>JAOXXN010000446.1:45875920-45889080 GCA_026770055.1 Myrmophylax atrothorax | reverse complement strand
TGGGAGACCCTACCGGAGGCACAAACCACCACCAGCATAGCTCTCAACCTCATGAGGGCACGCAAGCTTCTCCCCCGTGACAAGGGGGTGTCCCCGGAGAAGTCCTTAAGCATACTGACAAAACAAAGCACTATTTCGGTCACAACAAAATGGGTTTATGCAAAATATACAACAGCATTCTCTGACTGAAATTATACACCCTGGGGTTTTTAAAGAATGGCTAGTTTAAATAATTGCCCAATTATTTCCTAAACAATTTTGTCATTTTCTTGTATTTTCTTTATTTGTAGTGACAGAGAAATACAGAAAAAGAAACAGTATTTATCCCCACTTACATTCTAAAATATTCAAATACTTTTCAAATGTTAATTAATTCTCTTCTCTTTAAACAAACTATTTGTTGAAAACAATAATTTTCAACAATCATGTATTTAAGGGAGATTATCATCCATAAATATGAGGTTGGACCTTCCTACTACATTAAAATAAACCAACTTGAAGTTTGAAAACAACAATTCAAGAACATCAATCCAAGATTAATCATTTACATAGTTATCAATCCATGGCTCTTTCTATTACAGAATTAAGCAGTTGGCAGTTGCGGGGCTGTGTCCCACACTCCAGCTGACTGCCCTCATGGTCACCTCTCCTCAGGTAGCTGTGAGGTGGCTTCAGGGAGATGAGTAAAACCAGACAGTAATAGAAATAGTGGATCATCCTGTCACACTCCCTTTCACAAGTGTTACGTTGCGTGTATAAAAGCTATCATAGCCACAGCAATTTTGATAGAGGAACAGGGTCACAGACCAAGGGTCTCAAGGAGAATGATCAAAAGATACCAAGGAAAGTAACAATAGCATATTATGCTATTCTGGATTCTGGAATTCATTCCTGAGAACTTTCTTTAGCAGCAGACTGTTGTTACTAGTTGAAAAAGGCAGACAAACCCCCAGGTTCTGCCCTGTCAGCTGCTCATCAGTATCTTACTGATCTTATCTTGCTCAGTGTATCTTCTAGCCTTATATTAACATTTTTTTTTCAGCAGTGGATTTAACTGCTTCAACAGCACATTAGCACTAGCACATTAATCTGCCACTGATTTGTAGCAAGCATTATGAGGTTTTATTTGTGCACCACCTGAAGTTGGAAAAAGAGCAATAGGTATGTTTTCAGGTGATCTTAGTTGATACTCTGTTCTGTTGATTAAATATTTTCAGCAGTCTATGTGAGTGGTTTTATAAGAGAAAATTAAACATAGCAAAAAAAACCCCCAAACCCCCAAAAAACCAACAAACAAATAAAAATTTTAAAACCTTCTTTCTTTTTTGTTCTGACAATTATTTTTTCCTTTCCCATTTCATTTAGACTATTTTTTTAATACATAGAAACACTAGATGTTTATTTTTATTAAAACAGAGTCTTGCAATATTTCAGAGAGGTATTTTAAAATAAAAGGTTATTGAATGATGTTTTATTCAAAATCTGAGGTAAAGTTATACCCAGCAAACACTCCCTAATAGAAAAAGAATTTCCCTGGCAAAAATGTTTTCAGTACACCAGCTAATTGTTCAAAATGGTCCAAAAAAAGTGATGCTGTATTAGACGAGGCAAATTTCTGGCACAACTATCAGTTAAAAATGTGATTTTTCCCCAACTCATAACCAGTGCGCATGTAATGCCAAAATTCAACACGACACAAATATAAAGTTGTTCTGAACATTTAACAAGCTTCATTGTTACAACAGGATGTCAAAAAAGAAAAAAAAAGGCAAAGGGTTAAGAAGACAGACAGGAATATACAGAGTAAGACTGAAAAATCTTTTTCATAATAGTATAAATTTTTTGTGTCAATCAGGTTACTAAATTATGGGAAAATCAACAGTGTTGGGATAGCGCATTTGTATCATCTGATAACTAGCAAACACAGGATGTGACATTTCTTCTCCCATCAAAAAGTTAGCTTTACACACATTAGCTCCTTTACTCTTCTTTTGCTAAGTCTAGTCTAGCTGTAAAACAGCAACAGTTTTTCTCTTCAGGACTATATCCATAAAAAATGTGATCCAGACTTAGATCTGCACAACTGCATTTTTGCTCCATTTCCACTTATCATCTGATGCTTTTTGAGAATGTAGACACAATGTTTTAATTCCTTTTTGCTATCTATTATATGTGAGGTATTAAAATTTTGACTCAGGTTTCTAAAGCTATGACTGTTAATGGCATTAAAAAGACAGCATTATCAGTCTTCTTAAATTAGGAAGTATAGTTTCTTTAGACTAGAGATTTAGCTGCAGTTTTTCAAAAGCAGGAAATCTAATTCACTTGAACAATCTTGCAAATTCATATACATTTCTGCCCAGGAATTTCAGAACAAAAACACATAAGGCCCTAGATATCTCTTTCTTCTTTGAGGGATATGCAGTTATTAGGAATACCAAAACTGAAGAATAGTTTGTGGGAATTTAAATCAATACCTTGCTTTTATTCTCATTCATTCTTGTGAAGCCACCACATCAGGGATTCTGAAACTGTGATGTCAATGGTATGTAAATCCATGCAGTGCAGTATGTATCAAAGACTTGAGGGTCCAGGTTCTTATAGCTACTGTGCATTAAGGTATGACCCAGAATCCTGAGGGAACCTTGCCAGAATGGGACATGTGCTTTTATCTCATGAAAGGAAGCAGGAAAGCCTACTTTAGTTAAACCTAAGCTGGAAATTACTACACTGGCCTTAGGGATGTAGCTATGGGTCACGGAGGGGCTACTGTGAATAATGGAGACATGCAATAGCAGAGAGACAGCTATTTCTGCACAGAGCACGTCCCTGCAAAGAGCTACCAGTTGCTACTGGTGGCAGGAACTTAGCAACTAGCACTTACCATTATTCTTAGTCATAACCAAGGAAACTAAATTATTCATTTAAATTCAGGAATAACAGAACATATGGAAGTTCTCTACTAGTAAAACTGTGACCTTCACCTTTCTGGTTTTATACATATTATAATCCTCCTTTATCCCATGGGCTCAAGTGTATTTTGGATGGTAGGGCTGGCTATGCATATGTAACTACAGTTCCATTATTTCAGCTGTGTTCAAGTTCCCAAATTCTTCATTCCCAAACTGGGGGGGGGGGATGCACTGGTGCTAAGGAAGAGGCCAGAGGACCTTGGCTGGCCCATGAGAGCTGTTTTCAGACCCATGGTAGTACAGACTTCCATAACATACCAGCCTGAACCTAGTCCTAGTAATTCTGTTACTAATCAATTATAAAATTATATAAAATAAATATGTAAAAATGAATGTCAGGCATTTCAATAGATTACAGAAAACCTAAAATTTGTCTGCACATCAGGTCACAAATATCTAAAAGTAAAGGTGGATGAAGGTGTGTGAAAATTTCTGAAAATTCACAAGCATACATGCATGTCCAAGATAAAACTAGCAATATAAATATCAAATTGTTAAAATTGAGTTCACTTAAATCACACTGCCTGAAAAAAGATGCATTTGAATTTCAACTTACTTCTTTGGAAGTTTCATTTTTTTCACTCTTTCTTCAGCATGTTCATCAGCAATTCCAACATGGCAACCTAATGCCAGCAGGGTTCTAGGACACAGAAATTAGAGAAAAATTAGTGGCAATGTTTATGTACTTAAGAGTTTCTGCTGTGAATATAAATGGCACTATATCACAAAGGAAACCTGTAGAAATTATTACAATATGAAACAGAAAGATAAACACCAATCTTTTAGTATATGCAATAAGCTTTCCAATAATGTTAAGAAAATGCCACAAGATGTTACTAAAAATTTTAGTAAAATATTGTTGAGATACTTTAAAATGGAATTTTCTTACATTCTATTTCATCTATATGAGGCATCAGTTCAAATATTCCCTGCCCTTAAAATATTATTTCTGCTTTATATACCTATTCATACTGCTTATATTCTGATTCATACCACTTCATATCCAAATCTATGTTATGTTATTTACATGACAGCTGATGAAAAAAGGCCGAAGATGTCATTTGTTATCCTTAGAATGTGTCTTCTTTACCAAGAGAACTATTATTCAGAGATTTTACTTGCATTTGGATTTTTTAAGACACACTGCTGAAGAGGGGGCTGACAGAAGAATGCATGATAAAGCATAAGGCCAAAACTGCCTTCTTAACCAAGCTAGACACAGTGTGTCATGTACCACAAGGCTTATCCACAGAGCCACTGAGCCAGGCAGCCCATTCTTGCTGACTCTCCAAGATGCATATCATTTCAGAAAACACTCTTTATAAAACCTTTGAACTGGGTCAACAGTCCTAATTTCATTTCTGATTACTTCAGACTTCTTCCTTTCCTTACAGTCATACAGTCCAGCAGTAAAAATCTTATTTGTCTCGAGAATTTGATCTGTATATCATCAATTATTTAATCCTGCATTTATATTCAATACTGGGTTAGAAGGTCTGTTTCTTTAGCCCAGGTGCATTACTAAAATATTGACATTGAAATGAAAAGAAATCCTAGGCAAAAGTCAGAGATCACTTTGAAGTTGTGGGAATTTGCTCAAAATCTGAGGGTGACATCCATATGTTTGCTTGAAACTGATTACACAGAAGAAACTACAAATGTAAACACTTTGGACTCCATTCCCAATTTTCCCAAAGTGGAAGAAAAGGGGAAAACAAGGTTTTTATTTTTTCTTGTCACTAGCTAGAACAGTATTTTCTAGTCTTGCTTGAACCATATTTACTGCTTTTGAACTGACAGGACAGAAAAAAGAGTATAAATACCACTCTAACATTATTTCTCTTGGCAGATGAATCGTGTGTTTCAAGTTGATTCTTACAGCATATTTTCAGTGCTAGCTATGTGAAGTAAATCCTACTGTTATGGACTATGAATCTAATATAATATTAGACAGTAAAATCAGAAATGAGGAAACCAATATGCAGAGGCTACTTGCTGCAAAACACACTATCTGCTAAGAATATGCCATGCAGCTAAATTTCAACTGGTATAAATAGTACATGACTCCTATGCAGCTATCACTAGCACAAGTAAGAGAAATATATCTAACAGTGGAGCCCAGCACAGAGGAGTTAACCTCTGGTAACCTTAATTTTCATGTAAGTAAGCCAGGAATTTGGATACTCTATTACCTCTACTCCAATAAAACAAATTCATATTAGAGTGCCACAGGAGGATAAAACTACATACTATACTGACAGAACCTGAAAGACCATGAAAGCACTTCAAACCTAAACAAGAAAACTAAAAGTGGCCAAATGCAGCTCTCATCATCACACTGATACATTTACCACAATTATCACACAAAATTGAGTAAACAGATAGAAATGGGAAAGTCAGTCACAAAATAATAAGCAACAAAACCAAAAGAAATATACAAAGAACAATGTGCAGAAATAGTATGAGCAAGCATATTTTAAATCTCATGACATTTTCAGAGGCAACTCATTTCTGGATCTTGACATTACATGCAGTGTATCATTTTTGTAGTTCATAAAAGTACTCAATCATATTGAAAAATATACACAGATCCCAATACATTGAAAAGAAATGTTGTATCAGAAAATATAATTCAGAACTCCCTTAATTTCTGACTCTCTCATCCAGTAAACTGGCAAGAAAGCAACAAAGAAAACCCAATTACAGTCATTCTCAATGTCTTGCAAATATTTCAAGCATGCAGTAGGTACTTCAATGCAAATTGTAAAGAAAATTATTAGGGGAAGTCTTAAAAGAACATTTTATTTCTCTCTTCCCCTTTTTCTGCTCATTGAGGTTGACAGCTAGTAGACTAGAAACATCTAGTAAAAAAACCAGACAAGATAGCTTACAATTCCAGTCATCACAATATTGATCACCTAGAACTGATCAGTGCACTAATTCTTCCACGTTTGCAAACTTGCAGAAATAACTTGGGCAAGGCACTCTTATTCTAGTCCCTGGACAACAGATGTCTATGGGATAAATGTAACATGACATTACAAAATTGGAAGTGCATATTTCAAGAAACAAGGACTACTACAAGAACGTAATGAAGACTGAGCTCAGTAAGCATACAAATTTTGAAAGCCATAGAAAAACTGAATGTTTATGTTTTGGATACTACCCATTTAACGAAAAGGCTCTCTCTAGAGTAAGCGATAAAATTACTAAAATAAAAGTAATTCATAATTTGCATGTTTATAAAATGACTTTTTTTTCAGGGTCAGATTAGAAAAGCACTGAGTCCTGAACCAGTAATCATGTAAAGTCACATAAAAATCTGTTTAATACTTACTAAAACATTAGGATTGTGCATTTAATTATGAGAGCACGATTTTTCTGATGCCCAAGTCACATTATACAGATTATTCTAGGAAAAGATCCAACTATATGGAAAGTTAATGACATCATCTTTTGTAGTTTCATAAAATAGAAAGGAAGAAGGTATTCTGAATTCTTAGCACACTGCTGTGCTGACAGGAGTTCAAAAAATTTCCTTGAAATTCTAATATCTAGCTGAAGACCAATATGAACTTATTTTCTTGCTTCCAGTTCAATTTATCTCCAAACGCTTTATCTCTAAATAATGCCAAAATATCCTTCCAGAAACTGCTTAACACTTGGGGTTATTTTTCACCAAGTAATTTTCTTTCTGGAGGAATGGTGGATCAGTAAATAGCGCAGAGAACAAATCTGCAAGAGTGTGTAGGGGGGGTGTTCTACCTAGCTTTCTACTATGAGGACATACAGTCCTTATATTATGAGTGCAAACACTATATTTTACCATCAGTCTACATGGCAAATATTTAAATAATATAGGAAAAATATATTTGCAGAACATTAATATCACATGCAGACACTCATCCTTTGTAAACTCTATGAACAGGAAAAGGCAACAATATTTTAACAAGAAAAAAGGAATGGATTTCAAATATGAGTGACTGGAGAACCCCATACACCACAGAGCATTTATCACTTTGAGAAATATTTTAATATGTTGGCTACATGCAATGCTACATTTGGAAGAAATTACTTACACTAATAGATTTTTCAATGCATTCACAGCAAAGTAAGAACTTGCACCTGCTTGATTGACAATGCGGAGGGGAAGAATTGTATCTCTGTGAGCCAGATAACAAGGTTACTTGAACAAACCCCTATAACATCCCACTGAAATTTTCTAGCATTCCAACTGGAGATCTTACACAACATTCACACATGTAACTGCTCATCTACAAAAGGAGGGAATGCCTACTACCATTTGTTCTGTGGCAGTATGTACAGGTGACACAAAAATATCAGCAAGGGGTCCTAAAGCAAACCTCATCATCAGTCAAATCCAAAAAATATCTATTGAGTGTCAAAATGTGATTTCTGAATTAAAAAAAAAAAAAAGAAATCAAACTAAATTGAATTAAACCAAGTAAGAAGCAGGGATTTTTTTTTCAAAGCTTGGATCTATTTCTTTCCTCCAAACTACGTTAAAACTGTCTGTTTCTGCCATTTCATAATCAGCAATACCACAATAACTCTAAAATTCCATAGATATTAAAAAGACTATCAATGCCATTTTCAACACCATATATATGATTCATTAACGTATCTCACTTCCTCGTTTTCATATTATTACCCTCAACTGCAAGTCAAATTTCAATTATGCGTCAATTTACAATTCTGGGAACCGCAGCTTCTTAGAAAGCTATCCATAAACTTCAAAAGTTCTAGCAACTTACTTCAGTGTTTCAAGTGACATTTGCAAGTTGTAATTTCTTTCCTGTTCTGGCAATTTTGAGAACTCCACTAGGCATGGGTGTTGTCTCTTGTTGTCATCTCTAACCTGAAAAAAACAGTAAGGAAATAAGCTTAATGTGTCTTGAAAACTAGACAGTCCAATCCACAAAGTACTTAAAGCTGATCTTGGCAGAATTACTCAAAATGAACATCTCTTCAAAACAGAAAGTATTTTGTATTCGCAGAGCATAATCATTCTGTTCAAGCAAGGCAGAATTTGCATTTGCAACTGAACTTCAGATTTGCAGATCTCAAGTGGAATAAATGCTAATTTGTACATGCTATTATACAGATGTTCACAGCAAATATGCAAAGTTCAAGAAGAGTGCAATCTATGTTTTGACATACAGCCATAAAATAACATCTGATCTTGAGCCTCATGTTTGAAAAAATTTACACCCACTTTGTATAAGTATGTGGATACAAATAGTACTGAAATCCTTATCCAACGAAAATAACAATATAAAAGATGAATATTCCCTATCTATTAAATCAGAAAATGTTTCTTTCTATGTGATATCCAGTATCATACAAGCAGAATGAGACTGTTCAGCAGTCACATATGAATGGAATATGAATTTACTTTTACAGTAGTTATAGCAGAGCCATAAAGACTATAATTTACAAAATCCTTCATTTTATTAACTTAAAAACTTGATCAAAAACATTTTTTAACTTGCACTATATCTACACAATTTTAGTCTAATACTGGCTGTAACCAGGAAAGGCAACCTAGGAGGCTGGGATAACTAAACACTCTACTGTTCTCAACTCAGCATCTTGTGGTAGAGTTCAGTCAACAAAATCTACAAACATTTGATTAAAAAAAATAGTTTGAAAATATTAGCTAAAAGATCCCAATGAAAGGGTTAACAGTGGCTCAGTTGATATAACTTTTTAAACCATATAGTGAAACTCTTTGTTTGACAGACCACAAGCTCACCATTTATATTAATCTCTAAAACTGCCAAGGGGAAGTTATTGAAAATTAGCGTTATCGACTTCTAATCAATCAGATAATTATGCTGGAAAACTGAATGTTAACAGTTGAAGTTAAGGAGCCTACTTGTCATACTTTTTCCAAATTGATTTACTACTCAATGTAGTTTACTTAATCTCATAAAAGAAAAACCACATTTCTGAGTAACATATTTTTTGCATTTTGATCTAAGCAGATAATAATTCTCAAATTGAAACATCAGTCATTTGTTTATATTTTAGACTGAAAAATATTTACAGTCTCCAGGGGACATTTTAATACATTTGATGGGATTTATGATCTTGGGATAGACAATACAGACAATTCAACTATCAAGCTATTTGATCAAAATCATTAGAAGCTAAAAGGAGAAACATCGGACACTGAAAACATTTATTTGCAGATTTCTTTCTAAGAGCTATGGTAATCAGCATTAATAAAAACTGAGGATATAGTCTCCAAGTTGTGTACAGCTAATTTAAGTCTTGGATGTCAGATGTTTTTCTCAGAATGCAAATTCTCATTTTTTCCCCTAGTGACACTCTTTTTGCTCTACAGCTACAATGTATAATTTTATTACATAGTCAACATAGTTTGTAGGTTACCTTCCCCCTCACCTTTTTTTTTTTCTGAGCACAATGTAAAAACCTACTGCCTTGCAAATACTTTATATTAGTGGCCAAACTCATGACACCTGTGAATTCTTAATTTTTGTCACTGGTTTTAAATACTTGGTGATGTTTAATAGAACAAAGACACGCAGATGCATTTCAATAGATTGCAAATATATTCACACTTACAACAAGGCCAGTTAACAAAGTGCTAAATTTTGCTACATTAGCTTGCTATTTTACTATGTTACAAGCACTGCATGCAGTAGTAATATAACACACAAAGTGAGGTCTCACTTTGGCAATACTACATACCAATATGATAAATAGACACGTAGGAGGAAATACAAAATATAACATATACAGCAGATCTTTTTTAATAATCTGGAGGGCCATTTAAGTTCACAGATCACCTGTCTCTCAGCCTTTAAACTTTTTGACTGGCTGAAAAAACCATCAGTAGCTACCATATATAATGCACTTTGCTCTGAGTTAAAAAGATCAAATATTACTAAAATTAGATGTCTCATGAGCATCTAAACCAACTAATTTCTGTTTCATGTCTTCTCTCAGTACTCAGTAACTGCAGTGCATCTATTCAGATAACAAGAATTGGCCACGGTGGCTTAAACTGATGAAATAATCTGTGAGAAACCAATATGATTAAGGCATCTATTCAGAAGACAATCAGCATATACTTTGGCACATTCCCAAAGTGAGCACATCCTGTCACAGAACACTAACTCTAGAGAGAGAAAGTTATATAATTTAAAATATGAAGCACCTATTTTCATTCTGAATGGGACTAAATTTATCACTGCTTAACTCAACACATAATATATATTGTTTAAATAGTGTTAAACAGTATATTCAGATTCTCACTGGTAAGTAAGGATACACTGAGAGTTGTTGCAGACTGCTTCACACTTGGTATGATTATACCACAATTAAAATATTTTGACGGGTTAGTTTAACTAGGCGCTTGCGTTTGATTTGGTGGGGTAATCAACAACAACAAACTCCAGAGATCTTCTCTGGTACTCAACTATTTTTTAAGTACTGTTGTATGCTATGCCAAATATAATACGCATGCCCAGTTATATAAAATCTGTAACCTGAACTCCTCAGAAGACCACAATCTTTTTAGTAATAAAAATAGATTACATACATGTTTTTACACTTGCATCTAGTACTTGATGTATGTTTCTATATGCCCTTCACAGCAATTTCAACATAAACACCAGCTTTTGGGATCCAAATAACAAGCTTGTATACTTTTTTACTGGTTAACTTCAAAAAGAAAAAAAAATTCATACTCCATGAAAAGTAGAGAAGTGATAGTAGTTATGGGGAGCCCCTAATACAGACATGAGACTGAAGAAGTGGAGAGAAGAAAGACAAAAAGTAGATTTAATGGAATTTCCTTTAGGCAAAACTTATTTTTCATGAAAAATAAATTTGGTACTTCTGAAAGATTTATGTCAGTCAGCACATGTGAAAACAACCAAGAATAACTGCTTTCACGCATTTACTCCATCAGGCAACTGAACTTCTTGCTGTACAAACAAATAGAAGGCGGAAAACCCACCATGTGCTTTATGTGCTCAGTCAGACTGGCTGAAAATTGCAGCACCAAACAGATTTAATTCCAAAATTTTGGTTCATAAATACACAAGTACTGCTGGTTTCTACCTACTTCCGGTGCCAAGGTGTCTAAAATCTTACCAATTTTGGGAGGATGATAAAATATGGAGTCCCCTCAACACATTGAAACCAGCACGCTGAATAATACTACGAAATTAAAAGAAAATTAAGTTGGAAGGTACATACTGGTCCATACTGCCAGCCAAGTTCAATCTTATTCATAACCCAAAGTTCATGAATGTTCTCTGCTAATTTTTCTCTAATCCGTTCCAGGTGAGGAGGCAAAACGATCTAAAGAAAGAAGAGAGAAAGAGGCTTTTACAACTAAGTTGCTTGACATGCCACCCAAACTTTTATAACAGAATAAACTTTGTACCAACCAGATCTCAACAAATCCCAATTAAAAAAACAAGTTTAGGACAAGCTGCAAATTCAATCAAATGTGAAGTAATATAGTCCTACAATATGTGTATTTAAAAAGGAAGAGAATATCTTTCAGTTTCCATACCTGGCTAGTATCTACAGGAACTGGAGTGAAAGCTGCTTGTGACAGAGAGGCAGTGGGACCCAGTAGGTCTCTTGTATAGCTACGATCTTGTTTGTACTCTCGGCTATGCTCCACTTTCAGTTTCTCTTTTGGTAGGACAGCTTCAAAGCAAGGGGCATACCCAGGCGGAGGAAGGAACTTGAACTCTCCATGGCGACCTCCAAGCAAGAAGCGTACCCTGTAAACATCAGAGTATAGATTACCCAGACATGCCTGGTGACAAGCCTAATCAGTTTGTGTCCTAGTTCAGCAGATGGGACCAGTTTATCACTGTGAGGATGTGACCAAAGCTATGTATTTACACCCTTTATTAATTTCCCCTGAACTGTTAACAATGGACCATTTGCAGCAGCTGGCCAGGGCACACCCGACCCCTCAGGGTGTGAGCTAGCTGTTAAAGAAGCCTGTGAGACAGGATCTGTGAGATAACTCCCCTCTGGGGAGTCATTAGCACCTTCACACCAAGCCTGAGAGGTGGTGTCTAATGGGTGAGCAACAATTCCAAAAATACCCATGACTCACAAAGTTAGATCACCCATTGCGGAACTCCTTGCCCTTGGGGAGGTACTGGGTGTTCCCACCTGGACCTGAGGGTATATAATCTTGGGGTTTGAAGACCTCTGGTACCACTCGTTGGATCCAGAGGAGGACCAGAACCTCAACAGGACTGTGACCACCACTCTCAACCAGACTGTGACTGTCATCTGCACCAACAGGTTTTTCCCTTCCTTTTATTTTGGACTCAGAGGAACCACATGGGCCTCAGCACAGGAGCTAATGAACACCATTCTGTTCACGTCCCAAGGTGCTGGGTTATACTACTGGGTTGTGTGGGTTAAAATCAATTTCTCTTTGTGTCATTGTATTTATTGCAATATTTTTATTAAATTGTAACTCTGACTTATAATCTCTGCTGAGCTGGGTTCATTCCTGTTGCTGGTTTACCTTTAAACAAGCACAGTTTGTAAGCCTAACAACTACTAAATGCTATTTTTTAAAAAGAAAAAAGTAAAAACATTTTAATGTTGAAGATTCTTTGCATTGTTTACTTCCATTTTCTCTAACTGGTGCTGAAGTTTATGATGCAGGGGTCATAAAAGTATGGGAAAAATAAACAGTTCTTCCTTCTAGATAATTTTACTTTCGTAGAAGTATTCAAAATCATGAGACCAAAAGAATGTACTGAGGGAGAGAACGATCAGTTTACTTAACACACCTATGAAATAAGCAGCAGCCTTTGGAGTCTCAGAAGGCAGGGATTATAACCCAGAGCAATCAATCAAGCACCTCTGAACTCTGTCTATTAAGGAAAACTCTCCATTCTCTCTCATTTGATAAATGAGCCTAAAAACCCCATGGTTCTTTCTTTTCTCTCACAAAACACTAAATCCTTAGGATATAATACAAAACCTCTTGTATTGCCTTCCCTAAAACTTACATTTGTCATATTAATAGAAAGCCAGGGAAAACCCTCTTTTATTCATTACAAAATGGTGACTTTTTCATGGCCTTTGGTTACTGAAAAATTCAATGAGGTAATAATACAACATAGCAATGACATAATACTGAAAAAT
>JAOXXN010000446.1:45847142-45875820 GCA_026770055.1 Myrmophylax atrothorax | reverse complement strand
AAAAACTAGCTTTAAAACAGAATAATTTTGTCTCTTTTCTGTTTATGATCATACAAGATTTTTGTTAATCTTATACCAAAACACACTCAAAAACTGCATGCAGCACACAAAAAATATCCGTCAAATATTTATCCCATGACAGAAATAAAGCATGCAGGTTTATAGCTTTGCATTTTGTAGCATGCACATACAGTTTTACCACATTCTATCTCCTGTACTATCCAAGGCAAAATCTAAAGAAGTGCATTTTGCATCTGGAACATGAGTCAGGTGTGCCCACTGTGAGATAGCTCTTAGCTTCTAAGGCATTCTTTGAATGATCCCTCACAAAGAATTGATCTGCCTACAACAGAAATCAGCTTTCAGCCTTTACCTTTGCCACTCCTGCTAAAGTTGGTCCCCCCGCTGGAACACAACACAGTCTTGTTTAATATCATAGTCTCAAACTGTTCAACACGTGGAAGAAGAAGTCTAGCACCTCAAGTATGACTTAAAATTTTATAGAAAACCATTACAACAACCAGAATACATATTGACTAAATTCATATTAACTCATCCTGATGAAAATGAAATGTACAAACACCATTTCTTAAAGGAAGGGCAGATAATGCCTCTTAAATAATAGTTACTACCTCATAAGAATTGAGTTAGGGAAAATATATTTTTAATATCAAAGGTTGATACAAAATACTGCCCTGGAGTGACTGTGTAGCATTGTGTCAGTAAAGAAATTATTAAGAAGCTGTTTCTAAGGTATATCTGCAAAGAACCTGAATACACTAGTGTGCTGAAAAACAACACAAGTGTTTTCTCTTTAGGACTTTTTCATAGCTCTCGCTATCCAAGAACTGGAACTTCACCAGAAAAGCAGATGTCAGAAAGGGAAATGAGAGCAGACGGCCAGGGAAGTATTCAGTATATTCTCATATATAGAAAAAAATAAACAGACTGGGAAAAGAAAAAAAAAAACATCTACACGGGATGCTAACTTTATTCCTGCAGAGAAGCTGACAACTGGGAAGAAGAGGCCATCTATGTTGAAGTTTTCAAACATTCCTTGAACCGGCTGCCCGTTTATTCGGAAAGAGATGCTGGGGGCACTCAGATCCAAACAGCAGCTAATAACATCGTCAGTTCTTAACAGATGTTGGTTGGGAGAATTTACTGTTCGTGCTACACACCCTATGGAAGTAAAGGAGACACATTTTGTAAAACTTATGAAAATTGCACAGGTTTTCACAGCAGCCTAAAAAAGGAGAAAGAAAATATAGCTATAGAGGACAAACACTTGAATACAAAAATATCTAACCTATGACATCCAAGACTTGATTTTAAGCTTGCAATATAGTGAATAGCAGCATACAATCATATCAACACAGCTATTTTAATCACAAATAATTCAATTACATTTAATGTAAGTGGAAATGATTATTGATACCCATGTAAACAGTCAAAAAACCCAGAAAAATTATGTTCTATTCCTTACATTATAGAAGTGCAAAGTGAA
This sequence comes from Myrmophylax atrothorax, assembly GCA_026770055.1. NCBI lineage: Eukaryota > Metazoa > Chordata > Aves > Passeriformes > Thamnophilidae > Myrmophylax > Myrmophylax atrothorax. The sequence continues at coordinate 45,874,313 of JAOXXN010000446.1, read as the reverse complement.
AACAGCTATCAGTATCTAATATAAAAACCTAGCATACTTTACTAAAGAATGCTTCATTATTCAAGATAAAGACTACTAAAGAATGCTTTGTTATTTAAGACAAAGAAAACTATCTTACTTTGAACTATTTAGGAAAAGTTAGGTACTTCCTGTTATTAATGGCCACATCATGGTACTCTTGCAATCTTTTATAAGATGCTACTAGCTTAATAATCAAACCAAATACCAGTGTTCTTCTGCCATATACAAAAATAGCTGCATTTTTGAGGCATATATATTCAGTAATACATGTATTTTAGTAAGTTTTATATGAATTCTAAAGGATTATTCTACTTTGTATCAAATTACATTTACACAAGCACACCTGCTTCCCAAGAGAAAAAAGCTATAGAACTCAAAATAGAAAATGATAGTTCCTGAAGTTTACTACCATCTACAATACAAAATTTATGGCAAAGCATGGAAATTGTATGAAAACTTCTCTACACAAATTTTCCAAAATTAACTTATGCATCGTTTGCAAGAGAGAAAACCATGATGCATACTTAGAACAGGGAACTAAATTTTTAACTATAGTGTCCAGCTTTTGTAAACATGAAGTACTTAAATTGCACTACATTTCCAAGATGAAGATGGCATATGTGTTTAACAGAAGCAAAAATAATAAAAATCTCACTAATTCCACAAATCAATTTTCATACACATATCACTACCATCACTCCAAAGGAAAAATAAAACACCCACAAGTCCAATACTTTACATATGGAAAATGAGTTCACAATACTGCCAGAGGAAAACATCACAGCTGGCATTTAGTTTGAAACAAATCACAGAAAGGGACAATTATTCAATGGCAGGAACAAGTAAACTTGAAGTAAAAGAAAGGCCATGCTCTTCAACATTTAACTACTTAAAGTCCTTGTAAGTTTGAGAGGCATTACATAATACTGTCAATGAAGAATGAAGACGGAAATATTTTCAAATCTACCAGCCACATCCACATCCACAATAGATTAAAAAAACTGCATATACAAAGGTGGCTTTTTTGTCTAGGCTCGATTATTGACTTGGGAAACCCAAACAATTCATCATTTATTCTTTAGTGGCATTTCTGAATGAAAAGTTTGCAGTGGATAGAAAAATAATCTTGATTTTCAGTAATCTTTTGTTTCCTCCCTAAAAGTCACCTTATCTACAAAAGTTACTTCGGTTAGCTCATTATTTTCTGGTTCTTCTGTAATAATACTTTATCTGCCAAACTCAGTTATGACATACTTTTAATGATACCATTAATTATGCATCATTGTTCCAAAGTAATTCTCACTATAAATGACAAAGTGGCAGCTACTTTTCCAAGATGCCACTCCAGCTGATATGCTATTATTTATTAATACAATTCATTGGTGTTTTGATTGGAAGGTTCTTTTGAAATGTAAAACTGTACTCTTTTCCAAGTATCAAGCCACAACTCCTCAAAACTTCAAAGACCTTGGATGATACAGCTGACTCACTAACTTGTCTCTCTTTTCTGCTAAGGTGCTTTAGAAAACATGTTTGTATCTTCCTAGTGGCAAGAATTGCCAATCCAATGAGCCTTACCCAGTCTTGTCAGTTCTACAGTTCACCACTGCCCAATAATCTCCCAAAAGCAAAGGAAAATTTTTTTCTCATCAAGATGAAACTACAATAAAATCTCCTTTCCAGAAGTTCAGGGCTGTCCTACTAAAGGACTACCTGTTCTAAATTATATCTGGGAATCTTTTCACAAAAGTTAAATCATGTGAAAAAGATTAAGAGAACAAGCTATCATTCTTATTATTCTGATTTTGCTGACCTAACCCAATTTGAAGAGATAATAAAGTATTTGTGGAATCAATAGCAAATGTAAATACTCTAGATACTCAGTTCAGCTTTCTCTAACACTAGAATTTCGCAGAAATTACCATTCATAAATAGCTCCAAACTAAGCCAAGAAATTTTTAAAGATGAATACTTGACCAAACACATCATATGCAAGCTAGGAATATGATTCTGCAAGTCTTGCAATAATTGGTCAGTCCTAATTAAATCACCACTACAGAGAAAAAACCTTGTTTCAAAATATATGGCAAATAACATACTTAAAAATCTTTACCTATAGAGTATCTCTGAACTTTTAAAGACTCATATTAAAACTTTGGTTTGGAAAATAAATAAAAATAGATAGTTCTGTAACTTAAATTTCTCAGAATGTTCTTAAACTACCACATGGGAATTAAAAATCCAGATGACTGTCAGACTCCATTTTTTGTAGCTTGGAAGTTTTAAATAAAATATTTATAGTTACTATGAAAACAAACAAAAAGTCCCAGAGTGAAACATAAATTATCAGTCTATTTGCATTACTTTGTATAAACCAATTTTTCCAATATACAATGTCAATTTACATCGTATTTTGGTATAGGGCACTGTTTCTGTATGTTCCCAGTGTCAACTGAAACAACTGATTCACTTTTCTGCTGTTGAAAACAAATTCACTGGGATTGCAAACAAGATTGTAGTGTTTAAACAAAAATAAAAATCAAAATTTCCAAGAGAATACCTGACCACAGATGCAGACCATCAAAGCCATAGGAATATAAGTCATCACCAACACCATTTCCTCCCCATTCTGCTCCTCCACCTGGATAGGGTGAGTAGCCTTCTGTTGAAGCCCAGCCCACTCGTAGATGAGTCGATTCTGCAGTCATAAAGGGCTCTAGATGGTCCACCATAAGTTCATAGTACCATTTTCTGTATTGGGCAGAGCCTTCACTAATCCCCAAGAAGATATTGGGTCGCATGCTTAAACAGAAAGAATAAAAATGTTTATTAAAAACTTATCTCAAGAACATTATGAACTGCTGCATACTTTTCATTCAAGTCAAATTTCAAGCTTGTTTTGTGTGATTAAAACAACAGAAGTAAATTTATTTCACAGAATCACATAGATTCCCAGGTTGGAAAAGACCCCAAGGATCATCTCGTCCACCTTTTTTGGCAAAAGCATGACCAAGACAAGATGGCCCAGCACTCTGTGAAAATCAATCTTATGTGTCCAATGTTGGGGTATCCACCACTTCCCCAGGGAGATTATTCCAATGGCTGATGTTTTTCCATTGTGAAAAATTTAACTCCTGTGCCCAATCTGAATCTCCCCAGGAGATACTTGTACCCATTACCATTTGTCTTTTCCATATGATGCCTTGCAAAAAGGGAGTTTCCATCTTCTTTGTAGCCACCCATACAGGAACACAGTGATAAGGTTTCCCTTAAGCCTTCATTTGTCAAGGCTGAATAAACTCAGTTCTCCTAGCCTTTCCTACCATGACAAGCTTCCCAGTCCTTTGGTCATCTTCACGGACCTTCTCTGGACCTTATTCAGCCTGTTTTGCATAGCAGAGATGAAAAATGAACTCAGTATTTCAGGTGTGGCCTGACAAGCACTGAAGAGAGTGGTGGTGCCTTTGCTGATGCAGCCCAGCATCCTGTTGGTTTTCTCTAAAAGACACCACTGCCGTTCACTCATTCTGAGTTTGCTGTCCACTGGGACCTCAGGACCCTTTCCACAGAGCTGCTCCCTAGCCAGACAGATCCTAGCCTGTGCTGCACTCTTAGATTATATTTTCCTGCGTGCAAGACATTGCACTTGTCCTGATCTTCATACGTTTCTTGTCAGTCCACTCTTCAATCTATCTGTCTTCCTGAAGCGTAGCTCTCCCTTTCCAGGTGTCCACTTCCCCACTCAGTTTGGTACTCCATTAGGGTACACTTGATCCCATCACCCAGATCACTTATGGAGATATTAACAAGTATTGAGCCAAATACCATTCCTTGGGGAGCCCCACTTGTGAATGTTACCAGTTTGAAAAGGAGAGATTTGCCACTACCCTCTGGTGCAGCTGGGCAGCCGGGCAGCCAGTGCCCACCCACTGCACAGACCCCTGGTCTCAACCATAACACATCAGTTTCTCTAGAGGAGGCTGTGGGAAACGGTATTGAAAGCCTTGGAGAAATCCAGTGTCCATCATTCCTTCCACATCAACCAAGCAGGTTCCTTTGTGGCAAAGGTTTGTCTAACACAAACAGGCTATAGTCATCCAGGATTGTGCCATTGCCAAAAAAGTCAAAACCCTCACAACAGCACCAGCCATGAAGCCGAAAGCTGATCTGCATTGTATGTCTGTATCTGGCTGCACCCTTTTCTGTAACTGGTAAAATGAAAGAAGGGGTAGCTTGAGCACCAATAGTTTTCACTTGCACCCCCAGGGCTTTGCACTCTTCTTTGACTCTGCCCAGGTTCTGCTTGCAGTGCCAATTGCGCCCCCATGAAAAGAGTAACAATGAGTAGTAAATCTGTGCTCTTGACAAGCTCTGCCAACCTCTTGGCAACATCTCAAATTTAAAGTAAAAAAATGCTTCAGTAACTGAAACAGTATCCTCACTCAGATACCATTAACAATCATTTCTGTGTTTGAATATTTAATAGATGTTAAATCCGGCAAACAAAAATGACACCTGTTAACCAGTTATCAACATAAATGTAGTAAGTACATGTTGCAGGCTTAATATCACTTAGCAAAATGTATTCTGTAACACTGATTATCCATTTATGAGGATAACATTTAAAATGATACAAAAGTAGTGCTGATTTATTTCAAAATTCTCTTGTATCTCTTCTTTCTTTACTTCAAGTCCTGTATAACTCAGTAATTTGCAGTGGTTCTAACAATCCTTAATATCAATGTCATGCTCTTACTGCTACTGATTTTACTTCCCAAGTGTACTTAAAAGGCAAAACTACTACTGTGCCTCCTCAACATCTAGTTAAATAGCAACATATAGAGTCACTTATCTAAAGGTCATGAGGACTAAAAAAAAAAAAAAAATTAAAAATAAAGAAAGAAAAAAGGGAAAAAACCCTGTGCTTTTCTAAAGTGATTTTTGGGATAATAGTGAACCTAGACTCTCATAGACAAAAAACATGTCTCCAGACAGTCGCTTCTGTGGCAGCTTTGTAATAAGAAAGTCATTCAATCTTGAATTAAAGATGTAGAATACAGGAATATTCAAAATCAATGCTAGATATATTTCCTCAATGGTTGGTTACCCGTATTGCAAAAAGTCTTTCAGACTTCTATGCTAAATGTATCTAGCCTTCACATCCCTCCACTAGACTGGGTTATTACACCTATAAATATTTTCTTTCTACATACAAGCTGACTAATCAACAAAAATGTAGCTCTAAGCTAGCCCCAAGACACAGTATGCCTTCTAGTGTGGGGAATGCAGGGGGAGGAAGAAAGGTTGATAGAGGTGTTAAATACAAGTCAGTGTAAAAGCAGAGTTTACTTATCTGGTTACTTATTATTAAATGATTTTTTATCAGGTAAGATTCATAAACTTTCCTTTTAGAAACATATGGATTCTCTTATGCTGAATGTTTAGGTATAGATATTCTTCACTTTATTCCAAGTGAAAACTTCAATTTCCTTAAAATTATAAACAAAATATGTTTGACAACTGCTATCTTCTAGGAAAGTTGTACCTTCTCCAAATTATTCGCAAGATCACCAACTGAATCTTTTCTGCTTGAACATAGTATCAACTTATTATGCCTTTGTCCAGACTTCACAATTTAATCAACCTAATCATTCAACTTAATCTTGCTTAATAGAGAATAGAATTTTCCATTCCCTTGGAAAATTATTTTAAACAGCAATATCTTAGAAAGCTCCAGAAATATCTTAGAAAGTTTCTTGGCCAAATATTTTTGGGGCAAGGTATGTATGTCTTAGCCTAACACTAAATGTCTTCAATGTTTCATTGGTCTTACCGTCTTTTGAAAAAATACCTTGATATTCCTTATAACTGCAAGAATAAGAATCTTCTCATTGAGAACATTCTAATGCAAAGTAATGAATTTGCTTTTTCTATAGCCATATTTGGGAAAGACAGCTCTACCTTCCCTGTATGAGAGCCAAACTCAGATGCTCAGTCATAGAATCACACAACCATTGAGACTAGAAATGACCTTTAAGATCATCAAGTCCAACCTTTGACCAAACACCACTATGACAACTAAACTATAGCACAAGTGCCACAATTAGTTGTTTCTTGAACATTTCCAAGAATGGTGACTTCACTACTTGCCTAGGCAGCCCATTCCAATGTTTAACCACCATTTCCATGAAAACAGTCTTCCTGATGTCCAACCCAAACCTCCCTTGGTGCAGCTTGAGATTATGTCCTCTTGCCCTGAGGCTAGTTGCCTGGGAGAAGAGTCCGATCCCCACCTGTCTACAACCTCCTTTCAGGTAGTTGCGTAGAGTGAAAAGGTTACCCTTGTCCCTCCTCTTCTCCAGATTGGACAATCCAAGATCCAGAACTTCTTGTAGTGAGGGGCCCAGAACTGGACACAGTACTTGAGGTGTGGCCTCACCAGTTACGAGTACAGAGGGTCAATCAACTCTCTAGATACAGCGTGGGGTTTTCATGTCTTTCAACATCTAAGAAATCCTATGAACTCTGAACTGTAAGTACTATTTCTGTGTTTCAATTTTCATTCTCAATCAGCACTTGAGACTTTTAAAAATATACCTAATTTTAGACAGAGGAAGATCCCATCAATCTTCACACAAAGCCATATTCTTCTGACTCAGCATAAATTCAAACTCTGGATAAACATTTACTTGATAATATTTGTAAAAAATATTTTACTAATTTAAGATGCCACTAGCTTCATCTTGGTATTAATGTCTGCTGTAAGGTAGCTTCTAAAACTCTACCAGTAGAAGGAAGGATAACGGCACTCCCTAAGTATCTCAGGCACTGGTGAATGTGTTTGGTACTAAGCTATTAAGTTTGATCAAAGGTGATTAGGAAATCCTTAGAAGATCACAAATATAAAGACAATCACAGGACACTAGCTGACAATACTTTGAAAGCCCAACTGGATATAGACAGTAATCTTTAGAAAACACTATAGCTTCACAGACTTAAAGCAGTTTAGGGCAGCTTTAGTTTGCAAAAGCTCTCTCTGACCCATGTTTCTAAATTAATCCCTATTGCAAAAAGAATTTTATTTCCTAGTAAGAATAAAATATCTTAACCAAATTTTTGGAAGTAAAACAGATTTACTGTAGTGACTATTTCACTTAAGCACAAGTTTTTCTCTGCTTTGTTCATAGACACAGATTTTTTTCTTCTTTTTTTTACCTGCTCACATGGTTGACAAGGCGTGTCTGTAAAAGCAGATCTCTTCCTGGCAGGAGGTTATCACATATTAGATGTTGATTAGACCGCACAGCTACTCCATGACAAACACAGAGAGAACATAAAACATCCAAAACCTGAAAAAAAAAATCAGATTCTTTAAATCTTAAATATTTTCTCATTATCATTGTTAATTACTTCAGGGAATATAATGCTATATACCATGTTTCTGGAAGACATGGCATAGTATCTAATTCATCTAACACAGCTGTTTTATTTTAGAACCGTTCTGAAATTTTCCTAACAACATTACAACATTCTTCCAGCTTCCCATGAGAATTAGTGTGTATCAATGTTTTTGTAAAAAACAAGATAACATTCCTCTGCTTCTTTAAACTGCCCATATGAATTTTAGGAAAAGTTTCACTCCTGATTATGAAAACAGCATTAAAGTATTGCAAATCTAACTTTCACATAGAGGAACGTGCTTTCTTTTTTCACAAATATTCACCTAAATATACGTGTCTATTCTTTGCCTACCTTATGGTTTCTACCATGCTTGTCCAAAAGAAAGATGATTGATTTAATATGTCCTTCCTTTATAATGTTTAAAGCTTCTGGACTTTCCACCAACACACAGTGTAAAACCTCCAGAATTCCTGTGGGGGAAAAAAAAAGAAAAAATGTTTTTCCAAAGTGCATATAAAACCATAACTGTACTTATTATTTCTGAATATGTTGCTCAGCAGTATGGAATAGTTTCAGAAATCATTGTATATGACAAAGAAACCAAATAAAGCTGCAGTCATTGCCATCAAGAATCATTAGCCTTAAAATGTTTCTCTGCAATGAGGATGTAAAACAAGCTGCTGTGTGCAGTGGATCAAGTCAACACCTGCTTTGAGATTGTCCACATTTGGGAAAGATACTACATGTAGCTCATCATTGTCAGTTGTCACAGTTGTTTCCACAAAGGGAAAAATCAAAGGGACTGAAAAAAAAAGCTGAGAAGCCATCTTAAACCTAGTGATACACTACTACTATTTGCACTCTACAGACCATCATTTTGTCTTCATTTTTGGTATATTCAAGCCAAGTCTCCAAATACTCAGCCAAGCAAGATCCATAGCAAGAGTCTTCTGCTCTTTGCCATGTTCTCTTTTAATTAAGGAAATGTAGCACTGTAAACTCCCTTTGATACTAGAGAGGAAAAGAACATCAGTTGCTACGGATAACCTAAGCACCATCACCATTTAACCCCATACTATTTAATGTTTTTTCCAGAGATCTGGATGGAGAGATGCTGTCATCAGTAATAAAGTATACAGATTATGCAAGGACTGAAATGTAGTATAGGTGGAAGACAACAGATACAATGACAATTCGATTTATCTGGTAAACAGGTTTCAAACAAAGTTTTTGGTTTAATATATTTGAAGACAGAGCCATTCATATGCAAACAGGAAATGCAGGTGACTCACTGTAGATATTGCAGACTATTTTCTTGTTCTGTGCAGTGGCTCCAAAAAAAAAGTCTCAACTATAATATAATGAGCTAGAAGTGAACTCCCAGAGTCATTCTGTAGCCCGGAAGGTATAACCATAACAAGTCTCAAATACAAATAAGACAATATACTAAACCTGAATTTGGCAGTGGTAGGATGTGGGCTGCAATAGATGCACACTTCAATTATTCTGCGATTCTGTGAATACTGACAGTAACAATATTGTTAAAAAGGATAAAAACCTAAGCATCATGAGGGCAAGCTGAAGGAGTAGACGCTCTGTAGCAAAGTAGTAGGAGCACAGTCCACCCAGACTGCCAACTGCACAGGCAGGAGTCACTTGACCATGATAAAAGTACTTAGGGACATTAAAAAAGTGTTACAAAAGGATCCTTAATCTAGAGGGGTAATCTGTAACAAGATCAAGAACTTCATTGTGTGTCACAGTGATCTGGGAATACAGGAAAATCACTACATTCAAAACTTGGTAGCTCAAAGTTTACCATTTCTCACTGTAGCACTGAAACATACTTTTAAAAATATAAACAGTAATCTGACACAAAATTATACCCCAAATTTGGTAACCATAACCATGGAATTTTCAGATTTGTGCAGGTAGAGTCATAATCTCAATTTTGCCTTGATATAGTATACAGGGTTCATTTTCTAGTCTTAACCTTTTCAATAACAGTAGTAAAAATACTTTGAAAATGTAAACATTTAATAATAAAAGCATGTTATCAATTAGATCCAGTTGTCACAGCATCTTCTTTAATTACTGTAGCATCTGAATGCTAATTATCAAACACATTTTCTTCTAAGGGCAAATTCCATCTGATTCAGAAAAAAATTGCATATGAATGTACCGTGTCTGTTCAGACTGATCCACTTTTAGATTGTCTGCGTTAAAGACAACTGGATTTGTTCCAATTTCATGGAGTTCCTCAAGGCAGTAAAGCAGGAAGCATTTGAATTTAGTACATATATCACAAACAGTATGGTATGCAGAGTTTAGGGTAAGGAGAGTGAAAATTCTTAATGACTAACAGATGAAAGGAAGCATTTATTTTCAGCTCAGTATGTTGACTGCTCTAACATCCATACTGTAGAATACTAGAATAAAATGCACGTGCTTTAAGAAAATACTCAAAACTTTATTTTATTACCTGGTTCCAGAAACCTTTACATGGAGGATATCAGTGTTAAACTTCCCTGTCTGACCATCCAGGAGCCCCTCTGGCAGTCACACTTGCATCACCTGAGCTGGGACTGAGTCCCCTCCTCAGCTTCACACCCCACACACTCACGCAGTCAAACCAGGTTTCCTAACTGGCTCCAGGAAAAATCTCAGACGTCCCTATCCTTGAAATAATTTAATTGTAATGCAATAACTAAACACCACAATAACAGTTCAAGCTGAGTGCTACCAAGGAGGGACCCCAAAGGAACCCCTGAGTTTTTACACCCTCACAGTCTAAGTGTGAAAGTCTGAGGGTCTCAGCATCTCCTTTGTCTCTGAGTGTCCAGTCCCCTGACTGGGCCACAGATCCCTGTGCCCTGTGATAGGCAAAAGGTTGGGAGTTCATGGCCTCTTACCTGGGGATTGGGCTCCTACCCCCACCAGAGATGAACCTGCAGCTCACACTGCAGCTTGCAAACCAAGTTACCTGCACAAAATGTATTCCTCAACATTAGATTACTAACTTGCCGTATTCTACTGGGGATTTTTTACCTATGTTTTAATGCCTCTAAAATTTTACAAGGACTAGTTAATACTATCTGGAATATATTTCAGATTGGAAGACTAATCTAATCTTAATTTATGCATTGAAGAGACAGCTGAAGCTTTTCCATTGCATTTTTCACTCAACTGCTATATTGCATTTCTAAACATGGTCTACTTTCAGACACATTTATACTTGGACAGATCATAATTTTCTTTCTTTTGCTTCACTGAAGCTCAGGAATTGAATCAATTTCTGATCTAATTTGTACAATCAATTCAAAGTTGCTGTTTATATATTTAATGCTTTTGTTCTGTTTTCATAACATTTTTAGCTCAAGGACAAGAAAATAAAGCAAAACCAGGAATTTTATTGATAATAACTTATAGCACCAAACCTTTATCACAACACATTAAAGAAAACACCTTTCTTCCTCATAAACACTCAACCTTAGAAAAATAATTAATTATTTTCAGTCAATACAGGCATCCAAGGATTCTTATTTTATAAGCCAATATTTCTCCCTGTTGTAGACCTACCACTGGAAATTAAAACAGGGAATATCCTCACTGTGGTCAAGCCAAAAAAAAGCCTAAAATCTGGCAAGCAAGCATCCCACATAAAATCACAGAATTACATTTACATGCTACAATCTAAACCTACTGTGCCTCTTGAGATAACTAAAGTACAGACTAATTAGCATCTTTTTATAACTGACTCCATCAAAATTAGAAAAAGTCTTTATTGTAAAATCGGTTCAGGAGGCAATATGAAAGTTATGTTACCAGAACATACGGGGAAGGAGTTTAAGTGGCCTAGTTCCTAGAGGAAAACTCAGAACAAATGAGCATTGCAAATACTAGAGCCTTCAGAGATTTTGCAGCATGCCAGGAGATTCATCATGCAGTGAGACTATAGCATCAGATTTCTCTGCAGTTTACAGAAGGCATCACATATCTTGCTATAGTATCATAAACAATTAAGTTTTAATTTTCGAACTTTTTTTGACTCTGAGATTAATATTTAAAAATATCTACATACATAACAGAAACCATGTAACGTAGAATTTTTAGGGCTGTCATAAGAAATTTCATCTTGAACCTCCAAAAGTTGAGTACAATCTTGTATTATTTCTGAAAATCGTTGCCCCCAGTTTCAGATGTAAAATCAGATCTCTTAGGAAATAATTTCACTATGAAACACTTGGGAAATACATTTAAACTGAGCAGGATGCAATCAAATCCCATGCAATTACATAATTGTGAGATCACTCTCCTCAGATGAATGCCCTCACACCAAAGGTGGACCTGTCCAGAAAAAGGACCTATGTTGTGATTTTGACAGTTTTTAAATGCTTGTTTCAGTTTAAATTCCCTGTCACTCAAATACTCAATAAAGTAAGAAGATTGCAGCATCTGCAGAGCAGGTTTCCCTAACAGTAACATAAACCAACATGAATGTTTACTTATAACATCTCTTTGGTTAGTATCTCTACACTAATGTACCGGCTACAATGAATACCACACTGAGGTAAGAAATTTGTTAATCTCTGCCAAATGGTGATCTGCACTGAGACAAATCCTATTTTTACTTAGAATACTCAGCAATAGCAGGGTATTTCTCATGTATTAATGCCACAATAAAATACTGATGAGTATAGCTGTGTAACTCTGTTATGCCTGTGCCATTTCTTTTCAAATGTTTCCCAGTCTAATATAAAATAATTTTTGCAATGGGGGACATATTCCCTTCCTGGCATCCCTCCCTTAATATTTCAAAGACTCTTGAGTACACATTTATCTGTGGCAGAGATATGATTCGGGATTGGAAGAACAGGACGGGGAAGGCAATCTCAGTTCCGGAGGACAACTCTCTAATCAATCATTAAGCTCCTTCCAGTTCATGGAACAACACATGACACTAAAACAGAAAGGTGATGGGAATAAATTACAAATATACAACTGGAGACATATGTTGCACTGATATTGTAACTATCTCGCCACTGGTCTGCCAACAAACCTTCCTCCCTTTTGAATTTACTGTACCATAATTAGAGAAAATAAGGCTAGAAGGACTCTCAAGAGCCCAGCTTCAAAAAAATAGTAAAAAATATTATATATATATATAAAGCAAAACAGTCTCAACTGCAACTGTAAAACCTTTCCTTTTAACTTTAAATAGAAATTCAGGCCTCAGGAGTGAGAAAGGTGATTAAAAGAAAGAATGCACATGTATAACAGAGATGATACTCTTCCATGGAAACATACATGCGGTTTGTCAAGACTCATCTATTCTTACACATACCCAAGCAGAATACATAAACTTCTCTACATTATCACTACAGTCTTTCAAGAAGTAATAAATTATATCCATTCCATATGGCTATTGTTATATTTATTTTGATGCAAATCCATAAAAATGTGCAGACATCCAAAGAGAAGGGAAGATAGTAGAATTTAGAGAGAAAGTAACTTAATATGATGTAAACTCTGGAACAGCTATTTTGACAAATGCCTTGTTTGCCTGAATTACATTGCAACCAATTGGTCAAGAAAAAGGCAAGACTGCCAGAACTTAAACAAGCTACAACTGAAATCAACATGTAAAAAATGTTACAAATATAAACCTTAATTTATTAATATAATTTAGTCTCTCATAAGATCTTCATTATAATTGGGCTGAACAAGTATATCACCGATTTTAAAGAATTTAGAACTGGTCAAACAAGGAAGTTAAAATACTAAAAAGCATACCAGAAGAGGCTTCCAGTCTTTCTAATCTGCTGATCAACCAATCAAGAGATCCAGAAAACTGAGCACAGTTTTTACGGTTTCCTCGAATCAGAGCCGCTATTGGAAAAAGAGAGAGAAAAAAAATCACAGTTATGAGTTCACTTAAATTTAAATTATCTCATCAGGAAGGACCCAGCAAGACAGATTCTTAACCTTTAACTATTAATGTTCTTGACTTAAATTTAAATAATGTAAGACATAGTTAGAATTAAGGATAAGAAATACCTTTGGTATCAAATTAATCTTCAAGGAACTTGAATTTTTTTGACTTTACAATCATCTCAAGAATCCCTGAAAAATGCTCTATGTGAAGCAACCAGTACTGACACCACAGAAGTCAGCTGCTACAGTATTATTGTAATGACAGAAAACACTGGAAAATCGGAGTATGAAGCCAACAGCATAGGTGATAAATGTAAATTATTTTCTATTGATACTTCTGTACTTTTGTTCAAGAGTAATAGGAACTAACAAAAGATAGATATCCAGGAACTGTTTCACATACTTTTGACAGGGTTGGATGGAGGAAGTAACCAGTTTAAATCTGCTTCACACTCGTGCTTTAAGCTGAAGTAGACTGAACACATGCACTGATTTGGTGGGTATAACTGAACTGAAATCTCATTGAACATGGCAGGCATCTACAAGTGTGCCCTGCCATGGATTATACGCATGCACATGAGCTCTGACAAACATCTGTTCTATTCCGAAAAGGTGTGAGGTACTGTTTCTGTTTGATGTGTGGAAGAGTGCATACTGCTTTTCTTAAGATTTTTTCCAATTCTGACAAGAAATTATTTCAAACTGAAATTTATGTGGTTATTTCAGCTGCACAAATTCACTCTATTATACTGCAACTGTGCTTTATGCTGCTTTATTCATAAAAGGTTAGAGACTTAAGACATAAATATGATATGAAACTATTTGCAAAGAGGAACTGCAAATGAGTCACTGCCCTGACAGTTCTGTATCATAAGAAACCACAATCCATCTGCTTCATAGCAAAAAAATAAACCAACCAAACAAAAACAAAGAAACAAAACAATCCCAAACATAAAACAAAAAACCCCACCCAACCAATCAGAAAAACAAACCCTAACAGCAAAACAAACAAAATTCTTTCTCTTGCTTAAAAAACCCCTGTACCCTGAAATCTTATACCATTAACTAATCATGAGAACAGTTACTTGAAAATACTTGAGAATCATAGGAGGGGGAGCATCTTGTTAAACACACAGATTAGAACTACGGAACATCTGGTTCCGTAAGTGGTTTTTGTTGGTTATATGCAAGCCACACAATTTCACTGTGCTTCAGGTATAAACATATAGTGAAGGCAGTAACAGTTCAATGCTTAACAGAACATCACTAAATTTAACTTCATTAACAGTAATAAGACACAGATGGCTTCATAAATGCAGCTCAGAAGAAGGTTCCAAAAGGTGAGTATTCATTGGTTGAAGCTGTGCATTAAATGAGGCACACAGACACTTAAAAATGAAAACAAAAAATAACATGTAACAGTTGCTTTTCTTATTGCCTACTATTCTGAACAAGACTAGCATTCAGACTTGACGAAAGAAAAAACAGAATGTATCAAGTCAGACAGTAAAGTCAGAGTCTTTTGTGACACAAAAGGATTAAGCATAAGTTCATAGTGAATACATGTATTTGTAATAGAGAAAGGACAGATGCCACAGTAGATATATGTCAATCATTTCAAATTGAAAGATGGTAGATTTAGATTGGACATAAGGAAGGAACTTTTTACAACGAGGATGGGCTGGACTAAATGATCTTTAAAGGTCCCTTGAGAACTAAAGCATTCTAAGATTACATGACTTTTCTGTGTAAGTGTCTGGTCTCAACTCAAAGTCTGTAAACCCCTACATTCTCATCACAGTGAGATGTAACTGAACATCAATGACATGACAAAAGCCATGAATTCTGGCATCACAGTTTACTTTTATTTATGTGCAGACTCAAAAAACAAAGTACTATTTGCTGAAGCAAGACTGAGAAAGCCATATCCATTTGTCATCCATGTAATTACTGTACAGCTCCAGCATTATTCAGAACAGAACAAATTCATTACAGCCAGATCAAAGCCAGACTTCCTAAGCATTAGCTGCCAGAGGGTAATGCAGTAAGGGAAGTAACAGAAGAGGACAGGAGGGGCATGGACACTGCGAAGTCACCAACAGTGCACTGTTCTCACTACAAGTCCATGGAAACAACACCTGGTACAAGACAAGCAGACTCTTTCAAAAGGAATTTTATAGCCTTGCCAACTGGAAATTTCAGACTTCAAGAAATTATTCAGAAATCAAGTCACTACTTCCTCCAGTCTGCACTGTGCTTAATGTAACAAGAGATAATAAAGTGTAACAAAAAATCCAACTGCCCCCTATATCTATGAATAGCTCAACCACAGAATTTTATATTCCATCAGAACGGCTTAATGACACAGACACATCACTGTCCTTGGTCACTAAAGGTCAATGTTATTATTAATGTTTAGGCTTACCTATGGCAACAAGAAAACCTATTGATAGGGGAGAAAAGAACAGACAAAACAGCCTCTGAGGCTGCAAAATTTCCTTATGTAGACAATGAGGAACTCAGCAGGAGTGAATATGCAGGCAGTTATAACAGGGGATTAATAATCCTATATAATAAGTCCTAGTAGATCACAAGTAACATATGCAATGCAAATTGGTGAGCAAACAAATTAGGTAATTAAATGCTAGTACCTAAATAGAAATTTAACCAGGACACAAATCAGGCAGATGTGTGAAAAATCATAGACTTCCACAAAACTGATCGCAGTGTCAAGGCTCCTCGACATAGGAATTAAGTATTTACATATACTTTGTTCACACATTTTTGGATAGTATAGAAGATACAGAAGCAATACAATATGAAAAAGCAATCAATCATTTAATTTAACTCAGAAACATGCTGTTTAATAAATATTATTAGGTAAGTCACAATATATGAGTGTTTTCAGTGAATTTTATTCTTAATGCCCATGCAAGGACCTGAAAATGCAAAAATCTTGTTTAATTGGTATCATAAATTTCTACACAGGGGAAATTCTTCAATACTAAAGCACGTATGAGTTTCCTTATATTTCGTTATTTTGAGCTAAAACAATCACAGTAACCTGTACTATGTCTTACCTAGTAATTCATACAAAGAATTCAGAATAGATTTCCATGCTTCTCCAGCTTCCTTCCCAGCTACATCTGCAAAATGAGCTGCACTGCTGTATACATTCAAGCGATCAATACATTCAAGAACAAGGTTGATCATACCCTAAAAAAAAAAAAGGTATTTCTTAGTTGTGAGCAAAAAAGATTTACAGAAATCAAAGGAAAAAGCCCATGAAGGACAGGATATACATGGAGTTAAACAAACAATCCCTATGGAAATTGTTCCTTGACTTTGATAATAAAAATCTACTATTTAGGATGGTCCAATCAAAACAAAAAATGAACAGTTTTCATTATATAATTTTAGACAAGTTTCTATTCTTTAAGGCATTTAGGCATCTGAAAAAATACAGGCAACTATCATTACCAGAGAAATATCAGCTAATATTACACAAGATACTTAAGGAATGTTTTTTAAACCACAACGTCCTCCTGAATCAGGCGATTAAACCATAACAGAAGAAACTAATTCACACATAAGAAGAAAATTATGGTTAGAATTCAGAGCACAAAGTCATATTAATACTTAAATTTTTAAAATGGAAAAAGAAGTAAGGCCTTAAATGTATTTCTTTGAATAGACAAGAAAATCAACAGACCTAGAGAGATTATAAATGTAGCAAATAATTTGACTCTTACAGGACAAAAAAAACCCAAACAAACCAGTACAATCATACTCCACATTAGATATCAGCACTGCAGATACTGTGAAAAAATACTTGCAGACAACATGGTGGAAAACCAGGAGTAAAAGGGAGAGAGCTACCTCTTCTTGGAAGAGGTTCTGGCGATTCTTCAGTGCTCGGAGCCTGTTTTGTTTGTTTTCATGCTCCAAATGTTCATCAGGGGGGTGAAAGTAGCCAATCAAGTCCTGAAGGCTCAGACTGACTGACTCAATAGGCAAATCAATGGTGGAAGACTTCACTTTCTTGCTGAGAGCATCAAGGCCCCTACAAGAAGATGCAAAGTCTCCTGAGTATTGAAAATTAATGAATCATACAAACTGTTTATTTGTTTAAAAACAAAGTTTATTTAGATACCAAAGCTCAAATAATTTTTAACACCCTCATAACTTCTCAAAGAATTATTTCTTTCTTCCCCTTTTCTACTTAACAATCCAATCCTCCCTTCCCAAACATAACCTGAGAGCAACAAAAATGTTCTCTTACTTTTTTTTTTGAAATCTGGAAAACACTGTAATATTCTACCTAGGCATATAGTAGCTTCAGAGGCAAAGGAAAAGATGAAGAGATGTTATTGTAAACCTGTACAAAGCATCATGAAGCTGGAATGGACATAAGGTAAAGAAACCAGTCCTGTGGTGCTGAGGAGAGTCCACCAAAGCTCTCAAACACATCTCTAACCTGTTCTTAAGCCATATTCAGTGCAGGAAGATGCAGCACTTCCACACACACTGTCCCAGCACTTTATTAGGCTTTTTGTTTCCTTAATATCCAGTCCAAGCTTGGTCTTGCAGTAGCCTATGACCATTTTCTCCTAGAAATGGCTGGCTGTTCTCGATCATTTGCACTTGTCCCTTGCTCAGCTGAATCCCCAACAAACTCCATAATCCAATTTTCCCCCAGCACTGTGCTTTCCAGATCCTGATACACCTTTTTCCTCCATCTAAACTTCATCTTTACTGAAGCACAGGTGAGACCTCACCAGCACCACACAGCAAGTGGAAGGTGATGGCTTTCCCTTGCACATTCCTGGCTCTCATCAGGAAGGATGAGAATCTTCTCCAAGGAACAGGAGAAGCCATGAGGGGGAGAGAAACCTGGCTCTGCACCAGGCAGCCAGGGCCTGAAGTGCTGGGAGAGGAGCAGCCCTGAGAGGAAGGGCTCACCTTCATTGCACACAGCAGGGGAGAGTGGGATTATTTGACACTCATGATTTCTCTTTTGATCTATTTTCAATTCTGCCACTATAACATAGTTATTTTACTAGCGTATTTTTGAGTAAAACCCAGTTGTGTAGCAGCAAGGTGTTTTTTGTACTCACCAGCAGATTTTGGGTCAGCATAAACAGAGCAGAGCAGCCCACCATGCCCACACAGGCACCCACTCAGCCGCACTGCCGTCTCCCTCTTTTCAAAGGTTCCCGGCAACCCAACCCAAGACTGTCCTTGCCAGTCCTCCCTCCTGAACTGTATAGCACCTGGTTTTCTCCCACGATTCATCTCCAGGCCATGGTATGGAGCAGAAGCCTCATTTTATATATACCCTGCTTCTTGCTGGATTAAGATAAAATAACTGGGATGGACTGGGGTAAGGGTGATATTCTTCTTGTTTTGAGAGTTGGTTTGGGTTTTTTGCTTGGTTGGTTTTGTTTTTTAAATCTCTTACAATAAATAATGCAATGTTTCACAAAGATAGCTAGAAAAGTTATCTTTAAAACATAATTTTTATTGTGAACACGTTATCCAAAGTGCAATTTTTCTACTGACTTTGTGGGAAAGAACTGGGGCACACTCTTAGAAGAGCAATTTTCATCCTCTTCAATTAAGCTTTTTCTTCTTGGAGTAACATCCTGCCAAAACTAAACTGTTAAGCACTACCTTGGACTCCCTGTGCACTCCACAAAAATTGCCACTGTAATTTAGCAATACCTTGATTTGTGAAACCTTATCATTAAATTGCCTTTCTCTGTTCTTATCTTTCATGGCATTCTTAGAAGCTTCTAAGAAGGTGTATTATTTACAAAGTGACCTAGGTCGTACATTTCTTTTTTTATTTTAAATGTCATACAGTAGGCAATTCTTCTGAGGGGTGATTTTCTCTGTTGTTATTTAAGTGCTTGTTACTTTTTCAACAAATTGAGGTGCATGTCTTTGACCATGCACTGATTTAGGCCATGGTTGCTTCAGGTTGCCATCTCACACACTGGTTTTTTTCTCATGAAAAATAAGTTCTTATGAAATAATTATCATTCCATACAGTCTTATTGCATATAATTTTTTTTCTAATGCAAACTACAGTGATGAAAGGGCCGGTCATCAATTACTGAAATCACATGCAGTTGAAAATTAGCATTTTATCAGTGCTATTTAGGAGGACATTTCAATAGGAAGATAAATCAAATTGCATAAATCTGATAGGGATTTTAAATGGCTAATTACTATAAAAGAAAATTTTTTTATCTTTCAAATTAATAAAGAAACAAGTAGCATTAAAAAGGAAAAAACAAGCAAAGTGTAATGTGAGGATAGAAAGAAGGTATAATTTTTAAGGAAAATTTTTCTTGAATTTCTTCAGTATATTTGTGCTTTTCTGAAGGCTAAATAGTTCACTGTTGTGTTAATGGCCGCTTTGAATAAAATAAAAGAGAAAAAAGGAATGAAAAGATAATTTTAAAAGCACACCTTATAAACCTGTTGAAAAGGAAGACTGTACTACGGATGACACGTGCTGTACGGGATTCTTCATTCTGAGATCTGGACAGTGTTAAACCGTCATCCATGTGACCCTCATGGTGCATTATTGCCTGCAAAACAAAAATAAGAAGCAGTCACTGAAAAATGAAACATTATTTGTAAATAAGAAATCTGAAAACTAACAGGCAGGCTAGAAAACAATGGAGTCACATACAAAATTAACAATTTGATTAAAAACAGGTAATTCCATGTTTTAGTTTCTCATGTCCAAGGACACACTTTACTTTAGCCAGCAGGTTCAGTGCCCTAATAATCTCAATGTCACAGCTTTTGCAAACAATATACTTTATTAAAAAAAAAAACAAAACTAAGGGGTTTTGCTTGCTGTTTGATCAACATTAAACATAGTTCCCTTTCAAAATAGTAAATCCCTAAAGTGGAAATTGTCATAGTAGGTATTCTTGACTGGTCCTGTTTTCTGCGAATGTTACCTACCTTTTCCGACTTTGCTTTGAGACATTCCCAATAACGTACAGTTTTCCATGTTTCGTTATCATGGTTCTGAAGGTATTCAATCCAATCTACATAAATATTTTAAACTATTTCTGGTAACGATTTTTTTTCATACACATACATGCAATTTATAAGACTAGCATTACTAAATTATTTAATAAAGTAACTTATTTTTAATTATTTTAGAATTATTTAGGTATTGCAATTACTATGATTGTTAGTTTTATATAAACATTGTTTCCTAAACATTAGCTTAACAGAATTTTATAGAATATGTTTGTCTTCATATATATATATGTACATGTGATACAGGCAAATTTTATATATAAAATTATAAGGCATGTCCTTTGCTCCAGCCTTGTAGTTCTGGTATGTAAAACAGCCATGGAAAATACTACAGTGTTAAGCTGTAAAATAATCCTTTTTTTGCTACTTTATGATGCTGAGCTTTCATTCTGCTTGGCTATAATTATCCATAAAGAAATCTCTCAGGACTCAAGGCTTGAACATTCCAGCCCAAACTTACAATGTGGAAAGAAATACTTTGAACTAAAAACCTCCTCAATTCAAACTACACAAAGAAAGGAATTTTAGCATATTCTATAGGCTGTTACTAATATTTTAGTTTGAAATCAAGTATATCCAGATTTATCAATGTTTTTGAGTTAATGTCTACAGGCTAACATATGCACTTTGGTTTT
The DNA here is from genome assembly GCA_026770055.1 of Myrmophylax atrothorax. Taxonomy (NCBI): domain Eukaryota; kingdom Metazoa; phylum Chordata; class Aves; order Passeriformes; family Thamnophilidae; genus Myrmophylax; species Myrmophylax atrothorax. The sequence continues at coordinate 45,853,254 of JAOXXN010000446.1, read as the reverse complement.
CAGTCTGAGAACTCAATACATCACTTAACTTTCCAACATGTGACTGAAAAGGAATCCAACCTTTCACATGGTTAGCATGCTAAGGCATGCTTAAAATATCTGAAACCCAGAAATCAGTTGTTTCACATAGTTTCCTTCATTTTTCAACCCCCACCCACCCTATCAGACTGTGACTGATACATTCTAATTTACAGTCTTACCTTTCGCTGCACAGAACCCATTCTTACAGACTTTGCGTCAGCAGACTGGTATGTGAGCCATAGGCCTGTATCTACATGTTGTATGAAGCATATTGAATCCCCATATTTTATTTCAGGTGCTCCCATTCCATCCACCTCTTTTCTTGTCCCTATGTCCAACTTTTCCTGAAGAAGGCAAAAATGTATACAAGAACAATAACCAACATGTTAATATTTGCATGAAATATGAAATACCAGACAATTATCCAGAACAGGACCTAAAAGAATATTTGAGATCCTTTTTTTAAAGAAATTATTTAAAAAATAGGATCCTATCCACACAAAAACCCAGTTTATTGCCATAGGAAAGTCATGTGGATTCATTTCACCTGCATAGGAAAGAACTACGTACATAATTGACAGTACATGTTATTATTGAAACATTAAAACTTAAAAAATAACCTCAAACATGTTGACTACCCTCGTATTAACCTCCAGAAGCTTCTTCTTGGAAACTTGGGGTTGGTTTTTTTTCCATCCTGGAAAAGATGAGCATCATCCAATAGTCACTAAGAGATGGTCTAATAAAGTAAACGATATACTGCGGCTGAGAGAAAGGACTTCAGACAACAAACCTATGAGATTCATAGTGAAGATATTTTATTACACATAGCACATGGTTTATATAGGGTTAGGACTACAGCTTAGTGGCTAAAAAGAGTTACACACCACCACGCTAGAAACTTCAATTGGTTAGAACCAATATCTCACAAGTCCCATGTTTTGGAGAACTTATCCTAGATGGTTTCAAGAACCTGTCCGGTGTGCTGTGAGAAATCTGAGGAGCTCCCATGAGAATCCAACTCCTCCAAGCAGCTGTGACTTCTTTATTCTTACCCACCTTCAGTCTCACAGGGTCTTCTATAGATCTGAATTGCTCACTTGTGATTTTACTGTACCAACAGTCTATAACCTGTCACTGCCCAACAAAAGGCTCAGTATTTCCCGAGAAAAGCAATCCATTTCTGTGTGTTTGTGGCTGGTCTGCAAACTGAGAATGGCGTGACCATGCATCACTGCAGCTGGTGTCTTACACAGACAACAGGTGCTTCAGGAGAGGAAATGTAGCATCCCAAACAGTACTATAGTTTGTAACTGTAATCTGAGGTGTTTCCCCAATACCAAGCTCTTCTAAGGACCAACTCCTTCTCTGCAGACATCAGTTTATAAGACAAATAGCCCATGCATCCTCCTTCATAGCAGATTATCCATTTAACCTCCCCAAAAACATATGGTTTAACTGACTGATATACCTCTTCAGCTGTAGATTCAGTGTGGAACACGGTCCCCTTAACCAAACACAGCTTCAGCGTTCTCTGCTTTTCCTGAAAGCAGCAGACCACAAGCGTCTTCCTTCAGCTACTCAGACTAATGTTGCAAACAGTGAGACAAAAAAATTCTACTTGTTCTATCCTTCTACAACCAGAAAATATTAGAATGGTGACACCATACACATGTGCCTTGACAACGTGGGGAGGCAGCTTCACAGTAAAAGATGATGAAGACTGGTTTCTTTATATGAACAGACAAAAAGCTCTAATTTATTAAATGATTTTTAAAAGCATTTTTTAAGTAGAGATGTCCTGTAACTAGATTTTCAGCCTTCAATTATCGATGCATTTTGAAGCATTTTACAAACAGTAAAATAATACTGGGGTGAAATTCTTGTGATTACTTTTTATAACATTAAGTTTTCAGATATAATATATTCATCAATTTAGATTGTTTTCTGATTCTATCTGGATACAGATGTTAATTTCACTACCTTGTAAATGGATGATTCCTTAAGTGCTGAAATCCTTATTAAAATCTTGTCCATTGATACATGGCAGTAACTGATTTATTAATAATCTGATGCAATTTACAGAGTTATTGTGTGTTTCTATTTAATTATTAATTCATTATTTTGTTCATAGCATTTATCTAAATGTTGTACTCAATTCTTTCAAAAGCAAGTACAAATAACCTGAATATAATGACAGTTGGAAATTGAAAATCCACTTATGACATTGCAAAAAAAGATGATACAGAAAAAAAGAAATTGCATCCTGCTATCATATGAAGAAAAAGACAGCCTGCTTTCAACCTCCAGTCCTTTGAATTCTCTTCATAACTACAACATAGTGTGAAGTCATGTGAATATACTGCACTTTGACATTGTAAGATTTTCCTTTTTTCAAGTCTTGCAAGTAATTTCTTAAGATTTGAATATAAGGATTCACAAATTTTCTCATAAAGCACTGTAAATAACATGAGGGATTATTACTTTAAAATATTATTCCATATTTTGTTTAAAAATTTACAGGCAGAAACCAGTTTAGGGTTGGGTTTTTTGGTTGTTTAATATTGAAACCTTCATTCCAATTAGGAATACCATTAAATTGACTTAGCATAAAAATTGCGGTGCCAACAATTTGTCAAACAAGATCTCTGTTCTCACCGATATGTATATACTAACAGCTCTGTGTGTAGGCTTAGAGCCCAGACTGAATTCAATCCCATTAAACTGAGCTCTTTCCTGCAAAATAAGTGTAAAGTTGGACTACATATAGGAGAGAAACACAAGACTAGAAAATGGTGTGGGAGCAGCAGACATTAGAGCATTCATTTGGGGGCTTCAAGAGACTGAGAATTTTGGGGGAGTGAACAGGAACCACAAATCGTTTATAAAGAGGAAGATTGGAACCTTCTGTCTTCATGTCAATGAACAGTAGGTAGTGGAGAAAGCCCATATAATGAATCTATCTCATTATCTACTGTAAAATAGTTCATCAGTGAAAACTAGGATCTGAAAAAGATCAGAAATCACCATGTCAACAATAAATAATTGGACATTAGTACAGATATTATGTGATGTAAGTTTCTAGCCCACTAAACTCTTGCCACATATGTAACCTGTCATTAGTTAGCCATCTGCTAATTCTTCCTACAGAATTTTTACACAGAATTTTTATTGTAGTCTAGACCCAATCTCAGAACCATCAACTTTTTCTAAACAAGGATCACAAATCTTCATTTATTACACTGGAAAAAACAGCAAAAAATTGGGGTTTGCAACAGTCTGTAATGCACCTCAGTAACGCACTGCAACATGAGTAAATTGGAAATGAACAGATTTATTTAACAATATGACAGATTTTCTCCAGAAGGATGTGGTCTTCATAAACAGTTTGTACTCCATGTGAACAATCTTCACACTTTCGTTGTGGGCTAAATGAACAAAATAATTTGAAATAGTTTCATCTTAATGTTGAAAAAATTATTCTACAAAGCCTCACCTTAAATGTGTTATTTCACTCCAAAGTTTCTGTTTAATTTCTTATAACATTCCAAAATGGAGTCCCATGATTAAGGCTCATCCTTTCAACTTTGTCTCTTGTCATCTGACCCAATCCGTACCTTCTGTGGCACACTTTCAAGACTGATATTCTAACTGACCTCACTGATTGCAAGAAGCTAATTTATGACTGCTTTTCAAGCAGACATTAATATATTTTCTATGAAATTTTATTAGGAAGCAGTTGAAGACATAAAAATAGAAGCTATAAAATTTTATTAAAATTGAAATATTTCTTTCCACTGGGAAAGACTATGGATGGGAAAAGCAGACTTGGTACAGAATGTACAAACATTACTACATTGTTAAAATGACCTTATTTCAGCAGAAAAGTGATAATAAACCTATGCTTTTTATCAAAAATAATCAATATTGAGCAAATGGAAGAGAGAAAAAAGATCCCCAAAACATGATCACTACAAACTCAGGTCTGTAAGAGCCATATGTTTGGGAGATAAATTGTAGATACCTGTAGATGTCCTGTGCTGAGGGAAGAGAGACCACAAGAGAAAAAAAAAAATTCTGTATTTCAGATGCTTGAAAGGCTAATATAATTCACATTTAATAATAATTATTAGGGTAATATATAATAACCAGAGCATAAAGCCCAATTCCCAGAAAGAAAAGGAAGAGAGTGTTAGCTCCTTAGAAAATCCTTATCTTCTGAGTGCTGTTTAGAAACACTTTGTGATGTTTTCAAGCTAGGAAAAAAACAACAGCAAAATCCCATGAAACAACAACTTCAGCTTTCTAGTTCTCCTCTGGGTTATTTTTAAAATGCAGTACTGACAAACTAACGGGTTTAAGATGATGAGTCCTTGCAAATAATAACAAATAACCATTCATCCTCAGCAATGAAGTGCAAACCTTATACACATCCCCGTGGTATCTCTGTAGTTCCTACCAAATAAATTTTTAGTTAAAATGAATGTTGATATCCACAACATTTACTTCAAATATGAGCTTCCAAACTGAATTTCTTTGAAAATCCATATTTAAGCACCAGTAAGATTATATTTGTCATGTGCTGATTAGCTTATAGACCCCTCCTAAGATTCTCTCCTGTTACCATAACACGTTTCTACCTGCCCCAAAGGCTTTTATCTCTACTCTGCTCAGCATAGAATAGGTTTGGCCACTAATAAAAACTAACCAAAATTATGTTAACCTTTTTTTTGAGCATAGAAGAACAAAACCATTTCAATATATAATTTCTCAAAATAATTCCAAATAGGACTTCCAAATTCAGGATGGAAAAAAAATACAAAAAGAAACTTCAAATACAACATTATCTAATCTCCAAAATACGTGTGCATATGCTACTTAGAAGACAGAGAAAAAACACAATATGCATATTACTCCATATTGATAAAAATGCTTGCCTTTAAGTATTTTTTTGACTAAATAAACCATGTAACAGTAGAGTGTAGTATATTGTTCCACTCTTTTTGGAAGAACCCCTGCTGAAAAACCACCTTGAAAAACACTGAATGAATTATTCTATCCCTCTTGCTTTAAAGTGTTGAGATCTATAGTAGCTGTAACAGGAAATCCCCAATCCCCCAATGTATTGTCCTAAAATATTTAAGTATTTCTATGACTTTTCTAATTGGCTCTTAAAAAGATACACTGCATTTCAAAACAATCACCTGTACTACAGGTTTGTTATTGGAGTGCAGAAATCTATATACCTGCTTTTGGATATCTATTCTTTTCTTATCTTCCCAAGCAGGCAACTAATTAAAAAATACATATAGTAAATGCTGCAGAGAAGTTATTGAGTAAACCTGTTTACTATTACTATATATTTTAGAAGATAATTTTTTACAACAACAAAATTAGTGTTGTAAAATTCTCAGAGACACCAGGCTATAGATGAAAAGTATGAGAAATCAAAGGATATTAAAGAATTTATCTTGGTATTACACTTAATACTACACTATGAAAAAGTACCATTTTAAAATTGAAATGCTTACTGAAGGTATCAAAATAAAGACTACAATAAAGTATTTGCTGAAAGAAAACCTGACTTTGCAATTTAATTTCAATAACCCATAATACTCTAATTTTTTCCTGTGTCAGCCAACAGATATAAGCAGTGAAGCACCACAGAAGTTAATCAGAAAAACAACTCGGAAATTAGAAAATTGTTTCAAAGTGGGCAAACAGGACAAAAAAAACCCAACCAATGAAGCAACAATAGCCAAAAAAATCCAAAACAAACAACCTAACAAAAAAAATAGCAAAATAAAAAGGAAGTGTGATAAAAGAGGCTTTCTCAATATCAATTATACAGTGTTTTGGATTGTTTTAATCAGTGAAACGGTAGAAGTCTCCAGTAATTAATGCAATCACAACAAACAGAAAATATCAAAATGTTTCTTTCTGAAGAAACTGGAATTAGTACTAGTTATATTAATGCTACAGTGATTCCATACCTTGGAAGACCGAAAACAGAATGCTGTAGATTTTACATCTGCCTTCTCTTTGTCTGTAAGAAGAAGACTCTTGTCATCCAGAAGACTTAAATATTTTC
>JAOXXN010000446.1:45826014-45845801 GCA_026770055.1 Myrmophylax atrothorax | reverse complement strand
AGAGGAGGACCGAAACCTCAACAGGAGGAGACCACCACTCTCCACCAGACTGCAAGTGTCAGCTGCACCAACAGGTTTTCCACTTTGAACTTTCACTCTGGACTTGGGGAAACTGCATGGGGTTCAGCACAGGGGTTCACAAACCCCTTTGTGCTTGTGCACCAGGGTGCTGGGTTATACTTCTGGATTTTTGTGGGTTAAACCCAATTTTTCTCTTTGTGCCATTGCATTTATTGTAATATTGTTATTAAATTGTAACTCTGATTTATAATCTCTTTTGTGTTGCATTCATTTCTCCTGCCGGATTACCTTTAAACCAGCACATCAACTAAAAATGCAGGTCATGGGTTTCTAACTTCTTGCCTTAAACTGAAAATTCAACCCTTCTGTTTTTCCTGATTAACTCCTGAAGACAAACTTGCATACAGGTTACTAAGGAGTGTGCACTTCACAAAGCCTTCTCAGAAGACTACTCAAATATTCCTTAGATTGGAAAACTTTCACAGCTAGGACGCTTTTCTGGGTCTTCATAAAACTTTCTTCGGTCCTCTATCTTCAAAAGCTGGCACTTCAGATGTATGTGCCATGCTACTTTTTGGAGAGGAAACCAGGTACTTATTTTGTGTTTGTGAAATGCCCATCATAATGGAGTTATGACATAATGCCACGATTCTGATGTGCTTTTGCAATTCTATATGCTTACGGTCCTTTAAAGAGCTTAAAATTATCCACAAATGTTCACATAATATCAATGAAATATTCCAATGTATCCTTATGAACTTAACCTGACCATAAACTTAGTCCTATGTCAAAATTTTGTAATACTGCATGTTCTCAGTTGCCTTCCAAGTAATTCTAGGTACATATTTAAAAACATAACAAGTTTTTACGCATATGTTTCCTATATATTTATGTACAAGTCTGCAAAACCCTTAAATTAGCACTTAAGCAGGTTTAAGTCATTTTTGTTTTCCCTGACATACAGATGTAGCAGATTAAAGCACTTAGCTATTCAATACCAATATCCACTTGTTAACACATGTCTCTTAAGAGTTTGACATAGTGGATGTAAAGTATGGAAATCAATTTGGCAGGTATTTTAAAAGTGCAGGAGTTTTTAAATGCTTTTCTTTTGTAACAGGATTTATTACATTTCAGTGATTAAACTTCTAAAACTTTTTATTTATTTATTCTAAAGAGGCTGGAAGAATGAAAAGGTTTTCACCCTCAACTATTTTCTTCTGTAAACTAGAGTCTCTTCTGTTTAAGTTGTGGTGGCTTTGGAGAAGAAGGAAATACAGAAGCTTTATATCTTGGAAACACTTTTCTCCCTTTCTGTATTCTGCACAGCAAAGTCAGTACACTCCAGAAAAGCACATCTGAGCCCAGTGTTCTAGCATGACTTCTGTTTCTCAAGTCAGTAAAATGGCAGGTCATGAATCTCAGCTATTGTGTTACTAAGTTTGGTAAAATACATGGGATCTGCACCTGTCATATTATGGGTCATGATGGGGAGCTGTTTTTTCTCTTGTTTAATTCAATTTTCTCTCGGACCCAAGAGTGTCCATAAGAAAAAATTGAGCTATGCACCTGGTTCATGCCCGCAGGATAAGAAAAAATAACAATTCATGTGCATCTACAAGTAAGGCCCTTGAGCAGAAAGTATCTTGCAAAGCCATTTCTGACTACTAAAAATATTTTTGTGCATTGTGAGAATATGATCCCTGTCACCTTTTGGAAAAGAAAGCAATGCTGAACAATAGTATTTGGCATCTTATGTCAGAGCACCCCATGTCAGGGCATCTGCACATGTAGACTGCCCACACAATTTTTATGAGAATTCTCCACTAATGAACAGATTTGAGGAAAAATGGTTCCTTTAGAATCATATCAATTTAGCACAATATTGTATCTGCAGTCACTATGGGAAGGACTACAACTGATTGAGAAGTTCAGGCATGCACATACTAAGCTACAAATTGAAGTATTTGCATGAATAGTAATGGACTGCAATTCAGCAATGAATGAATATAGCTATTATAGTATCATACAGGAAAATAGGTTGGTGCGGGAATTGCACAAGAGAGTGCTATGCTTGGGATTTTATTTCATTTTTGTTCTTTTCCTGATAAGAAAATCATGTTTCTTAAAAAGAAAGATTACCACTGCCTTTGTTATAGTTGTTTTGACAGTTCTTACAATTTCTTTCAGTCATGTATGTTCAAATGTTTACCTTTAGAAAGTTTGTATACAATGCCCATCAAAGTGGGATATTTGATGGTTATAACAGAAACCTGTCATTTCTTCAATCCCCATGTTGCTCCATTACTACTGCTTATTAGGGAAGTGCATGCCATGAGGAAAACAAAAAGCCACAGATCCTTCCACAGTTTCATTATTGTCACTGTCTCAAGGTCTATTTTAGTCCAAAGGAAAAATTTCACTGCCCTATCACTGACATTTAACGTCATCCTATTAATAAAATGCACACACAGAATACAGCATCATTAGAGTGTAACCTTTTCATAAGCTGCCCGATTTAATCTCTATAAAGAAATCATTTATTAGTCACTAGAAACTTTATCACAAGCACATGCAGTAATATGATTTAAGTGCAGTTTTACACCGCAATTACCTTAACAAACAGGGCACAATTCTTTCATATCACTGCAACAATTCCAACAATTCATGATGGCTTTCTTTTCTGTGAATTTTTTACCTTAAAGACTTCCAAACAGCTTAAACAAGTTTGGGGAGGGGTGACACACATGAATTTTTTTCATTGCTTTTTTTTTTTAAGGAAAACAGTTCTGTTTACGTCACATATATGTTAAAAAAGTAAACTGTGAATTCACAGACAGCTATAACAACCTCAAAAAATAATCAAAACACACACACACTCTATAGGAAGTTGTTCAATTTTAATGAAAGTGATATAGAGCATTTTTTTGAAGCTTAGTTTAGTCTTACTAGTCTGGATTTATAATTATCATTCCAACTTCAAAAGATCATTTTTACTATAGAAAAAGCATTCTGCTAAATATAATCCTTTTCTGAGATGGATTTTACTTACGCAACTCTAAGAGTCTCCAGTCGCCAAAGGGAACGAGCATGAATGGACACAGCACCACCTTCATAATGGACAGTTCTGAAAACCAACCAAAGGCACAGACTAAATGCTCAGCAGAATTCGTCCTAGGTGTTTATTCATTTAACCACATCTCTCATTTTAAGACTGTCAAACAATTATTGCATTTGTCAGATTCAAAGGTTATTAGATTCAAAATCCATTCTTATCAATTAAACCTTCAGATGTAGTTACTCAAATTTTGTTTTGTCTTTAGCATCCATTATTCTGACATTCATAATAACAAGGTTTATACAGTGTTTGCTTAGACATTTTTCTTAGTGTCTCAAGGATAGAGAATCCTGAGGAAAAATAATACCAATAGCCTGATAATTAAAATCTTTCTAGATTCTAACAAAAACCCCAAATATCAAATAATGATAAAGATTTGTGATCACTGTATACATCTCCCAAGAAAGGTGGTATTTTCTCAGAGCTCATACTATTAAATAACTGTAACTTATTACAGCACCTAAAGTTTTTACAACCTCACTGACGCAGTTCTCACACATCTGAGATGCTAACAGCTTCCTATTTTCAAATTTTATATATAATAACCTCTCTAGTTCCTGCGTATACCCAGAAACCAAAGTGACTAGAAAACAGTCAATTAAGCCTAAAAAAAGATGAAGGGTTTTTTCTCTACTATTCTACATACACATACCAAAAAAGTGATCTATACTGGATGTACAAAATGGTTAAGACTCATGGTCAAGAAAAGGCCTGAGTATGTAAGCTGGTTTATCTTCAAAGTAAACACTAAGGAACATTAGCATTGCCATTCTAAACGTAGTGAGCCATTCTTTGGATTGCTTCCTGACTGTGCCTGTATTTCTGCCCTATGACACCAACAGAATTTAAAAACCTAGGCCTTTCCTTTGGGAAAATGAATAAAGGGGTCACTTATGCAAAGAAATGCTGTCACTATGCTTATGAGATCAAGCATGTCAGGCAGCACTGCCAAAGAATGGCCTAGTTTTATGGATCCTGGAAGAGCTTATGGATGGAGTAAATGTTGTGATCTTTAGCCAAGATCAGGCGCTGCCAAAAATAGGCAGAGGTATAAATGTAGGGAATATTAATAATAAAATTGTAGGCAGTCCTCCTTTTTTAGAAGAAATTTTTTTAGGACTACAATTTCAGAATGAAGTACATAGTATTTATTAGGATTTAGCTTCCAAAATCCTACTATGGAGATAATACAGAGGGGCTGAATGGACAGCTGGAATGTACAGAGGAAATCACAGCGCTGATAGTTCAAACCCAAAGAAATAGTGAGCTAGAATATACTTCTCAGTACTGTTAAGCACACATGAAACTACAGATGTGCTAAAATTCATCTTGGAATATGGTAAAAAATTATTTCAGAAATAAGCAATCTCAGACTGCAAAAGAATGAAGACAAATCAAGCAGGGGGAAAAAAAATCAGTCAAAAAGCAAAATAAATACATCTCGCTATAATTATAGAACAACTCACACTGAAAGTTCATGACCCAGGCATAAACAAAAAGCCTGGCACATGCTCCATGTAGCAAGAAGAAGCTATAGGTGCCTGTAAGTACGTAAAAATTGTCCCTTTGACCTTATATCCACTATTTTCTCCAAGTATTGTCTTAGCCAATTGCTGCAATAGTTGTGGTGCTAGGAGCAGCTGACAGGCATTAACAATTTGAATGTAATTCAAAGGCAATCTTATTTTTTATTGAAATTTATCTTCATTAGTATAGTAAAATGCAATTGCTAAACAACCTCACATTCAGCTGCTTCTCTATTCAGACACTCCCTCTGCTCTTTAGGTACTTGTTCAAATTTTTCCTCTGCAACTAACAGGCTGCAACTGGTTTTTATTTTGTAACATCTCAGCAATAACAGATCAGATGTCACCCTGGTTGGTTTATTTGGGTTGGGAATGGAAGAGTGTGGGTCATTTGTTTGGGCAGCTTCAGTGAGGGTATTGTTGGGTTTTTATCAAAGTTGAAACATTCTGATTACATCCTGGCATATTTTAGTATGAACCTCATTCACAAAAATGCACTGGAATTCTTGCACTTGAATATTGCATAATACAAAATTTAATGATTTTATTCAGCAGTTTTTAAGTCATTAATTGTATGAAAAATCAGACTGAAGAAAAGATTTACATTTGTAAGAATGTTTCATTTTTAAGTTGGTACCATTTTACTTTACAGGGATGCAGTTGTTTCTCACACTGGAAACACAGAAGTTTTCAGCAATTTCTCAGTCTGATTATTCTTTTAAAGCTAGTTTTGGATTACACATAGCAGTTGGGTCAGCAAAACATTAAACATCTAAAAAAACCTCCCATTGTGAACTTAAAAGAATGGTTTCTCATGGGTGAAGTAGTTTTCCTTTATGTGACTGTCCATCCATTATTTCCTTTCTCTGTTCCTTCAAAGGGGAGCAATCAGTCTTGGAAGGGTCATGTAAGATGAGAAAATGAAAAAGAAATTGAACAGAAGAAATACTAAATAAAAATACGTGATTGGTTTACCAGAGGAAATAAAAAGGATTCTGGGATTGTATCTTATTTCTATATGAGTGAACAGGTACAGGAGCAAGAAAGGGAGTAAAGGCTGAAAGACAGTAATAGCACTATAGGGAAAAAATTCAAAAAGGCAGCAGCAAAGCCTCAGCAAAAGAATAGATGATAGCAGTCTGGAGGAGGACTGAGAAAGTGCTGGCGACTGCAGGGCTAGGGATCAAGGATCGCTACAGTGAATCAAAAGGAGAAACCTGGAGACTGGAATCAAGAATGGAGCAGCAATACTTTGTATGGACAGGAAGGAAGATACATTCTACAAAAAAAAACAACTTAGCACAAAGCATTAGAATAGGGTATTAAGCTCATTTGTTTTGAGCTAGATACTGCCTTCATTACAGAAAAGATGGTAAAGAATAGGGGGGTTTGAATGAAAGATTTCTTCAATGAAGGGTAAGTCATTTGGCCTTTACCACAATAGCATGCATACTAACCATTGCCCCAGAGCAGCTGAATAAATTCATAACCTAGACTATCTCAAAAGTCTTTGAAGCCAAGGAATTGAAAGTTCCTTTTTACTTCCTTCCATTCAAATAAATGTAGTAAACTGCTCCGAGATTGCTCACACTGACTTCCTTAGTACTTGCTCTATGTATCATCATTCGATAGGATGCACCTCATTTCTTTTTATATACTTCTGAGGACAGTTCAGTGCTGGAAAGGAAAGATGATTCATAACATCTGAATACTTCCTGAAACTGATACTAATAAGCCATATCAGATACTGGTACTAGTAGGTCAAATAAAACTGCTTACAATGACATGCAATAAGCCACAAAAATTCTGATTGTCAAGGAGTTACTACAGATCTACATTGATGGGATGGGGAAAAAAGATGAGTTGCAAGGTGCAAAGAAGATGCACATTACTTGCCCAAGAGTAGAGAAAACCTCCACATTACAAAGCCTAATTATGAAATTATACATCATATAAATGCATGAGGAAAGTACAAATAATAGCAGAAAAAGAGAGGATAACAAGAAGCTACAATGAGCGTTCATCTTAATCAAAGCTTGGGATACCTTGTACCTTCAGAACCCTACACATCAGGCTAATTCTTGATGGGATTTTTTCCTCTTCTTTCCAAAGCACTTCATTCACATATTCTACATTTATAGATTTAGGGTATTAACCACTTTTATTTCAAAATAAAATATCTATAAGTAATTCAAAACCTTTGAGACTTTTCAGTTCATCTGTATTATAAAACTTAATCTAGTTATTAATTGGTGTAATTAAGTAACTTTTTGGTCTCACCTATGACTCTAAGTTAATCACCCTTTTCCTGACTATATCATTCTTCTATTTAATTCTCCTTAGTACAAACTAGAGCTGGGACAGTCTATAAGGAGAAGCCATATCGGGTGGGCCTGAGGTCACTTGGGTCTGTTCAGCCTGGAGAAGAGGAGATTGAGGGGAGACCTCATTGCACTTACAACTGCCTTGTGAGGGGAACAGGAGGGGCAGGCACTGATCTCTTCTCTGTGGTAACCAGTGACGGGACCCGAGGGAATGGTCTGAAGGTGTGTCAGGGGAGGTTGAGGTTGGATATTAGAAAGAGGTTCTTCATCCAGAGGATGGTTGGGCACTGGAACAGCCTCCCTGGGGAAGTGGTCACAGCACTAAACCTGCCAGATTTGGACTCGATGATCCTTGTGGGTACCTTCCAACTCAGCATGTCCTGTGCTTCTGTGATTTGCCTCGCAGCGCACAGGCTGTGGCTGCAGCACCAGGGACAGCGCCACGGCCCCGGCAGGAGTTGTCCTGCTCCCTCCGGCTCATTCCTAGCGCTCTCCTCCAGCTTTCCGAGAGGATACGCAGGGGCAAAGGGAAGGTAAACATTCAAAAAGAAAGCTCGATATTTGAATATATCACCTCCAATTACAACAATGAATTAATCACACAGGTTTAAAATAGACTACCATGCATCAAACTCCCTGGAGAATCATTACTGAATTCATATTCTTATTGTTGTTTAGCAGAGAAGGCAGTAATTTCAGTGAAATTCACTGACTTCAAGAGGGCATTAAATGAGGTTAAAATAAATTACATAAAATGACAGTCTTTTGATAGTTCCAAAGTAGTCTTCGTTAAAGAATCTGTAAATCCTAAATTCCATAGCAAGAAAATAATAGAGTAAATCTCAGTAGCTTGGAATGAATCAGGGTGCCATAAAGAACAATAGTGTATCTTGATTATACAAAAATTAATAAATCCAAATCAGATGTCAAAGTTCAAGTGAAAGAAATTGTTCCACTCCCCTCAATGACAGGCAAAGCTGCTCTGGTTTTAGTTTGAAAAATCAGTCATTGAAGAGCTTTATGGATTTTTTTCAACTTAATTTCTAAAAGCACAATCATCACTATTCAATGCTCAAGGGTTGTTGTGGATGTGAGGGAAAGGTTATTGATTTATGCTGGGTGAAAACTTTTTGAGTTCACATTTCAGTCATAAATCATCCTTCACATATGCCAGATCCCAGCCTTTCCAGGGTACAGCAGATCTCATTAGTTCATGATGCCTTAACAAAGACTGTGGAAAAGAATGGCATGGAAAGTGAAAAGGAGCTGGAATTTTGGCCTTTATTGCCTTAAAACTCTGTGCATCTCTGAGACAAACTAATATTTGTCATTTCCAAAAGCCTTAATGTAGTATGTTTCACCCAAAGAAAGTCTCAAAGGCAGGAGTGACAACACTGCTTCTAAAACGAGGCTACACTTATACATTCCTTCACGAGGGCCTATGCTGAATGTATGGCTCGAGAAACAGGAGTCTGTTCCAACCCAAATGATACCTTGAAAACCCAGGAGTACTTTGCTCTCTCACACAGGTAATTGCTTTCTGTAACATTATATTTCTGAAGGGTCCAAACTGCACTGCAGTCATCATTTTAAAATACATATTGCAAATCAAAATGCAAATTAGTTGCAATGGGAACATTCATGGTTCCCTTCTAGACTGCGAAATTAATATCAAAGCACTACTCCTGCTTAGTATTTAAGTTCTAAGGGAATATAAAAGATGGTGGTATAATAAAGAGTAAGCATCAGAGCCCAAATTAAAAAAAATATGGTTGGGGGTTTTTTTGTTACATAATTCTATTACTATCTTCCATTATCTTTTTGGAGTGACTTCTAAGTAGGGAGGAAGTAAAAAAAATAACCAAATGCCCCTCCCCCCCCAAAACGCTAAAACAAACCCTCCCAAAATCAGAAAGCAATCAAAACCCTCTACCAGTCACGCCTGGATTAATAACCAGCTGACATTGCTACAGCAAAATAAAAATTGCACACATAATACAGTAATGTCAAAAATGTGAAATAATTCCACTTGATTGAACTGTAAAGGGGGGGGGGGTTTGCTAACTGAATTGTGATGAATTTATTATGAACACTTTTAATTATTTTTTTAATTAAAAGCATGAAACAATGGAAAACAATTTCACAGTAGTACTTCAGTGTATTCCTGCTCTAAATACCAACTTCTGCACAATTAGAATAAATTTTTATTCATTCCTTTGATATGATAAATTCTAAAGGGAAGTCTCAATATTATAATTATCAAATAACAGGTTTAAAAAAAAAGTGTTATAATTTCAACAAGAAAATATGTCAAAGGAAAGCAAAGACCATTCCTAAGTACTTGTAATAAAAAAAGTGATCTTAATCTTCTGCTGGATAAACATATACAATCCCCGTCCACAAAAAAAAATGTATTAGAAATCATTAACAAATTTCTCCTGTATGAAGCTGGAGGGAAAGGGTGGAAAAGGAGACTACGCAATCATTTATTTAGAAAAAAAACTCACATAAATCATGGAAACCCTTGTGGGTCTGCCTCATTCCTACTGACAGAATGCTTGTATCAGCACATATGATGTGAGCCAGGCCTCCATGTGAACAGAGAGAGGAGGAAAAAGAGTCACGATAAACAGAGATTCCCAGCTACGATGCTGCTGCAGAAGTTTACCCTTGCTTTAAGGATAGATAGAAATCAAAGTAACCACCATAAGAACACCAAGTTGATTATACTATGCCTTCTCTTGTCTATCTATACTTGTAAATTTTTTTAATCTACATGAAAATGCTTCTGGAATTTGAATTGAAGAGCAACAAAAACAACACTGCAAATTTAGATCTAGCTTGCTAGAGATAAGTAGGGCATTTTATAGAATAAAAACACAGTTTAAGGATTCTACGCACAAGGCTTAAACCAGTTGCCTTAATCCAGCAACAAACCTAAGTAGAATATGCAGTAAATTATTTTTAATTCAGTGAAATTGCACCTACTTAACCTTTTGTCTGATCCTTGATTGTTTTTTATCTGGGTCAGTGAGGGAAAACTACCAGGGTCACATCCGCTCTGCCTGTGGCATTTTAAAAACAATACCACTATTTTTCTCTACTGTAATATCAAGTAATCAACATATTGCCACAAACTTCTCTATTTGCACTGCTTCCAACTAGCATGTTTTTTAACTACAAAACAAAGTCTAGCAACTTCAGGAGGATGTCCTTGAAACTGCTTCCTAAGGAAAAGTTAAGTTTCTGACTTGACACCAAAGCCCCTCTTTTTCAAATACGATGATTCCATCCTACCTTCTAGAGGTCACAGTAGCACAACCTGAGGACCACATGGAGAGACATACAAACTCAACAACGAAGCAAGGAAACACAGTATATGCTCAGGAAAAAATTGTGAGACACAGAAAATAATTTTATAAGCTTTTTATATGACTATTTTTGCCACTGTACTAGACCTCTTGCAGTGCAGATTTGAATGACCTTGCCTCAGAGGAAGCTTTGCTAAGCACTGTAATCATAAAGACAGTATCTGCAGTGTCACTGCTTCATAAATCTCCACTGTGCTCAGAGTATAAACTCTCATACATGCATGAGTATAAACACCTTGAAAATGTGTGTTTTATTTTGAACTTCTGGTACTCATTGAAACACATTTATACTCAAATTTATGTAACTGTATCAATGTTGAAAGAATACAGTAAAACAGCAGTTATTTTTGGAAACTGCCTAGGATGATCCTTCATATCTAAACTATTTATTTATTTCCTGGAATAGATACCAGGTGACATTATAGAAATAAAACTGTTATTTTAGGACTGTCTGATCTTTTATTTATTTGAAAAGGCATAAAGAGGAGGCCTCTGAAGAAAAACAAAAATGAGATAGAGGAATTATTGAGTCACAACAGGGCTGGAAATTCTCAGTGCTTCTTTATGCTGTCATTCTACAGAGCAGAGCTGCTCTTGGGGCATATGCTAGAACAAAACAAACCAAGAACAATCAAAATAATCTATCACCAATGAAATGGTAACACAGAATCACTATACTCCAAGTATATCATACCTTACCATGTCATATGTGCAAAAATTACACAACTTAAATTGAAAGACAACATCATTTATCTTACAATTTCCTATCTGCCAAAGTTACATGTATTTTTAATATAATTGTACCAGCTGTTGAATCCTACCTATCAAAATAAGGTATAAATCCATATTGGAAACTGAAAGGAGCCACAAACTATTTTGAACAGGCAACAGTCCTTATTAGAGATAGAAGTATAGAGTTTTTAAACAGTAAGTAAATTCACTAATAATTAAAGAGGAGAAAGTGGGAGGCACAGAGTGATTATACCTAACTGCATATAATTAAAAGCAATCATAGAGTCTATTCTAACTTTATTAGTAAAAAAAATATTAAAAATATTTTAGAAAAGCAGTAGAAGAACTTCAGAAAAAGCAAATATGAAAAATAACAAACTTATTTTTGTTTTGTTTATTTATTAAAGAAAGATCCTGAACAGCAAACAAATTTCAGAAAATCAAATCTGTTTTTATAAAGAGGAAATGTTTCTCAGTATTGCTATCAGGAAATATAAAGACAAAGACATACGTACTATCTGTTGCCTACTAGTTCTGCTTCTTTGGGGGTATTAGGCAGATACAGGGAAGGCAGAAAGAAATACAGAACACTGCAGACAGAAATGCAATTATCTGATCTGCTTACAGCCGGTTCTGCAGCTTAAGAAAGGAACCATATTCTTCCCATTTGATAGAACAGAAAGATGCATCATGTGAATGCATAAGCAGACCAGATCAATTTTTTCTTCATTCCCAACTTCACACTGTGTTATTATGGTTTATGTATAATGCTACCCTTGTTGAAAAAGAGACAGACTTTTAGTGTGTTCTTAAGCACTGAAGTTCATTACTGAAGTGCTCAATCACCCTATAAATCTACAATTACACTGCAACTACAATTTTTTTTAAGGAATTTTGCAGGATTTAGACTACTGAAGTAAGAGCAAACACTTTAGGATCCTATTTATTTATCACCTTAACTTTTCATCACTGGCAGGTTAAGGATAATAACAGCAGTGATAAACTCCAAGTTGTAATGGTAACTAAAACAGGAACTGATCCCATTTCAAGTATCAGCATTATGAACTCTCTTCTCCATTCAAAAACTATTCCCTTGTATAAAAATGGGAAACATCCAGGAAGGGTTGGTTAGCAGGTGTATAAGAAAACTTGAAGTTTTTCTCATTAATATTTAAATATTTATAGAAGATTTTCACCATATTTTATGAGAGCTTCCAGAGTCTTGTCCTTATCTTTAGAAATAAGAATAAAATAGAATAAAAAATACATTTCTATTTGCAAACCAAGAAAACTCATTTTGAAATGAATGAACAGCATTTTCTTTGTCATGGAAATGAAGCTATCCAACATTCTGCATTAAATGAAATAATCCAAAACATCATTTAGAACTTTTAGGCTGAAGGTAGAAATAAATTATGACACCGTCCTATTGAAAAGAAGCTTAGAACTTATTTTGTTGAAGTTCATTAAGAGGACTGATTCATCCATGCAATCACTCCACTGAGGCATGCCACTTACGGTGTCAGTCTTCTCACTATTTGGATTTTTTAGTTAACAGAAAGAGACCCATACCGAGTTCTTATCACTTCTCTACTTCCATTTAAGGATTTCTTGTTTGAGTCAAGAAAATAATCAAAAATTGAATTCTAGGCTGCTGTGACAGGTAGATCCAAGATCAATACCCAGATTATTAGCCTTGAAGGATTGGAAAGTTATCTTACATACCTTGTCCTGAGGATTTTTTTTTTGTGATTACAAAAAGAAAAACAGCAGTAAAAAAAAAAAAAATCAACACATTTAATTCACAGGGCTTTTACATCAATAAAGATGACAATAAATGATCAAAAATCACTACTGATTTAATATCTGGTAAAGGAAAACAAACATAAACAATATTGAAAAGAAAATGCAAAAGGCTCATGTACAAAGTTTGACTCAACAATATGAATTCTTATGAGTAATACATCTCATCACAACATCCTTCAAACATCCGTACCATCTGTGACACGTAATATTGATTCAGCAACATTTGTTATTATTATTCTGTTATAAGCTGGGAACCTACCTTCTTTGTTCTTCTCCATGTTCACCCGAAGGGACTGTCAAACACTCATCCATGTGACCATGCAATAATCTCAGAACATCCCCTCCTATCAGGTATCCTTGAATAAAGGGAGAAAATCAAGTGCATTTGTCTGAATGCAGCAAGGCACAAAACTATAGCTCAAACTAAAATAAATACTATCAGGTTTATTTCATCTTTTTTCATTGGCATTTTATGTTACTTTAAAAAGAGAGCCAGAAGAAGGGGAAGATACCTCATACCCTGGAGAGCCAGTTGAACATAGCCAAGTGAGAAAAGCTCCAAGTCAGCAAGTACAAGGAAGCAAATACTCCTGTCTCAGAGTACAACATAAAGTGTGAAACCTCCATCTTATCTATGCACTTCTCATTTGATTTAAATTAAGGATTCCAGTTTATATACTAACATAACAAAGAATGATTTAGTTAGTTCATTACTTTTGAAACCCTTTTATGGAGCATTTGGAGTTTTCAGTGAGAAAAACTTTTGGGACAATTCTAAACTCTGCTTGACAGAAGATTCACAACCAAAATAAATTTATTTCACAGAATTTCACAGTCACACAGAATCACAGAGTATACTGATTTGTAAGAGACCCACAGGGATCACTGAGTCCAACTCCTAGGTGACTGGCCCATACATGGGATTGAATCCATGAGGCATTTTTGCACCAAATTTTAACCAACTGAGCTAATCTCACTTGGACTCCAAATGGAAACTCCTATACATCCAATACCAATACATCCACTGCACATGCAGGTTCAAAGCCAAACACTTGGCTTTACAGTATATACGTGTGTTCACAAACTAAGGCACAGAGCATATGTGTAGCATCTCAATATTTGAAGTACCAGGACATTGGAGCTAGAAGCTGAAAATAAGGCCATCATTCTAATCAGTAAAGATGTTAATAAAATAGATGTTTTTCATCAACTTTTTTGCATTAGAGATGTGACATAAAAAAAGAAAGAGAATTTTATGCTAATCTACAAATACTGTATTAGAATCTAGCAACTGAAGAATACTTAGTACATTTTAAGTATAGTTGAATGGTATTTTTTCAGTCTGATAAAATAAATGTAAACATTTCTTTCCTAAACTCACATTCCCTTCTTGCTAAAAATAGATTTATTTACTTCTTCCTCCTTTTTGAGGCAATTGTCTCCAGTTTGGCTACCATTTTACTGAGCCATAGGGAGTAAGGCCTTACACACTGTCAGCTTTACTCTCCCTTCACAACGGGACTACTTTGATTACAGGAACAGTTGCCAGTTTTGCTACAGTACAGCCTTTTCTCTAATCCTTTCTAGCACTAGCCAGCTGATCTCCTCTAGAAAACATAATGCTTAACAGAGATAATGTCTATACCTGTGGAAAGTGAAAATGGAAAGGCACAGCAAAAATAACAACCAAACACACAGAGAAATGCACAGCTACCACAATCATATTACATCATTTTCACATTATTTCCTGGGAGTATAAGTATACAATATGACACTATATTACTGTGTATTTCTGCCTCTCAAAGAGACACGCAGGTCACACTATTTAGGTTCACCAGGCAAAGATGTGGCACAGCACAAATCTGGGTCTCAGCTCACAAACTATACTGGGATTATTAACATGAATGGCACATCAGTTGGAGTAGCAGTGGGAGGACGAGAACAGAGTTTATAGGAAGGACCAACAGGAAAAGGTTTTCTTTGTAAAACTTATGGCACTGTCAAGCAATGCACTAGCATTTTTTAATAATGTTTAGTACTAGAAACCATATCAGGGAATCTGAACATGCAGATCTATTCTCATAGATAGAAACAAAATGAGTATATAGAAAGGAGAGTTTGGCAGTGCTGTCCATAAAATCTGAATGAGAAAAATGGCAAGAACATTCCCTGAGTTTTAAAGCACGCCAGATAAAACGAACTGATGTATTGCCTTTTAGAGCAATAGTATCCTAAAATCGCAGGA
The DNA here is from genome assembly GCA_026770055.1 of Myrmophylax atrothorax. Lineage (NCBI taxonomy): Eukaryota > Metazoa > Chordata > Aves > Passeriformes > Thamnophilidae > Myrmophylax > Myrmophylax atrothorax. The sequence goes on along the minus strand of JAOXXN010000446.1, from coordinate 45,830,658 downwards.
TATAAGCAAAGAAAGGACCTGCAGCTTTAGGCTTCTTAAGGTTCTATTACAACATCCAACCAGGCTGTAGAAAATTGGAAATCATTAGACTTTACATTGTGACACACTTTTCAGAAAAAGACAACTGTTTTTATGTTCTCTGTGGAACCAGCATGGCATAAATTCAGGTAACTTTGTCTTTTCAATGTCAGAAAATTCATTTAAAAGACTCCTCTCTGGTTCCTTAATAAAATAAATAGTTCTTCAAAGCTGTTCTCTTTCTGTCTTTCCCCTACTCTTGTCTGTCTTCCCAACCATATGCTACTCACAAAACTACTCCCCATCTTCACTCTTAGGATTTCACATTCTGCTTCCAAGCATCTCACCCATTTCTTACTCAGTCTCAGGAATGTAAAACCATGACTGCATACATGAGAATAATTTGAAATAATATTTTAAACCAGCATTAAAAGCCTTTTAAAAATATTATGAAAGTTATCATACCTTTATCAAAATGAGATTTGAATGAGTTGCTCAGTATTCAATAAAAATACGTAGAAAACTACCAGCGTAGCTTTCAGTATAACCTTCCCTCTGTTTTCAGAACATTTGTATATTTATTTATTGTATTGAACATTTACACACAAGAAACCCACTCCCACACTTGGCATAATAATTTGCTTTTTAAAGTATTTTATTTACTATCAGTCTTTCAACAATGAAAGTCAAGTCAATCTTACCTTGGGCAACTTCACTTCCTGAACTGATCGGTGCTACACTCCACAGTGTCTGCTGGAAGGCTGCATCAACATGTAAGCTACCATTGCCATAAGAGAGATGCTAAAACCAGGAAAGAGAGAGGCTTTTGTTTGGCGTTAATTAAAAATCTTGTTACACTAAACACTAATAATATCAAACGTTCTCTTGTTTCATTTATACATAAATTGTTCCCATTGACTGTATAAGTAAACACAAACTTGCACCTGGGTACTTTTCAGGGGACATTAGAAATAAAGCTAGAATAGTAACAGCATTTTGCTTCAAAGAAACAAACAGAAACAGTACAAACAGGCAGCTGCTTGGGGTCTTAAACCACTCCAAAGAACTTACTGCTAAATGCTGTAGGGTTCTTACATTTGTGTTCTTCCTTCTATACAAAATGGGGTTTTCCACAAAGTTTGAATACTGGGATATGACCTTAACCTGTATTTCGAGTGTAACTCATCACTTGAATATTTCTTGTAGGCCACTGGCTTCCTAAAACTGCCATCAGGTTGAAGAAATTAAGTAAACAAACTATTGACTTTCTAAGGCACTTCAGAGACTTGACAAAATATATTCTTGCACAAAGTTTTTAAGATCCAACCAAATCTGAAATGATCTTTCTCAGAAAGGCTGGCTGCCTACCTAAGCATTCAATGACAATACTCCTTTGCTCTGTTACTCCCTATCTTCTGCCAGCACTGCAGGTCTTTACAGTAAGTGCCACAGGGGCTTCCTCTTCTCAGAATTCCTTGTGGGGCTGTGTGTTTGTTCCAGCTAGTTCAGTGACATTATTGACTAAGAAATTCTTAACTCAAAGCATATTATATTGTATCCACACAAAATCTTTTGTCCCACGACATCAGTCAGTTTCATTGATAGACTGGCAGTGCCAACGACATAACCTTATGTAAGATTATGGAACCAGGTGTTGTGTGAATAAGCACCCATTTTGAAGTATACTGTTTATCCTTATTAGGTAAAAATTTTTCAAGTATAGTAACATTTAGACACTTTCATCAGAACTTTATTTCAAACTACTGGACAGTAACTGCGTTCATAGAGTAGGATGCAGTCTCTGTTTTCATGTGTTGTGATCAAAATTAACAACTTCTGGGTAAAATAATTAACACAAAAATATGGAGGTCAGAAGAGGGTAGACTGCCAATGACATGTGCAGAGTTCTTCTGTTTTCCTGCCTGCACATCTTCTAGCTGTACAGCAGTACAAGGAACAGCACATCAGCTCGTTTAGAAGGCTCCATACCAGCTAATGGCATAGAAAGGAAGACATCACAAAAGTCAAGTTTACACTGCAGTAGTGTTACTCAACATATGGAATGGAGAATGTTAATGAACAAACCAGGTCTTCAATTTTTATTTTGCCCTTTTGCAGTACTATAACATAGTGAATGGCTCAACAGGATGGGAGATTAGAATCTGCAGCACAGCTCCAGTCCCATTTTTTCACTGTGGGCCCTAATTTTGTTCTGCTTTCTCTGAGATCATTACATAGACCCACTTAGTGACAATGGGCAATTCAATCATTAGAGCAAAACAGGAATATTACTTTTTGAGGAAAACTTGTCATTCAGAGTAGACAAAAGAGGAAGAGGATAGCTCCTCTGTCATTTAGATCTGCCATCAATAGAGCACTTCTTGGAGCTACATGCTTTATGTATGTTAATGAATTTATTTTCACACACAGTGGTATCAATTGAATTAGTGTTCTGTTTTTACAGACAAGAGACAGGACACTGAACAAAAATACATTGCTGACATCTCTCATCAGAGCATCTGTTATTTTTATTCATTTATTTGACTCCAGTTGCCACTCTGGTTATAATCCAGATGTCTCAGGCTGAGTCACCAGGGAATTATAACTTTAAAAAGTATGGTTTAAATTACCTAATACAGCACATGACCACCACAGCAGCAATTCCCTTCTTCGCTTCCCTTCTTCCCTAACATTTACAATTCCATAAAACTATGGTGTTCATACCCCAGAACGATTCAAGGAAGCTTTGATGGTGTAGATAAAATACTCTGTCAATGGATATCCAAGGATTCAATTATGTCAAATGTATTGCAAAACTCCTAAAAGATTAGTAATGCCAGTAATTTATCCAGATATTGCCTAATTTTTCAGTGCTATACTTTAACAATCTCAATGTTGCTTTAAAGCAATCTGCTCTCTTTCTATAACTTACTGGATTTTATCTGCTTAGTTTTGTACTTTCAGCACAATAAAGCTATCCAAATGAAATGTATTCCAAAATGACACATTCAGGCTGTGGACATGACACACATCCTGATGTTGAACAGTCTCCATATGTACTACCCAGACCTTTGCTAACTGGCATATCAGAGTATCTGGCAGAAGTAACAGGTTGCCATTATCATCGAGGACCACGTGCATAGCCTATCTTTGCAGGTATGCAGTAAACCCATTTGCAAAGCTGAAATATGTTGGGTTCAGGAATCCTGCTGTCTATTCTAATCTTGATATGGGTCTTTCCCACTAAAGGCAGGTTGTCTCAACCAAAGAGTATTTTTTTGCACTGGTGTTCAAGCTCTAACAAGAAGCTAGATTTCATTTTCCTACTGCTAGACTGATAATCTCCTAAACCAGAACTTAACCTGCAATAGACTTTTTTATCTCTTTTCAGAATCAAATCATGCTATTTTATGAATATGGATTAACACTGCAATCTACAGGCAGAGTCTCGCGGATAAACTCAAAGACTCCAGCCTCTGAGAATATGACAAGTTTCCCAGCTGAACTTAATGGCATATTTTAAAATCTGTGCTGCTCTGGGGAAAAGTAACATAGTCACAACTCTTTCCCTAGGTATTCAAGAATACAATGTATTTAAGCTCACTGAAGGGCTTAGGAATCAGCAATTTCCACAAGAACCCTTCAGCAGTGATTGCAGCAGCATAGTTGCATTTACCATAGCTCTGAGTAACTAGATGATATATTTTAAATTTCACAGTCTGCATGAAAGTTGCTATTCTCCAAAACATGCATGTGTGCAAAGAGAAAAATGTAAAGACAGGAAAACTTTTGCTTCAGGCTTCCTCTTGGCTAAGGTGTGTCAATACTGGCAGTTTAACTATCAATACATATTTCTATTTGCATTTTGATGACTCTGCCTTCAATTTCAGGCCATTCCAAATAGCAAGAACTGTAAAAAAAATGAAGACTATTTTCTGGTAAATTTTGAGAACCATGTACAAAGCAGAGGACTTCCCAGAATGCTTAGGTACAGCACACAACAGCAGCATCAACCACACTCCTCCAGATTTGTTAGTACCAGCAGGTGCAGAGATAGACAGAGGCTATTTTCTTTTCTGTACACAAAGCCTCTGACAGCCCTTCCTATTTCCTCTTTCTCTCTGACTTAAATTAGTAAAATGTTCAGGACAAAAATAGTTTCAAACCGTTTAGGCACTCATCCTCAATGACCCAAGAACCTCTGAGATGTTCCAAGTCTTGAACAGACACACCAGTCCCACAGCAGGCACACAAGTGAGAACACATGTATCAGAGTGTGGCGGGGTGGGGGAGGCTGGGGCGGAAGGGATGGATTTATATGCTTCTTTCATTTTCCTCAGTCATTCTGAGACCAGGTAAAGCAAAACTGGAAGAAGTTCACACTGGATATATTTCTATCTTTAAAAAGAAGTCAAAAAGAATGTACCTGTATCTATAAATAAAGAAAACTAAAATACTAAAAAAAAAACCCCAAAACTTATTTTTAGTTAGGAAGGGAAAAACATTTTGCATACACAAAAGAGAAATTAGCAAGCTTCTGTCGGGATAGAAATTCAACTTCCAGCAGAGAGAAACCTGACAAAATTAAGCAGTAAGCCACGGTCAACAGAGGCTGAGACAAAATCC
>JAOXXN010000446.1:45793616-45818815 GCA_026770055.1 Myrmophylax atrothorax | reverse complement strand
AGTAACAGTTATATCTCTTGTTCTATTTGAAGGTGAAATAACTAATTTCAATATTTTATCTGGTTCCCTCAAAAACAGTTTCTTTAACAGTTTGTTAAAGAATTTTTTTATTAATCTTAATATCTGTTAAGTTCAGGACCTCTTGATATTAGCATATATAAAGATGTAGTAATTTGAACTTTATCGTCTCTATTTGCACAGGTTGTGTCACTTCTCTTGTTGGAATGTTTTTATTGTTTATTCACACATTTACCCATACATTTAAACAATCCTTTGTACAGAAATGTTTACCTAAAATTTCTCTTTTTGCCCTGTTCTGTAATTTGAGTTCAACAGTCTGCACCTTGTCTGAGCCTTTATAAGTTCAAATTTGAATTAAAGTTAGGCCTTGTATGTTTCTCCATTTCTAGCAGAGAAATTCCATCCCTCTTCTACCATGAACACCAACTTTCGCTTTCCATCTGAAAATATTTTCCAAGGCTCTTCCTTCAGGTCTTTTCTGTTAAACTTGAAGGTATCATGTTTTCTTGACATCCCTCAATCCACTGGAAACTCTGGTCCTTTCTTTGATCTATGGTGGTTATTAGTCCTTTCTTTGATCTCTGGTAGTTGTGGAGTAGATTTTTATATAGCCTTCTCAGGTATTGCTGTATTACCAAGGACTTTATCTGTGACCACTGAGAAACTTTCAGTAGCTGTGGTTTAAATGTTTTCACAAATTTCTGAACTCTTGCTTTAAACTATCTCAGTCATTTAATTTTTTGTCTGTGAGCAATTTAATTTTTATCTGTCTTATTCTAACAGAAATTGTATTTCCAATTTTATTTCTTCAGCTTCTGGCAACATTGCTGTCTACTCTCAGATCAGAAACGTTCTGGTTTTTTGTTTTGTGGGGGTTTTATTTGGTTTGTGTTTGTTTGTTTTGAGGGGGTTTGGCTGGCCTTAGATGATGAGGGGGTTTTTGTTCTAGGTTTTGGGGTTTTTTGGCAAGGGGTGGCAGGAGGAACTTTTTTCTGCTAGTGTAGAAGAAAAGATGTATAGGGCTTGCATATATTCCAGTACCCTTTTAAATTACTAGGGATGTACACTGTGTTCCAGGGCATGGTAGAAACAAAGTAAGAGGCAGATTTCTACTGACAGTTCTACACCTTCATGCTAAGAAGAAAATTGCAAACATTGTATCTCTTGACTTCTTTACTAAGCCATGTGTGTGACTGTGTGAGCCGTTTGAGAACTTATAATACGTTTGTCAAGTTAGCTGCGTTCCTCAGTATAGTGTAGTTACAGAGTTTTTCCTCGCTTTTATTTTGACTTCTCCTACTGTCTTTCATTCTGAAATCCTCACTGGCTTTATTAGGATTTCTACTGACTGGCAGATGCCTAGTGATTTGATTTTCCAATGTATTCATCTCTGTAGTCCTTGCTTTAAAATGATAGGCACAGCAGAAAAATGGAGTGTGGTTTATTATTCCTGTGTATATCTATTATAAAACACAAGGTGTTATGATTCACCAAGTTCAATTTCAAAGTCTGTGGCAGTGTAAGGAATTTATTCTTTATGTCCCAGTGCTTGAGATGGCTATTCCTACTGGTCAAAGATGCAATCAGGAATATTCTATATTAATATAATTTCCGGTACATCTATTATGCTTATCCCCACACAAGCGGGAGGGAGATTTTTTTTTAATATCTGTTTCATGGGGTTTCTTGGCTTATATCCTGATGTCAACGCAGAGCAGATTCCTTGTAGTTTATATTGTGCTCCATTTACATCTGACTGGTAAAGAGCAGAGTTACTCTGAGTGTATGGCTTTTTGGGACAGAAGCTTTTCCTTCAGGCCCTGAGGCACACTGAATGTCTGAAACATCAAAGTGGATGGTAAAATAAAAACTAGGAGAAAACCTATGTTAAACTGGAATAAAAAGTTATGACAACGTGAGGAGAGGTTGGGATGTTGAGCTGTGTAATTAAGCAGCATCTTATGCATGCTGTATGAAGCTGAGATTCTGGACACAGCAATGTGTTACTGTGAATCGCTGCTTCTTTGGTAAATGCCCCTGTGCATGTTTTACTACTTTTTTTTTTTAATTACTATTTTGCCAAATCATAACCCAACACAGTGATATAGTGAAGTTCACTGAAAAGTGGTAAAGGAATTTTAAGTGTTGCAAGATGCTAATTGGACAATAAACCACAAGGGACCAAGACTGAAGAAGGGCTTCAGTCCTGACACATACTCACAGAGTTCTCAGAACTCTGCTGGAGCACCTGCACTGCACTAGAGAGATGGCAAAGATTTGCCCCAGTTTCTCTCCCAAACCTCTGCAATTCACCAGTGTTCATAATTAAAATTACTTTAAAATGAAGGTCCTTGTTCTGGGTCACAATAATTACCATGGTGATTTAGGGAATATGCCTATGTATAATTTCTGAACTCACTTTGAGGATATGAACTCTGTACTCGTATCTGTGTCAGGCTGAAAACCCCATTTGCACTCCACTTTCAACCTCCATTTTGGAAAAAGAGTTAACAAAGGATGGTAAATGTTCAATTGACCTTATTTACATTAACGTATTTTTGAACAATTCTGAGTGTTGCCACAAGTGATCTTTGGTCATCTGAGAAAAATAAAAATATTAGACATCATCCGATGAACATGCATGGAAGTTTTAAATGACAGATTCTGATTTGGTGTTTTGTAGAGAGGGAGAGTCGATGAGACAGATTTTGATGACGGGTAAAAATTCATGTCGGAGAGGCAAGAAAGAACCCTGCATTACTTACACAACTCTGATCCAAGTAGAAAGGAAAAGCGATTATTAGAGAAATAGAATAATTTTTCAGCTGTTTTTGGTTTGGTTTGGGTTTTTTTTATTTGTTTGTTTGTTTTGTTTTTAATATTTGGTGAGATACCTGAAGACAGGACAAAGTATATTGGAGGTATTTACAAGTTGCACATATTGTATACTGTAACTGTTGCTTGATCCAGAAGAGGTAAATTGTAAACCAAAGTGTTGGTCAAACTAGTGCTCTGGAAAATGATGGCTTTTTAACAACTGAAGCATTTAGGAGAGTTTGCATTAGTCATAGGACTGAGGAAACCAGGCTGTGGGAGCTCTTACCTTTCATAATAACATTCACTGTCTGGTGAATGTTAAATCCTGAGACAGCATCTGGAGACTGAAAAGCAGATTTACAATTTCACTTAATATTATTCTGGTAAGTAAGCACAACACACAGCCTAAGGAATGTTCACCAAAGGGAGATTTACCAAAAATGGGATGATTTACAGGTATAAAAATTAACCAAAATAGAATCATGTATTATTCTTTTAAATTAGTTGGTATTTCAGAACATGTGTTTATAACATTAACAGTTTCTAAAGGAAATTTTTCCTTATACTTTCTACATGAACTGAAAAGAGATTTTTAGATGCTCTGTTTTGCTGCAGTGCTACAGCATGTTTTTAATTTGAAGGTGTTGTTCAGCTCAGACCATACTGTAGTTTGCTTTCTGGTTTCCTAGGCTATACCTTGGTGGTTCTGATTCAGCATATCGAATTTCATGGTCCTTTCCATACCAGCAAGATGAGAGAAATGTTCGTTTTCTCTTCTTTATAAGTAAAATGAAGCATAGCAAGAGAAGATGACTTCAGGAATGTCACTCATCTTACTTCAGTCTGACTTTTAGTCAATGTTTCCCTTTCCTTTATTTCTCTAATCTTCAGCATACCTCTAGACAACACTGAGTTCTCAGTCTAAACTGCATATGTGCCGAAGGTACATGATTACTAATTTTTAAGACTGCAACAGCAGTCTGTGATGGAGCACCAGTTACTTTGTTACTTTGTTAATGATCCGTTCCTGGAAATGAACAGCAATATCCAATGATTAACAGTTAGCAATATCACTTTAAAAGGATGGGGAAGAAAATGTGATGGGAAAGCTCATGGGTGCACGTAAAGATAGGGTGATTGCTTACTGATTACCTCCTCTTCCATGCCAAGCAGCACAGGGAGAAGGGGAATGGGGGTTGCAGTCAGTCTATAGCAGTTCCCCTTTCTAGCTCCTTCCTCCTCACTCCTTTTCTGTGCTCCAGTGTAGGTCCTTCCCTCCATCTCCAGCCTGGTCTCTCCCCAGCCTGTAACTTCCTTCAGGAAATATCCTCCTGCTCTAGCATGGGGTCCTGCAACCACTCTACCCCTACCAAAACTTTGTTACTTAAACCAAATATGAGTGTAAATGAAAACCTGCACTCATATTTTGTCACTGAACCCTATAACCTCAGCAGTAATGGTCATAAACCTTTATGCTGTTTCATCAAGCACTTACCTCAAAACTAGATATGTTCTTGAGCTTACTAGTGCAGTTGAAGGTCTCCAGGTTTCACGGTACATGAAAATCTTGTTAGTTTCCAGCTTCAAAATATATTCAGTCATTTCATACCCATTTGTGCCAATATTATTCTTTGGATTACATAGCATCATTTTCGGTTCTCAAGTTTGTATTTTTGATATTTGCCATGTCCTCCTGAGAATTTTTGTCTTCATCTATTCTAACTTCAGTTCATCTTTCAGAAACATGACTGCGCAGAATTTTACGTGCTGTCACTCAGTGTGTCTACCTGATTCCAAAGACTCAGAACTTCAAACTTTCTCTGAAGCATTTTAGGCATCTTCTGGCATGGCCTCTTCAGATCGATAGTTGATGGCCATTTTATGATCATATAATACATAGAGGTCTTTACTTTCTCTGTCACTTCAAAATAAGTAGATCCTTTGGTTCACCTTTCCTGTTTTTAGGATAATTAGACTACTCCTGCTTATTGTGCAAAGTATTTTAGGAAAGCCTTTTATTTTGGGATTAATATTTGGTACAAGGTATTGAACTTTGTATTGGTACTGATATGGAGAGCTGTGAAGGAAAATTTGTCCATTAAAAGAGTTGAAACAATGGTATCAAAAATTTGTGATGGGGAGGTAAGAAGAGAAATACATGTAACTCAAAATCCCTGATAAGGCTTTCTGTAAACTGTGATACTTCCTGGGAAAGAAGGAAGTTCCAGAAACTCAAACAGTTGGTTAGGCTATGTGTTGAATGAGTCCAGGATTTTTAAGTATGCTACAAATAGGTATTATTTTTTGCCAGTTAAATGTCTTAATACTGCTAATACAAACAAATAAAGTAAAGCAACACATACCCTCTTCTTCACATACTGAGTTCTTTTCTTGAATGACCTTTGTAGGCCACAGTAAAACTGATCTCTTCATCTCTCCTGCCTGACAAGAGGGGAACCATAGGAACAATAAGAGGGTTGCTTCCACCGACAGAGCTCAGAAACATTGTGACATGTTGTTTCTGTTACAAACTTGTCTCTAAAATACCAAAATGATAAGCACAGGATAATGGTCACAAACAGTGCTTTCATCTGGGTTTATACCCCAAATTTGTTCCCTCTTTGTTTTTGTGTCTCCATGGCAACAGCCATTAATGAAGTTGCCACAGGTGGTTTTATGCCAGACTTAGATCTGTTAGTTGACCAAATCCATGCACCTGTAGCCTTTTCATTAACACTTAACTTATTCCTATTTTCTCTCCAACATGCAATTGATTTTGTATTTGAAGCAGCTACATGGACTACCACCCAAATCTCAATGCACCTAACTGTGCTTGGACAATGTGTTTATTAGCTGTTTAAATTAGTGAGAATTTGTGGAGTGGATATTGTATGAAACTCATGTAGTACACAAATTTCTTCCCTTCAGTTAAGTTTTTCTTTAAATTTGAGATGTATAATTTCTGTTCCTTATTTCTTAAAATTATGAAATGAGGATGACAATAATTTATGTAGCCTCTGCCTGAAAATAGCTCAAGCCATGTGCATTTTAAGCTTTGGTTGTTGATAAATATAGGAGCTTGCTTTATGTACAGAAAAGCAGAGGCACAGAGGTGAATAGTTTTAGTGCTTTTTCAATTCTGAATGCCTCATCATCTTTGGGTGTCCATTTTGTGTAACACACTAGGAGCAATTTTGATAGCAGAGTTTTAACCTACATCATACGGTTCCTACAGAGACTGTTTTGCAATATTTTACTTTGCTTTTTTTTTCCCTATGTATTTGCTGCCCAGATGATTTATGATTTCTTAGATCACATGGGCCACATTGTGAGTGAAATTGTTTTTTCTGAGAAATGTTATTCCTTCTTAAGGAACAGACAGTTGTTGTAATTATCTCAGAGATGAGAAAAGCTTGAAGTTGCAGAGATATATTGATTGAAATTTATCACTTTGGGACTCTGTAGGCCACATACTGACTAGGAAGAACTTATTAACAGAAATAGTGATTATCCCACCATGAAAATGTTCACCTTTGTATGTGACTTTTGATAGTGCTCACTCATACCTCACTTTCTTCTATTGATTCTCAGTTAGATATTATAGGGGACAGTCTCTCCTGCTGAATAAGGTGAAGGATCACTTGTTTTAGTGTAGAATAGATATCACTAGAACATGAAAAATACCACACCGTTCACAACTAATATAGCCTATTTAGTACAAAATGACCATTAATGCCTTTAAAAGGATCATTAGGGTGCTGTTTCCCAATATGCAACTGTGAATGAGATATACCAAAGTGAGGGTCTCATCAGGATGTCTAACTGCAAGTATCTATCTTGCCATGCATTTTTCTAACTTCATTGTGTTCCAAGTAGGGATTGAGTGAGCTCATAGTGATTTCAGCTCATTGATCTAGCTAAACACTTAACTCAGTGAAATAGTCAATCTCAGTTGAGTCAAATGAATAAAAAAGTCAGTACAAAAGAAGCATTGCAGAGAGCAGAAAAGCTCCTTCAGTAAGTATATAATCAAAACCATTCTGAATTTGCCTAGGGATGTGTAAATGCCTTTTACAAGCATTTTTTATGATTCTCAGAAAAGTATACGCATCCCTGATGGTAAAGGATGAGAGAAGGGAGAAAACTTGATGTGCAAATGCTGTAGATTACAGTTCTCCTTTCCTATTATTTTATTTTATTGCTTTGCTACAATACTTTGTCTTTCTGCTCTGTCAGGAGAAGAAAGTACAGACTGTCTTGCCAGGCAGAGAACTCCCAAGGGGGGCACAAACAAATGCAACACAACAACCTCTTTGTAAGGGGTCCTTCTGATCCATGGCCTTGAGAAGGTGTGCAGAGCAGTGAGGTTCAGCAGGAGGGGAAGGGAAGAGGTGTGTCATGTTGTGCTGTGCACGATTCTCCTGGGGGTGCCTTCAGCACCACTCCTGTGTCTTGACTCATCCAATCCATCACAACTGCTGGGCTTACCTGCCAGGGAGAACAGAGCCTTATAACCCTTCTTACCAGTATCTAATACATGGTACAGCATGGAGGAATTGCACTCCCTTCCTCCTTACCCTAGTAAATCAACATTTCCTTGCATTTCTCCTTTCTTTTTCCTTTCTTACTCCCACAGACATATGCAATCACTGCACTTGAGGGCGCCAAGCTTCCACATGATACTAACTAGGCCTGCTGGAAAGTCATCTTTAGGAAGAAATTATATTACCATTGTTGGGTTTCAGTTCATTGGGATCTTTTGTTGAGTACAAGAACCCATCTAGAGACATGAAATTCTGGAGTGGGTTCTAAAAATTACAAAATGGCAAGAACCTTCTCCAAAGTTATCCCTCTGTTCATTCATCTTGTTTTATAGTTCATGTTTGTTTTTACAGTGCCACTTGTGACTCGAACAAATGCTATTTTCTGCTAATAGCTACCAGTGCAAGCCTGTATATCACACAAGATATGCAAATCTGGCTCTACTCAGACTTAAAAAAAAAAGTTTGAATAAAGGTGTATTGATTGAAAGTACACTTAATGGTGATCTATCGTATTACATTTGGGCTATGCAGTAAGACTGAGATGGGAAAAGGTTTCTGGTTCCATGTCAACTTGAGATGGAAGAAAACAATCAATATTTTTTGATATTTTGATGGGACAATTTCATGATGTTATGTCTTAAATAAAAGCAAAATTCCTGTGTTAGAAGGAGTGTGGTTTATCTGGCTATTTTGATTTCAGTTATATATAAGTAGAATGATAAAGAAATTTAATACAATAAATTGCTTCAGGTATCATCTTTGCTTTAAAAGTGCATAAAGAAACAGATATGAAATACCATTTTCCTTGACAGGATGAACTTTGCTAAGATTTTCCTCCTTAGTTATTCCATTGCCATGCTCTAATTCTTGAATTTGACATAATAATAAAATTTTCTCTGTGAGTGCGACCTGTGTACCATTCTCCAGTGTGCCAATGATAATGGGAGGTACAGTATGTTACAGAGAAGTCAGAAGTACACAGAAATGCACAAATACCCTGATGGGAGCTTTCTTGTTAGCTCACTCCAACCAGGTCTTTGCTTGGAACTTAAACCACTAAGACCATAAGTTTTAGAAATTTATGTTTTACCCTTAAAAAAAAAAATACCCTGGCATTCTGAAAAATTTTCTCTGGATAACAACATGGTAGTTTTCCAGCTTTCAGAAACTCTTTCTGAAATTGTCAATCAATATTTCTTTACCAATGTAATTTGCATTTTGTACCTGATAGATCTTAAGAATTTTGTAAATTTTACTGTAATAATATTTTCAGGGAGCTGCAAAAAAAAAAACAACAACCACCCACAACTCAAAATCAGAATTACATATTACCTTTTGCTCTCTAAAAGCACTTTTTGTTCTGCCACCTTATAAACAAGCGATAGGCTTGCCAAAAATTTGTTTGAATACTTTTTTGTTGTAATTAACTTGATGTATAACTTGGCTCATCTTTTAGAACGAAGCAGAATTGACTGGGTTCGCATGCATTTTATACTTCAGCTCTTCATAGTTTGACTTCTGTATTTCTAATCATTTAGAGCACAGATCTCAGTATCAAAATACTGGCTGTGAATCATAAGAAATGTATAGAAAGCCATGTGAAAAAATAGTATCTCTGCCTACTATACACACAAAATTGGTGATCTATGCTTCCCACTGTATGACTCAAAAAGATCAAATAACTGGGTGATTTTAGAGTTCAGTTGATGGCTGCTTTCATTCAGCTTTTAGTGCTTTTGAATTACTAATGATACAGTCTGGTGACAGCAGTAGGGTTACACTCCAGGTGCACTGAAAATTAGATAAACATCTTCCATTAAAGCCAGGGAAGAACTGAGAAGAGAAAGCTTGCTATGTTGCTGGTTCTGCCCTAATATATACTGTTTGACTAGTATCTATTTTGATTTGGGTCCAAGCATCTGTACTTGGGAAAGACCACAGTCAACTTATCAGTCCAAGCTGTTCTGAGCAATATTACCAAGAAGCCAGGACAAAAGTGTTGTGATGGATGATAACATAAGCTACATTCACAGGAAATTAGATTTTCTAAGGGCTGAAGAGAAACATTACAAAAGTCAAACACTAGTAAATAGCTGCTTTCTCCATCCTTTACCTTGGAGGAGGCAACACTAATATTCCTACAAACCAGAAGGAATGTTGTTTTAATAATTGAAACTAGACTTGATCTTGCATACCAATCTTTTGTTTCATTAGGCTTAAAGGCAGTTATGATTCCTAAATGGTTATTCTTCACAGCAGCACAAAAGTACATATTGAAGAAAATAATATACAGATTTTTAAAACGTAGCTACCAAAACGCCTCTCTTTGTCTTTATTTGGGTCATTAATGCTGGGGTTTTTTTTCCTGGTGATGATTAGAAAGACACCCCAAATGAAAAAGAAAACCAAAACTACTTGGATTCCAAAGGCAGCTGTTAGTGACAGGACCTTTAAGAAAGCATTAGTCAGATTAGGTTCAGGTAATAAAGTACCTGATGTACATGAAGGTTAACATGGTTCTTAGTTCTGTGTGTTTATAAAATGTGAAATCTTGGTCTCTTCTTCAAGTCTATCTTTTATACTGTTATATTGCTTTCTACACTTCATAAAACATTCTTGATAAATATTTACTAATTGCAACATTACTGGAATGCTAAGCAGTCAGAACCATCTGTTATCCAAGTATCCAAAGGTGAAGAAGATGGAGGGAGCCCATTCTCAGGAACTTGTGTGTGTGTTTTGCTGGGAGCTCACTCGCAGCACTGTATCAGCTTCTTCAGAACGAGGGTTAGTGGTATGATTTATTAGTCAGTCCTTATCAGCAGCTATGCCAGCACATCACAGACTCAAGTAGATGCACAGTCCCTGCCTCAAAAAGATTGAACAATCCAAATTCAAACTTCAGCCTGCTGAAGATTGTTGATTGGCTGTACTTAGAGAAAGAGATTTATAATTTATGAGGGTCATTTGCTCTTCTTAGTGCACTGTCATTTTTTGTGGGCACATAAAACCAAAACTGGTGAGGTTGTTAGGTGGTCATTTAGTTTGTTGCCTAGCTTTTAAGGTTTTAGCCCTTTCCTACATATCTTTTGAAACAACGGAAACAATATTGAGTCCGCAATGCACTAGGAAATCTGAGTGAATGTATTAGAATGATTTAAAACTAAAAAAGCCTGTTACTATCAATCTTTTCTGAAACTTAAGTTATAAGCTGTGACTCAACAAACATTAGAAGATACTTCTTTTTTTGACAATTTTTTCACAGAGTGAAGACTGTTTCCCTTCAGTCTTATCCTACTTAGATGAAAAAAAAATTTCTGCTTTTTCTTTCTGTTGGAGTCCATTTCATTCCTGATACTCATCTGTAAACTCACTTATACAGATCTGTGTCCTTGAAAAACAGTTTTCTGACACTGATATAAAGTCATATCTGAAGTTTCACTAACTTAGCAAAGTCATTCTTCCTTCAGGGAGCTCTTTGCACTTGTTTTGACTGACTTGTATTCTTGAGGGTTTAATTTTTTTTTCTGACTTGTCCAAATCTCTTTGAATTCTAATTCTGCCTCCAGTGTGCTTCCAGTTCTTCCCAAACAATTGCTAGAACATTTATTTTAATTTTACTATCTGTGAGATGTTTTCACATAACTTACTGCTGCACTGGACCATTTCCAAGAGTCTTGAACTCTGTCAGGCTTGGTGCTGTGACCACTTCCCTGGGGAGCCTGTGCCAGTGCCCAAACACTCTCTGGGGGAAGAACCTTTTTCCTGATATCCAACCTAAACCTCCCCTGACACAACTTCAGGCCATTCCCTTGGGTCCTGTCACTGGTCACCACAGAGAAGAGATCAGTGCCTGCCCCTCCTCTTCCCCTCCCAAGGAAGCTGTAAGTGCAATGAGGTCTCCCCTCAGTCTCCTCTTCTCCAGGCTGAACACATCAAGTGCCCTCAGCCACTCCTCACACAGCTTCCCCTCAATGCCCTTCACAACATTTATAGCCCTCCTAGATCTCAGACAGTTTTTGGACAAATTCAAAACACTTCCTGTTTAGAGATTGTTTTTTTAAGTTCTTTTGACAACTCACTGAGGCTCATTTTACAGCAGTCTCCAGCAAAATGATTTTCTTCTTATTTTCATCTTATTTTTGCCATAAAGAATAATTTAGGAGTTTGCAACACCAAGAATTCCAAAAGAAATTCATGTTAAAGTGTTTCATCACAGAACAAATGGGAGCTTTCTTTGATGAAAAAGAAAGCTCTTTAAACCAGTGATAAGAAGCAGCTGGCTACCAGTAAAATTTTTAAAATATTTCAACTATATTTAATCATTATTTTAATTATATTTAATTATGACATGTCAGTAGCTCTACAGATTACACTGTACCTAATCCTAATAAAATATGGACCTTTTAAGCCCACAAATGCTATGTACCTAAGTTAAACACTCAAAAATTTTGGTCCAAAGTTAATTTATATATAACAGCATTGTTCACCTCTGAACACTTACAGGGATTCTAAACATCTCAATCTGCAATTTGGACAGATTTTTTTTTTCCTTTTTTTCTTTTTCCACCATCAGTAAATCTTTCAACTTCTCTTCCATTACTGAAATGGACACCAATTATACTAGCCATGTAATGAAGACACACTTTCCAGACCTTCAGTGTCTGGTGCTGCAAAATAGTATAAATAAACCAGTTTAAACACCTTAAATTTTACTTTTTGGAGGCCTAAATGTAAACCACCCTTTATTATAAGACTTTTTTAAACTAGTTTTTTCCCGTAGAAGAAGCATTGCACGGACATTTTTACACAACTTACCAAATATCTTTCTGAAGAGACACTGACTAAAATAAGATCATCTCCAACACGCACTTTTTCTCCTTCTGATCGTTGTTTTGAAGCAGGATGTATGGTCCACCAGCATGCCTCACCTATATCAATATTGAGTAAGAGCAAAGAAAGAAATGAGAAAGAAAAGTTACTGACGTTAACTTTCATGCTTCTCACAGCCCTAAAGTTCTGATCCAGTTTTCAGTTGGTTAAACCAAGTGTCCATGTGTTTTCACTAACTAGTATCTTTCCTATACCACCACATAAGCAGATGACTAAGACCTCTGGAACTGTGACTCCAGAGTAAGGAGGTAGCTCTGTGTTCTCTAGGCAACCTGGTCCAGGCTGCTTTTGCTAAAGATTCCCAGTCACCTTCTTTACAGATTCTGGAAAAGACATCAAAGAATATTACACTGAGAATTACAACAAAGAAATAGAGCAAGCCATCACTAGGGGTAATGAAAAGAACCACTTACAATACTGCTTAAAATATTATTTGAAAGATCTCATAAATCCAAATTCAAGTATGTTCTTCAACATCTATTGATTTTAAGTGTCTCTGAATCCTTAGAATATTTATGAGTATTAAAGTCACACATTCTATTCCCATGGCAAACCTTGGTTTTGGATATGCTTCCTGAACAAAAAGCATGCTTTTCAGAAGAGAACTCTTCAATCTTGAAACTGTTCAACTGTTGCAGTTATTACCCTTACTACTCCTACCTAAAGCAGGACTTTAAAAACAAGCAAATTTACATCTAAATAAATAATACACCAAACTGATGTAATTTTAATAAGTTTTAGTCATTAAAAAATAAATCTAAGTCACCAACAGTTGTAAAGTTTTAATAGAATTTTTATTAAAATAAGTTTAAAAAAATTTCAGTGAAAGGCCTCTACAGAACTTAAAACTTGGTAATATTCCTTTGGTTATATTCACTAATATAAATTAATATTTAAACATAAATAGACATTTATATCTCACAGAAATTAAATAATCTATTAGAAAATGTAAATATAAGATACTGAACATTTAAACATCAAATATTAAGTTTGGTTTCTTTAATTCTTAAAACAGTCTTACTTTTTACAGGATTTATACGTAGGTTTCTTGTGATTTTTAGACTGAAAGCATTCTCCTTTATATGGTCTTTTAAACTGGTGTTTACCTGTTGTGTCCTCTTGCAATCCTACATCAAATGCCAGCTTATCCATTGACGATCGAGATGTAGAGAGGCAGCACAGGTACTATCAAAAGACAAAGCATACAATACTTGCTCTGCTCACTTCTGATATTCTACTAAAATATAAAAGCCATCAGACTACCAACACAGGATTAACTATTCTTAGATTATCCCCACTAGTAACTACCAAGAACGTGTATGCCTGATAAACTGAATGGCACTCAAGGAGACTTGACAAAGATGTATGTTCTAAAATAACCTCTCAATTCTATCCAGGCTATCTTTCCATTGAGACAGGAATAGCAAGAGTGGAAATAAAGGAGTTAATTGCATCATGTTTCAGCTCCAAGAAGCCTCACTTGTAGTTAAGAAGTTTAGAACCTGTATAATTCATCAGGGAATTGAAGACTAGGACTTCTGTCTAAAATACATGCATGAAGGAATTTCCTTTTCCACTCAGCCTCCAACATATGCTCAGGTTGACAGCAAGATGCCAGCTGTAGATTCAGGTTGACAGCAAGATGCCAGCTGTAGATTATGCAATATGGAATATCCAAGGGAAAACAGAATTCACCAACTCAGGCTGACAGAGGATTCAGCACTGTGGGAGCCAGACTTAGTTTTAGCACTTACCCAGATACAACCAGCTTGATTTCTTATTTCCAAGCATCTACCCTTCACAAAGGTTTCCAATAAAACGCCTCTTTGATGTGAATAATTCTCCAGATATCAGTAAAAGGCAATAGTATTGGCACTTCCAAACATAACTTTCATAAGAAAAAGAAATCATTCCTTCTCACAACTCCTGTTACATACCATGCCACTGTAGGAATGGCGCAGCAAGATTGCATGCCCATAGAGTAGCGTTCGATGGCCACCACCTTGCGCAGACTGAAAGATAAAGAGACACCATAGAGTTGTATGTTATAAAATGAGGCCTTTTGAGAAAGAAAGGAAGAAAGATGAAAGAAAATTGTGTACTTTGTACCATCACCTATTTGGTAAAAAATATGTTCTAGACTCTTGACTCCTCCTTCCTTGGGCTGAAAGCAGGCAGCTTCTAGAGAAGAGCAGCTTTGATGTGTGTCATGCTACCCTCTAGACACTTACATATTATTGTATCTCTCTATAGTTACCCATTTTCCTTCCAAAGTATATACTTTTATACACAGAATGTATGCAGAGGACACTTCTGGAGCATTCTCCCTATTTTCCCAGAAAGTATTACTCAACCACATTGAAGATCATCAGCCGGCAAACTGCTTGTGCCCTACTGCTTAAATACTATCAGACAGAATTATTTATCTGCTAGGGCAGGTACCTGCTCAAAGATATCTAAGCTAATGCAACAGTATTTGGGGATTATGAAAATTCAGAAATTATGCCCAAGTAATTGTTCCTTTTGAGAAACACAGCATAAACTTTGAGTGAAAGAAAATTAAAGTAATAAAACACACTTTTATCCCAAGAACCCACAACCATTTTTTTCCATAATATTTTCATTACAGTTTCTGTTTATCAATAATCAATAATACTCATGAAAGAATAAATAAATCTTGTTGAAGCATGAGCAATGCTTCAACTTCTGCTGAAGATTTATGTATTTCTTAGACTGAGATGCATTGGACAGGAGAAGTGACTGTGACAAGACACTGGCAAGAGCATAAGTTCGTATTTGACAGAACAGCTCATGTAACATCATGCATACCACACTCTTCAAGAAGTGTCGATAAATACATATTTTATGAGTCTATAAATGTGACAATTCCATAAGCAGCATTAGTCTTTCACATAGGACTCCTAATTTAATGTCTTAAATACAGTATTTATATCCTTTCTTTTACCACAGTAGACTGACCTTCTGTTTGATTGGAGCATCAAATTCACTGTGGAATAAATTGGAAACAATCATACTATCTTATGTCTCTGGCAAGTACACTTCAGTACTGAAGATCAATTTAACTGAATGGCTATGGTGCCAACACACAATTATTTCCCCTCCTTATTTATCCATTGTCCTTTTTTAACTTTTATGCATTAGCATTTGTTGTTTTTTGAGTTACTAGGTCAAGAAAAAAAATAGGAATAGGTGGTGGAAAAGCAAGCACTTCAAAAAACAGTGATTTTAGCACTTGTAAGAAACTGCCAAAAGTTCCTGGCTTTTATCTTTATGGAGTAAAGTGCAGCTTGATGGACACAAGGTGTATTTTGTCTTTAAACAAACTGCATAGCAGTCAAAATGCAAGGAGGAAGATTCAATAATCTCTCTGGAATACTGAATGACATGAATTTTTATTAAGAAAAATCAAAGTCATGGAGTTTGTCACAGATATGAAGGCTTAGCTTTGAACTACCATTAATACCACCTGTTTTTCCAAAGGCACAAGGAATTAAGAAGACACTTCACAATGCCAGGCCCCCTGTTGCCAAAGATGAAGGCTGAATGTCTGATACTTATTAGACTGGGGAAGAGAGAAAAAATTGCTCTGAACATATTGCCCTACCAACATTTCACCAACATTTTTATCAAAATTATGCTGTGTTACTATCCCAAAAGAGCATTAAAATGACAAAAAGTATTCCAACACTACAACCTATAAATTCTCTAGTAAAATATGCAAACAATGGAATTAGCATAACATGAAATAACATATTTATAATTAGATTAAACAAAAAATATCTATCTTACTGTGAATTTTATACAATTTTATAAACACACAACTGTCATAGGTACAGACATGGAATCACCAAAAAATTCACACAGTAGCACCCACAGTGCTGTGCCTATAGGCTGCACTACTACACTCCTGGACTCACGTGAGAAGCTGCAGGAAATCCATCATGGTGACACTGAATAAGTATTTTGGAACCATCTGTGCTTCTGGGAACCTCACAATGAGACTTTTTAGAGACTGGTGAATAGCCTTGTGGCATCCATGATTTTGAGTCAGATAGCCATTATCTTTTGTATTGGGTTTCTGTGGCCAGATTCTGGTAGCAGCAGTGGGGTCTACAGGGGTGGCTTCTGTCAGAAGCTGCCAGAAGCTTCCCCTGCATCTACCAGAGCCAATGCCAGGCTCCAGGCTGGGCTTCCTGCCACTGGCCAAGGCCAAGTCACTTAGGAATCATAGTAACACCTCCATGAGAACAAATTTAAGAAGGGAAAATTATTGTGCAGTTAAAAATTCCAGCAAGGGAAGAGCTGAGTGAGAATACGTGAACGACAGCGTAGACATCAAGGTCAGGGGGAGGAGATGCTCCAGGTGCCAGAGATGACGTTCCTCTGCAGCCCTTAGTGCAGACTATAGTGTAGCAGCTGTGCCCCTGCAGCTCATGAAGGGGTGCAGAGGTCCGCCTGCAGCCTGCGGACGAGCCCATGCTGGAGCAGGTGGATGCCCAAAGGAGGTTGTGACCCCGTGGGAGGCCCGTGATTGAGTAGGGTGGTGGCAGGGACCTGCAGCACGTCTAGGGAGGAGCCCATACTGGAGGTTTTCCCGGTAGTACTTATGGCCATATGAGGAACCCACACTGGAGCAGCTTGTTTATGAAGGACTGCACTCCATGGAGAAGTGACCCATGTGACAGCAGTTTTGTGAAGAACTGATGCCCATGGGATGGACCAAAATGATTCGTGCAGGACTGTCTCCCATGGGAGGGACCCCATGGGGAGCAGGGGAAGGACTCCTCTCCCTGACTGTGGCAGAAACAACAACAGACCACAACCCCCATTCCCCATCTCCCTGCACCACTGTGGGGGAGAAGGTAGAACTTGGAAGGAAACAGGGGTGCAGGAAAGGTGTTTTTAAGATTATTTTACTTCTCACTCTTTTGCTCTGATCCTGTCAGTAATAAATTTAATTAATACCCCCACTTTGAGCCTGTTCTGTCCATGATGATGACCAGTAAGTGACCTCTCCCAGGTATTA
This sequence comes from Myrmophylax atrothorax, assembly GCA_026770055.1. Classification (NCBI taxonomy): domain Eukaryota; kingdom Metazoa; phylum Chordata; class Aves; order Passeriformes; family Thamnophilidae; genus Myrmophylax; species Myrmophylax atrothorax. Next base: position 45,801,493 of record JAOXXN010000446.1, on the reverse strand, counting down.
ACTCGTGAATCCTTCTTTGTATTTTCTCTCCTCTGTCCAGTTGCAGAGAGGAGGGAGAATGCGGCTTTGGGGGGTACTTGGCATCCAGTCAGGGTCAAACCACTACACCTTTCTATTATTTTCAAAAGAATAGCCTTATTTCTACCATAGAAAAACATTTCTTAGACCAATGATTACTCTACTGCAAGCAAATGCTGATGGTTTTTTTCTGACTTTCCTTCACAGATCTACACAATCTCTAAATGTGTGAGAAGACGGGAAGAGCTATGAGCTTCAGGGAGGTACCAGAGGACAACCATGTGAAAGCATGTTATTTCAGTATGTACACAGACAAAACTCCTGTAAGATTGTCAGTATTCAGAAATCCAATGCTTGAGAAAGCATGACAGCAATTGCATTTAGTACATGGCTATTCAAACAAGTCTAATCACCCATGAAAGCAATTTAAAAATACTGAATGTGTCACAAGAATATAGGAACTGATTCACACTCTAAAAAAAGTCATAGAAGATAACACAGTGAGTTTCTAAGAACAATGTAATGGCTTTTCCTGCTTCATTCCATGATGGGTCCTTATCAGTAGAATGGAATTACTGATATGTGCTTTAGGGAAAATGATAGTACGAAGATTAAATTGGTGGGGAAAATAACTTTGATGGACCTAAAAAAATAAAAATTTAAAAAAAAAAATCAAAGGAAACAATAAGTGACAAGATACCAGTAGTAAACCCTTCAAAAATGCAAACCATTTAACTAACAGTAATAGTAAATCATGACCTATGTGCAATCAGTTGCTCTGCCTCATATATCCTCTGTGCCTCAGATCCAGCCCTAGCAGTCTAGATGCAACTTAGGACCTCTCAGTATTTGCTCTGAATGGGTTTATAAAAAAATACTATACAACGGCTTTCATGGCACTGAACACCTTTGATATGGGAAGGCACATACAGCAGCTGTACAATAAAAGAAGCAACATGCTCCTCGAATTTCTCTTCACAAGTGTTTTCCAAGGCAAATACTGCAAGATAATGTTACAAGTTTCAAATATGACTACTGATGGCCGTTTCATATGTGCACTGGATTAAAACAATGTCCTTTAAAGCACTGATTACTCACACTCCATTAAAATGGAGCACACTAACAATGACCATCTTAAAATAAAAAAGATGCTGGAGACAACAGCATTTTAAACAGAGAACACCAATTCATAAAAACACTTGCAAGTATAGATGCAAAGGCATTATTTTCTCCATCACAAGTATGTTCTAAGTTTCACAAAGTTCAGTAGTTTATTTCTGTCATTTATACTGCAAGAAAACTACAAAATTATGAAAAAAATCTATTTCTAAATTTGGACAAATTAAATGTATAAGCAGAAGAACAGAATTAAACACAGAATATCCTACAGTTACCTGCCTTGAACCTTTTTAAATTAAAAACCATCACCACCACAAAAATAAACCAAGCAGGAAATTTCACCCACCAGTGATGGAAGCTCTAAAGAATTATATATAAAAAACCTACATGTTCCTCCAGTGATGGAATCTTATCAAAGTCCCTTCCTTGGGACCCACATTGCAGCTCTCAAATTTTTCATTCAGGAGAATTTATTACATTCTGAAATTGTGGGTTTGATCCATTAGGAAGACAAGTCAAACAGGAAATCTGGGTCTGACCACATGTATTGGCTTGAACAAAAAATCAACTACCATGCATTTTGAGTAAAACTACATTTAGGCCCTGGACTATGCTGTTCCCAGTCAGAAACAATCCGTGTCAAGATCAGAGATATAAGGCCGTTGGCATCAATGCCTCTCTAAAACGCTGATGAAAGTTTTTCAACCACCAGGCTAATATAGGTATTTAATCTAATTCTTCAGAAAGAACACTGTGAATGTACAAGAATCATGGCTTGTTTATAAAAAATTCTTTAGGATTTCCTTTACTTAAACAAATGAAATGTTTCCATTTAAAAACCTTTATGATAGAATGGAAACTACTGAAATGATGTGGAATAAATACAGATCTTGAAAGCTTTTGAATCCTCGCTCAGGAGAAGGAAAACTCCATGACAGCAGAATTAGCAAGGAAGTGGAAGAAATTAGGAAAAGACCAACAGGTTCTGTGAGGAATAGGAGGGAAGGATATCCCACAGTCTAAAACCATCTCACTATGGTTCTACACATAAATATTTGCATGATGCTACAACCATTTCGGTAGGGGAGACGATACTCAAAATATTTCTATTACAATGTAAAAACTATTCACTTACTGATTTCATTATTAACATGCAGTTTCTTAATCTGACCTACACCAATGTTGGTGAAGGCCAGTATTTATTATAAAATCAGCAATAATGTAATCCTACAAGCTGCCTAGAATAGGAAATCACCACAGGTAAGTGTTTGATGAGGCCTCTTACTCCCCACAATTATACACCATCTAAATTTTTTTACACTGAACAAAATTTCAGATGACTAACAAGAGCTTCTTTCTGACACTAGGCAACAGCCAGCTGGAAAAGATGGAAAGTTTTGTTCTCTTACTGCCACTATGATCAATGACAGTTTACAAAAATCTAAAAACAATTCTTGATGTGGTGGGTTGCCCTTGGCTGGATGCCAGGTGCCCACCAAGCCACTCTACTACCCTCCTTCTCAGCTGGGCAGGGGAGAGAAAGGAAGATGGAAAATGACTTTTAGGTCAAGATAAGACAATTTACTAAAGCAAAAGTGAAAGGCCACACATGTGCACAATAAAGGAAAAACCACAAAGACTTTATTCACTACTTCCCTTCATCAGATGTCTGGCCACTTCCCAGGAAGCAGGGCTTCAGCACACATAGAGGTTGTTCCAGAAGGCAAATGTTGTAAACAATGAATGCCTCCAGTTCCTCCTTTTCTTAGCTTTCATTTCTGAGCTGACATCATATGGTATGGAATATTCCTTTGGTCAGTTTGGGTAAACTGTCCTAGCTGTGTCCCCACCCAGGATCTTGCCCACTCCTATCGTACTGATGGGGGGACAGAATGCTGGACAGACAGTGCTGATGCTGTGCTGGCACTGCTCAGCAATAGCCAAAACACTGGTGTTATTGATGCTTTTGAAGATCTTAATGCAAAGCACAGCAGTGTGAGGGCAGTTATGGGGAAAATGAACTTTATCTGAACTAGACATCATACACTTGATGACAAAAATACAAATTCATACTAATTTAGTAGTCTATGGCAACTAAATAGCAAGTGGAAAGAAAAAGGTCCTTTGGGTAAGTAATTTAGGTCACCTAAAATCTGAGCATTCTGCTTGCGGTTACACAGGGAGCTTAGGATATCCACAGCTGTAAGTCTTGCATTTCAGTCTTGTGAGATGAATGCCAACCAAAGAGTCCAGAAAATGCCAAGCAGTGGTGAAAACAGAGCATGGGGAAACAGGCTGAGTCACTGCAGAATTTGTGAAGTAACCCTGGAACAGATCTAGAAGGCTTGCGAAACAAGATTAGGCAAGCAAAACTAAACAACTGACACTTGGAATGCTAACACTGGGAAATTAAATCTTCAGCAGCATCAGAGAACTTGAAAATGTTGAAAGTGGTAAAGACTACAAACAAAGCTACAGAGAGTGAGCCAAGAAGTTTTAAGTGTTTTTCTTGCTTAAAAAATAATCTATTTTCTTTAAAATCTTCTTACAAAACAGACAGAACTCCCTTTCCCCAATAACAGCATCCAGGCCCAGAACCCTTGAATTCTTCTACCAAAAAAACCCAACTAGCTAATGAGACTTTTCTGCAATTACTGTGCTCTTTGGCTGCCACTTCCAGTGGCTGGCACCAAACTCACAGCATTTAGTTGCTTAGAATTTAGAGATGCAAAGTAAATCAATTCACTGGCATATGGCATTGAGCTAATATTCCTTTGCTCCGCTCCCATCACTTAACAGCAACATCAAAGGGTGAACTCAGACTAAAATCTCTGCTTGTCTCATTGTAGCCTCTACACCATATTACTGTAGAGTAACAAACAGGACGTTGAATCTATCAAGATACTGCATGTGCTGCACATATTCTTATTTTACAGCCTACTTTTACAACACTACTTAGTTGACTGACTTTTCAGAAATACACTACAAAACAGTAAGTGCTGCAAAAATTCAGGCATGGAGAGTAGTATGACTGACAACTGCTAGTAACTATTCTTAGATAATGATGGGCACTGTGGGGGAAAGAAAAAAAAGTAAAAGAAATAAATAGAAACAAAACAAACTTCTTTCACTGACATGATCAGCAGTTATCTCCTATTTTGAACCAAACCAAAAATAAAACAGAAAAAAGAGTTTATCTAAACTACAGGTTTCCTAAGGATGCCTTGAATTAAAGGCTGCATCACATAAATATCACGTAAAAATCTGAACCTGAATAAATCAACTGGTCAATAAAAAAACATAAGCATGTCTTATTCAGTTGAGAATACAGAAATATTATACGATCTACGTTAAAAAGATTGGAAGCAGTGGTAATGATGACAAATATTTATGCCAGCCCCATGCTAAATGATCCCAATTTTGCTAATCTTGACCTCTTGGAAGGTAGAACTGGAAACACTTCAAATATATCTCACCATTAATATTTCTGACACTACATTTATGTTACCACTTCCCCAAAAACTTCACAACAAGGAAAGGCAGACAGAGCAGTAAAAATAAATCAAAAATGAATAATATTGATCATCTGTTTCCAGCCTTATATTTAGAACAAATGTTTATATTTATGGCTAAGGCAATACTTCCATTACAAATGCCTACTTTCAAGCACTTTCAGTGTTTTGGAAAAAAATTGCCCAAGGGGATAAAATTTATGGCTCTCTCTCTTAGCTTAATAAAGATTTCTCTTCCCCCATACTCCTCCTCCTAATCTGCATAGGACATAGAATAAGTAATAAAAATCTTCCTGGTTATTTTAGAGCTAAATAAGTGGAGGAGGGAGGCATTTTTCACAGGTTAAGGATTGTGACTAAGCTTTTTCTGTTGTTGTATGAACAGGGAATGTGAATCATCCTTGTCACTTGAGAAAGAAACTCAGAGATAAAGAATAAGACAGACAGCCGAGTGGGAAGAAAAGATGTATAAGCAGAGGAATCATGCTAGGAAAATTTCTCTGACATCATTAAATCCAGCCCTTAAAATAGAACTGCTTATCTAGCCTAGAATTTCTCCTTTTGGGAGTGTTGACAATGAAGCAAGACTATACCATAGAAAAGCAAACACTTAGGCGATGAAAATCAGGAAAGAAATAATTTTAGAAGATGAACTGGGAATAGATACTGACGATTAAAGTAGAAAATGGATAAGCAACTCATTTTGGTGAAAACTGCAGCTAATTATTCAAATGTCAGGTTTTTAAAATGCTAAATTCTTAAGAGTTTCACCAAGTGCTTTCTCATAGCTTAAATTTAAAAAAAAAAAAAAAAAAGGGGAAGCAGAGCTACAGTGAATGCCTGCTGACCTGAGGCAGCAACAGCCCCATCCCAAAGGCTCCCCACTCAGTCCACTGAGATGCCAAACCATCACAAGGGCATTCTTGTGACAAAAGAAACAGTTTGCTGCCCCTGCTTTCCAAAATGCCCAAATGTTTTACTGCGACTCTGTTATTTATTTGTTGTCTCAAGATATTGTATTTACTGAATAGTGCTACATTTTTACTGAAAGGGTAAGTATGAACTAAGAATTAGAAAGGCCAGTCAAAAGTCCTTTCTTCACAAAGCCCTTTGGTCCTTCATGATGTAAATAACCATAACACCAATCCAAACTAGTCACCACGGTTTCTAAATCCAAATTTTTTAAAAATTCAGTATGTTTTATTTTAGTGAAGGTAAGCTTGATGCTGAAGTTAAAAATAAAGAAGTGGAATGTATAAATTGTAGAAATTCACAGAAGTACAATACCAAATGTTTAACTTGCTTACCTTCATCATAAATTTCTGCAGATCCATGAGAAGGGGGGAAAAAAGAGAAAATGTGAAATGAATATTTGCATTCAGGTGCTTAAAAATGGGATTTGTTTTCCCTGAAAAAGTGAGTGGGATACACTCACTGCAAACTGTATTTTAAAGGAACATTTATCATTGCAATTAGCATAATTATACCTCATGCTGGAAAGCACAACAGCTACTCAGAACAAGACTTCAACATTTTTATGCAATAGTTTTCTCAGAGTTTTTTTTTCCTTTTAATAATATATCATATGAAACACTTATTGCTTAAAGATAAAACACAGTATAGGTACAGCAGGAGCCGTGAGTGATCATCTCAAACATCTTGCTCTGCTGATAGTTTCTAAGAGGAATGTGAGTTGTAAAGTTCTGCATGCAAAGTGCAGTGCTGAAGAGCAACACCACTATTGTTAGTAACATATTGTATGTAAATGCAAAAGACATTAAGAAAATTTAATAAGACTTCATGCAGTGGTTTAGAAAAAATTCAGGGCCACATGACTGATCCTAGAAGATTATGGAAATTTATAGCTTAATTTTCATAAAGGTTGCTCAAGAATAAAAGGAGAGCAACACGTTACATACAATGATTTGCTTTTCTTTGTGAGAGACCTATGGCCACCTTCTCCCCTTCTGACCTCATCAGTTCGTGTTTGGTATCACAAAGGTCAAAAGTGAGGACTGAAGTTTGCCTCTATCCCTCACGAACAGAGTCTAACTGGAGAGCTTCCAGCAAGGCTGTCTGCTTTCATTTCATACACGCTTTTAAACCAGATCTGTTCTCAAAGATGTACAAGATGTTCTAGCCTAAGGAAAAAAAAGATATAATCTAATCGTCTTAAAACGTCCAAACATTTCGCTCCTGAAAATTCTTCTGGGTCTATTTGTTTTTTATTAAAACAGCTTGGTACTTGTCACCCTGAAATTTTGTTTCCTTTTACTGGGTGACTCCAGAAACTAACCAGAAATCTTTACTGAGCTGTCTAAAGTGGGTTGTGTATAAATTCATTAATACAGAAACAAGTTATGTACATGATTAATTCAAATAAAACCTTTCTTATATTTGTCAATACTTACTTTGACTTGCCAACATGCTGTCAGTTTATCAAGAATATTAGATTGTCAAAGTCTCTTCCAGCTGTCATTCATCTATGAAATTTTATTCTGAGAACTCTGCAACCCCATTGCTTTTTCCATATTACAAGTACATTAAACAGCACCCTTGTGAAACCTTCTGATTCTCTTCTTGACAATTTATTTAATTGCTTGATTGTAATCTCTTAACTACCTTCAAGTTAATGTGAATAGTTTATACAGTAGCTTCTTGTGCTGGATTTTTTGGAAGACTAGATTTAACAATTCATTCTCCTCTTTTAACCTATTAAATGAACTATAACAAATGAGACGCAAACAATTGTCATCTATTTGGATCTGTCATAATCATGTTCGTTAGAGTTACTCTGGTTCCTTAATAATTTTGATGATAATTTACACATCATTCTTAGAGACAGAAAGTGCCATGAACAGTCCCCCTCAAGCTAGAACACCTGAAAGACAACATTGGGTGAGGGAAGTCTGAACACATATATCCACCTATTGCTTCAAAACCACCAGGGAAAGAAATACTCTGAAATGTAATGGTTGCAAAAACGTTTTCTCTTCATGGCAAACTCTTAAATATACGTTACACCTACAAATGTGAAGTGAATATCCCTGTGAAACTTCAGGAAAGCCTGAGAATTTAGGTATCATGATCTGTGAGCAAACAGTCAGGACAGAGGGTTCCTGACACTACTGTCATACTCTTCTGCAAGAACATTCTCCAAGGTTTTTAGACCAAATCTCATCCTACATAAAAGAGAACACTTACTTTGAAAAACATTAACTCTCATCT
>JAOXXN010000446.1:45774545-45787001 GCA_026770055.1 Myrmophylax atrothorax | reverse complement strand
GTTGCATAAAACTGAACTAACACAGTCACTACTTGAGGGGAAAACAAAAACATTTACCATTACCTTTGGCAGAAGAGGTTTCTCTATCTAAAAGTTGAAGACAATCCTACACTGTTCGCACAGTTTTGCCATTAGCCAGGGTAAACATGAAAATTCTCACACCTTGCACTCTAAATTTAAGAAACAATACACTTCATCTCCCTTCAGGTAAAAAGCTCTTCAGAGTAATCTGTCCTGAAAACAATCATTCTTGATGGCTATTAATGTCAAGTTTTCAAAATAATTCAGCAACTATAGTCAAATGTGTAAAAAAAGCCAAATTTTGGAAACCATTGATACCCAAGAAAATTCCTTCTCTTTACACTGAAGTCTGTTGCAGTGGTAAGCAGTTGTTCTGAAAGTCAAGAGAGACATTCAGGTGCTTTTAGGAGTATAGAAGTCCTTTGAAATTCCAATCCTTACAGTATACAACACTTACCTTGAGATCAGAAATTTGCTAGCACCAATAGTTACTAAATCACAGCAACAGACACCGAGATTATTTCCATTATTTCATAAACATATTACAAGACAAAAAATGTCAGGAAGACTGAATTCCTTTCATTATGCATTATTCAATTTCAGCTTATTTCACTACTGTCATTAACTCTGTAAATACGATACATTCAGGGTTTTCAAATTTCAGTTGAAATTTAGTAAATTCCTCTGATCAAGTATTGGGGTTCCCCACCTTGCTAGCTTAATAAAAAGTGGAAAAACCATTTTCAAATATGAAATGAGAACCAGGATGGAAAAGGTAAATCTTCCTTTCACTGGGCTTTACATTCGGCAAGATGTCTTTAATCTGCTTGATTCTGCACACCTCCTCAGAAACAAAAGGAAAAAGCCAAGGGTTCAAGGAATATCTTAGGCCCATTTAATTTATACTCAGCTTCAACTGCCAGCACATCCCTTAAGCAGGGCAAAGATTTTGCAACAAAATCACCAGAAGAATTATAGTCATTCAACAGAAATACTCAGGAACTGGAGTAATGACTTCCAGAATTTTTGTTAGCACATTTTACAGGCTTGAACAGCTTAGAAGTGAATGACTTTAACTTACCCTTTGACTAGTATGAAACTGCTTGCAGCAAGGTTCAGCTACTAATTTGCTCATTTATTTGACATGAAGCTTGTCTCTGGGCTTGGGCTTCAAGGTTTCCACAGATACACAGACATAACTGAAAACATTTGCATTAATATCGTGTGTTCTGTATTGGAAAATGGCTTATGAAGAAATAGCTGGATTAGAATGAGGTGTCTGACCTCAATGACCAGGCAGCTGTACAACAGCCAGATTTCTACTGCAGTAATTCAGTATGTGCATCTGCAGTCCACCGTAAGACCTCTGGTAACACTGGAATTACAGAGGGAGTAAAAAGCTGCTTTGCAGGCCAAACTAAGGGATCACCTGATGGCAAATAATTTCATGTGAAATAAAGCTAACACCAACTCCATTCCCATCAGGCAAGTTGTCTGAATTAAAGAATCAGTCTGTTAAGAAAAGTTTTTAGCCAATGTAACTTGGAATTAAACATTTAACTTTGCTCTCGTGAGAATCAGTTCTTTTTTAAATGGTTTAAGGACACACTTCAATGAAACAGTCTTTCCAAAGTGTAAGATTTTGATGTCACTAAATTCTGAATTAAAAACAGAACAAAACAAAAACAACAACAAAAACAAAACAACAGATCTGGAATACTACATTTTCCAAGAACGGACCATGAACACTTCAGTCAAAAAGAGGCCACATCACAGTGTCACTAATAAATTTCTGGTATATAATTTCTCATGCATTGTGAGGTATGAGGCAAGGTGCCTGTATAGTACTGAACATGGTTTTTATAGCTGTTTTTTCTCTTTATAGCAAAATCATTCATGGGAATAAAACCAGATAATCCAACAAATATTTCTCAATTGTAATTAAAAAAAGGTGGGCAAAATGAGAAGATAACCTGACTATCAGTAAGGCTTTAAAACACCCAAAATCAATCCGTGTAAGAATTGATGGTTGTCATAAATACCAGACCCACAGAATATGGATAATGTCATACTGGTACAATTAGCTAAAATTAATACTTAACTACAGTTACTGTTTAATAAATACTATAAGCATCTCTATATATGTCACATGACATAGGTATTTGTGAGTACAGTAGAGAAGGTGTTGAAAAGCCTAAGCCACCATTTACATACTGTACTTACCTACAGAAGTCTCAGACAAGCTCTAACCTGAGTGACTACTTACCATAAAAATGGAGTAATTAACTTACTATAAAGATGTAATAATCACAGATTAAAATTCTGTAATTTCTGTCTGAAATAAAATGAGACCAGTGCTATACTTATGTTATTTGCCATATTCCAAATGATGTCTGAGTTGGTCTCCAGTCATGTGTAGCTCAAACTATGTATCAAGAAACCAAGGAGGCCTATTATGGTCCAAGCTTTCAGAGAGGCTTCTAACATTTTCAATGTGAACAAACAATTCTACACACATTTTTACAACCACTAACTCATCCATATGTAGACGTTAGCGATTACATTGAAGGAAAACATACGTAAATATGTCCCACAGAGGGAGTTATATCAGATGTCCAAACAAATATGCGTGGTATACACAGACACATTAGGAAAGGCCTTAAAAACACATTCAGCAGAGAACTATGCTTTATTTGCTAAGATCTAAGTACTATTTTTTATTCTAAAGCAGCTATTCTCCATCATTATATATTTCATCTATTTGAAGCTACATATGGCATCACACATTATTTAGCAGTATTAATTATCTTACTGTCATGCAGTTTAGGACTACAGTGTCTATACTGAAAGAGACAGGGTGGGTTACAGAATGGAGTTATAACATTGGACAGCAAGGCTCAAAACTGACAGGCAAAAATCATATGTTTATATAACACAATTCAGTGATCAGATCGAAAGAGACAAAAGTCATTGTGGTAACATGAAATTTTGTATGACAATTCACAAATGACCAGATTTTACATGACCATGTATTCACCTCTTTTTTTTTTTTCTTTTGAGCCATGCAAGTTGAAGGGTCATGGACACACAGGGTATCAAAACAGACAGGTTAGACTCAGTGGCAACATGAAACATTTGGGATCAAGTGAATAAAAGACAGAATCACATACCCATTTTTCCACATCAACTAGCTGTAGAAAGAAAAAGCAAGAAATCAGTAAATCTCTTTCCTTAAATACAGCATATCAAAGTCTATTTTGAAGTTAACATTTCACATTTTTGGAAATGTTTCTAGTATGAAAGAAAATACGTGAGTAGAAATTATTCTCCCTACATCTTCTCTTTAAAATGCCAATACCTCACTTTCTATCTTTATTTTGTGGAAAGCACTTCAAATTCTGGAAGTCCAAAATGTCCATCTAAATAGCAGATAACAGGCAGCAAAGAAAGACTGATGCTGAATTAATTCACGCTGTATTCAGTACCAACCAGTCAAAAATGCAGAACACAGTTTCCCACAAATCATGTTTCCATCTCCTCTTGAGTAAAACACTGTCATAAGTAAACATTATTCACTCAAAAAGGTTTCATTGCTGCTATTCAAGTTTGCCATTTTAATGAATGCCCTAAGTATAAAAGGTAAAATGAGGGGTATGTGTCAGCCCCTGACCCTACAACCTGCAACATAAGAGAATATCTTGCGTAAGAACAGAGAACAGCACATCATCATTTCAATATCCTGATGGTGAAAGACAGAATGACTCCAAAAGCTTAAGGTTTTGCATTTAACAAAACTGTTCAAGGTTCATTAAGGAAACAGATATCAAACTACTTTCTCTAAAAAGTCTGTAGACTATCTTACAGTCTCAGAAAGGATTGAGAATATCAACTAGAACACATTTCAGCTACTAGAACAGTTCATATGGCACTACCTATCAAAAACTTAGTTGGCACCATGGTCTTACTGCAGGTACATATTGACCCCTTGTCAGCACATGCCACATAAAAGTTTAACAATAATCTGACAGTTTAGGGCAAACCATGAGTAATTTTCAAAACCAGTAATATTTGGATTCCAACTTTCTTGTGAAATTAGTGCAATAAAAGGCAATGTATTTAGTTCTCATCTGTTAAAATATTTCCATTCAAAGTATTTTTTCACTTCTTTAAAACACATTTCAGTTAAAGAGGATTTTTATATTGTTCAGTACTGCTAGCACACAAAATTCTGATTTGCTTCTATTTATTTTTTTTAGTAATCTTTACTGTGACTTTTGTTATCAAAAGCTGCTATCAAAGTTGCAGAAAGCCCTCCTAAAACACCTAAATGCTTTAAAAACAGATGCACTATAAGACAGATTCAATAAGATGTTGATATATTAAAGTAAGCAATAATTTAAATCTAAATGCAAACAATACAACTACAATGTCTTAAAAAAAGGAATACTGAATGGTCAAGTTAGATTTCTTACAAATACTTCATTTATTTTCTTGGTTTACGTATATCTTGCTTTCTTAAAATTGTCTATGTTCTGAAAACAGCACTGCAAACAATTTGCCTGTGTGACAAGGCCAGAAAGAGGTGAATTGATTCATGCTTTATTGCCTTGCTTTGAGATGTTCTTGCTGTCCTAAAATGTAAATGAACAGGGCAGTATTGATATCAGAAAGAATCCACTCAAAGCTCAACATACATTCTCAGTTCTACAATTAATTGCCTTATAATTGCTGAATTGTCTATTTACTTACTTCAATGAACACCAGTTAGCTTCATGAGTCAAGTGCAATATTTGCCAAGTATTTTTAAACTGGACACACAAATTCTGCATTGGTACACTCATCTTTTAATAGAATTTTCAGGCTATGGTATATGCCAAAGGCACCTTTATTCAGCAGCCTCTCAGGACTAGCACTTGAATGGTACATGTACACTTGTCAGACTGTACAGCTTGACACCTGCACGACAGTCATACAGGAAAGACTATGGATGCATCCAAAGAGATCTGTTTCTGAAAGCCTGGTACAGAGTATGGCACAATAAAATCTTGCATTTTTAATTAAAGCCCTATTCTATAGGTCTTCTGCTGTGAGCCTCTTCAGAGCCCTCCCAGATCCAGTGGGCTCTCTTTTCATCTGTGGGAGAGCTCATTTAGTGTCTGAAGTCCCAAGAAGATATTTCTTTCTTACAGACCACTTTGTCCCGACATCTAAAACATGGCTGTGCAACATATGGAGATAATTTTTTTGTTTGTTTTTACATATTCTGGAAGACTTATGACCTTCTAGACATTTAGTATCCCATTTGGGAGTAAAAAAAGGCATAAGCATGACCTAATAATGTATCTACTCATCTACAAATTCCTGGTAATACAGATTAGGTAAAGCTAAAAGTAAACAAGATTACTCATATGCAAGAGGAACTGCCCTAATGTATACAAAATAGGTGTAAAGCTCACATAAACAGAAATGAAAAGAAACAAAGGATATCTCAGCCTAGTGTTTGTATCTAAGATCTAAGCTATGATTAAGATAACAAGCAAGCAGACACTTCACAGCACATGTATACACAGATTCTGTTTCATACTGAGACCTCTATTTTTTTGTCTGCCTTCAAGACTAGAAGCCCCAGGAACCCTTTTTCCCATGGACTTCTCTTTATGCATAGAAATTTAGGTAACACTAAGATTCAAATTTCCTGTTGCTATATAAACATTAGTCATTAATCTAGAGGAAGAAATGAAGAAAAAATGAAAAGCCTAAAAAAACAACATGAGAAAAACTACCAAAAAAACTCCCCAAAACCAACTTACACACAAGAAATAAACCGAAAAAAACCCACCACCACAAACAAATTCTAACATTCTCTTCTATCAGACCACATTTTGTCACCTCCCTTTTTAGGAATGTTTAATGCTCCTCAGATTTTGAATCCCCTGGTGTTACCATAAATTACTGAAGTTAGGTTTTGCAGAGCTGTTCACCTGTTAGGAAGTGTAGATTCTTCCAAATGGTCTAGGAAATGGACAATTCAGGAAGGGCTGGGGAGATGGCAGGCAGGGACTGGCCATCACTTCGTAAGTTCCCTCTCACTGTGACATCTTACACTGTAAACTGCTTCGTTTCTATTGTATGTTATGTGCAACACAGTTTGAAAGAACAGTACAATCATTTATTTTATAAAGCTCAGTAAATTCTGCATTCCCACAATATATCTAAATCCCTGGAATTCAATAACTATTCTTCTGGCTCATTTTTTCTCCTGATCATTATGTTGTTTGGAAAAATAAAATGCTTAGGTATGTATATATCAATTTTTCTCTTTCACTGTATCCAAAGACTACCTAGATTTATAACATGTCCTCCAGCAGAGGACAGAGAATCCAAATTAAAACATAGATACCTCAAAGACAGTATATTACTTAGAAATATTCTTTCATCATGTATTTGGTTACTTGAAGACCTTCTCAGGAGAAAAAAAAAAAAGAGCATGACGCCGTCTAACACTGGATATGAAAATTTAGTGGGCTCATTGCCATATGACACTTTTGAATATAGAAATTTCTTATCTTGCCATGAGAACATCAGAATTAGCGAAGTGATGAAGAATATGTCTCAAGAATGTACCTTGTGATTGTGAACTACTTATACTCCAATAATCATTTTAAAGAAAGCTATGAACTTGAACTTAAAAGAATTATATCACTGCCTACTGCTAGCAAGTAGCCATCAACATGACTACTTTGATGGGTAGAAAAGATGACACTTCAAACTACAGAGTAGTGCTTTATGGATAACAAAATGGTATGGCACCCAGGTATGTGGATGTCTAAAAAACACAGGTAGAATAAGGAGAAAAAGACTAGGATTCAAAGTTTTATTCTAAGAATGAAGCAAAAGATCAAAGATGGCATTTAGAATTATAAAATAATTTCTCCTCTTGAACTAGAAGAGAGCACTGTACTACAGAGTCTTAATACTTCCCTTAGAATTTTATATAGCTCTAGTAAAGAGCTCAAAGAGGAACCTACAGCCACCACTTAATAATTTACTGCTACACCAATCCAGAGACTTCAGGAATCTGCACTTCCTGACTTCTCTTCATAGGCACATCAGAACTCCAATCTGTTCAGTCACGCTTTCATTTTAAATGCATTTAATCCAAACTGGAAAGGTGATTTTTTTCTCACCTTTTTTTTTTTCTCTGAGCACTGCAGATATCCAGCATTACATTAACCAGACATAAAAGCCATTTAAAAGAGAAGGAATGTGGTTTTGTTACCCCTGCTTTCTCTTGCCATACAGAGTCGTGAATTAAGAGAAATGGAGGGACCTCTTCACCATTATGAGAAGTCATTCACAAACTCACTTTTTAAATCTTCACATAAAGCAAGGTCACAGAACATGTTCTGAATATCCACTAACACAGCAACATTAATTATCAATGCACAAAGCTGCCAAGGAAGCTACTTCAAGCTATGAAAACAACCTCCCATTCCTAACTCTGACTTCTGTATTCTATTTTCTTTCATCTGCTTGAGCATCACATAAGAACACTAAGGAATTTTATTCCACACAGTATGGAAGAATCTTAGCTGACTATGGTTAATCACATTCTCTGCAAATATTTATGAAAACTCCATATCTATAATATACAACCATTACCTACAGATGGGATTGTGAACTGAAATCTCAATGAAGCATCTAGTGGATGCTCTATCTTCCCTTGCAGTTATGCTATTTTTTCTGAATGGAAGAAGGAAACTCTTATTAGAAGAGTCAGATTTTTTTTCCATTTCTCAGTTATGCAAACTGAGAACATATAGCAAAACCCTTGTCTAAAACTTTAAAGGGACAAGCAAGGTAAGAATAATCAAAATTGAACCAGATAGATTCCAAATTGAATTGTATTTTTTACTTCTGTTATAATACATGATTAATTTCTTAGACTCCCTAACTTTCTGAATTCAATACTCAATAAGTTAATTGATGCTATGCCTTCTCTTCCATCCAAGGGCTGTCTTCCACTGCAACCTTCTGTCTTCAAGAAGCTTCAAGAGTTGTGCTTTCACGTTTATTTGGTTTAACTCCTTCTCTGTACGCAACTTAGATCATAAAACGTAACTGAGAAGAAACAAATTAATTTCTCTTCCCCCAAAGTTAGTTTTTACTGACTATTGCCCTAGAAAGAAAACTTTGAGCGTATGGTGAGACTGGAAAAAGGCCTGCTGCTATATACCTCCACAATAGGAAATTTGTCTAGGATGATAACAATGTTTACTTTTATGCCATACGTCTTCATACATCCTCATTCCAAATACAGCACACACAAAAGAAGAGCCCATGTGCCAGGCTAGAAATACTTGCTTGTCACAATTCTGTGATTTTAAATAGGCAATGATTTTGATCCTGTCCTTGCTTCTCCCTGAGGATAAGCAGAATGCAAAAAAACTGTGCCTGCCCTTCTTGATCTTTTCCAGTACTTGCATTTGATCAAAGTACAGTTGATCAAAGCCAACTCTTATTCTTTTTGTGCTGTACTTGAAATGGCCTGCTAACAATCACTTCTGATGCTAAATAAAGTGCACTGAGAAGAAAATGACAGTACCTGTTTGCCTGCAAAAGTTCAATGCTTTTTTCCCCCACTGTTTTATTTCCTATCCTCCCTTTAGCAGTGAGCCATCTCTAAAAGAGCTGTAAGTAGTCAATATTTTAATTGGAGTAAGCCTCTAAACTACCTCACCTTTTCATAAAGCTTTCCACTGGTAGCAAGTCCATCTGTCCAATAGGAAAGCCCCCACTGCATTAAATAATGAGTTTCTCTTCTTCCTCTCCTTTCTCTCACTTTCTCTCTTTGCAGCAAGAAATATTTTGGTTATATAAATTTTAGGCTTGGCAGGGCAGACCTTACAATAAGTACAGTCTAACATTGTTGGACATAACAACTCCATCCCTCTTTATGACACACCATCATCTGGTAAAGACTTCCCAAAAAAATTTCTTAAGAAAATTACTGGGTTTGTATTTTGTTATTTTACTGAGCTATGAGTGGCACCTGCAGACAACCTCTAGACTAATGAAAACACTCAAATAAAGTACAGAAATAGAAAGCTATAATTTGGACTTTTTGTTCAAAAGTTTGGTTAAGAAAACTTTCCGGTCAATGGTAGGAAATTAAAAGAGCTCTGGCTTGTTACACTGAGAGACCTCTGGTTCATTTCTGACTCTCCCCTCCTACAGATGGAGGTTCTGCTCACAAACCTAAAAACCTTTTCAGCCCATCAGAGTCACAGTTGCTGTTAGCTTTCAAATATGTTATTAACTTGGCTACTACAGTGTCAATCAGCGAGCTTAAATTGTCAAGAGTGCATTTAACTGCCAATCTTCATACTTTTTTTTAAGGAAGTACTTCAGTAACTTGACTTATTGCTTAACACACGGAACACTTCTTAAAAGAAATGGGAGGTGTTGCTTTTCCATTGGCATGAGGGATGAAATTACTTTCCCCCTCCTCCCATGCTGAGAAAATGGCAGAGCTGCCAGCTCTCTTGTGTTATCTTGCTGCTTACTAATACAAAGTAATTAATGAATTCAGAGTTCCGCAGTTGGAGATAGGTTATTTGAATATTTAAAAATCCACCAGCTACAGTTGCATTCCTATCCCAAAATGGCTCCACTCTGTTCCCACAGCACAGGAAAGCTTTTTAGCATTGTGAGGAAACACACATTTTTCCTATCCCTTAAGCAAAGAAGGAAAATTGTACATGCAAGACACTTGCATGTGATAATTTCTTCATACAGTCCTTAAGATCAGAGGAAAAGAGCTGCACTTTGATCCCTTCAGTAAAGACCATCCCACACATGAAATTAGACAGCCATTTGCTGGTCAGTGGCACAGAAAGCAGATTTTATTACAACAAGGCACCAGAAGAGTGATTAATCAGCCATGACTGGATGATTAGATGGGAGTTAATAAGCTCATCATGCAATTTAGCTGGTATGCTGCCTAACTGATGGGTATCTGCAGACGGCATTGTCCTGAAAAATGAAGTTGTCAAATATTGGAGTAGAGGTTGCAAAATTAAATTTTTTCCTATTACAGAAATAGTTTAGCTTGGAATTCAAATACAACATGTGCAACCAAATGCTTTCATTCTCTTAATAAGGTTTGACATGGATTTATGAGTGCACAAGTCTGAAAAAAACTCGTAGCATTAATTACAGTGCTTTACCACAGCATTACTGAGACATTTAAACAAAAGATATTTGTTTCATGGCTATTTTCTCATGTTGTCCATGAATTATTTCTGTCTCTGTTTCAGTGCTGCTCTAATTTAACTGGATTGTGGTGGGGATACGAGGTAAAGACTGTCACATTTGGAAGAAAATAAGGACATTCTAGAAGTAATGTTACTAAGCAAGGAAAGTCGGATATTAGTGTTAGTAACCAGGCTGCATACTGGTCAATCAGTTCTGCTGCAAAGTTAAAAATCTCCTGAGTAAGAGGAATGAGACGATAACATATAAAAACAATCTGTCTCAAAAGACAGGGGAAAACATGCAGCAAATCAAAAAATAACAGCATAAATGAAAGATATAAAAATCTATGAAAAGAAATAAAATCATTAAAAAACTTATTAGAAAAAAAGTTATGTTAATGCAAAAGAAACAGATGCACATGTCCTTTACTGTTGTACTCTGAAATCAGTGCAAAAATCAGTGTCAGGATTATATTAGAAAACTAATTAATTCAATAGCAGTCTATTTATTTGGTTATGCCAAGCTGAATAACAAATGAAACCTTTAGCTAAGCATTTCCTCACAGACAAAAGTCTTCACTTAGACATGACTGAATGTTATGTGCTTACATCACTTTCACAGCATCATTTTCAAGAAGCTCTTTCCAGATCCCAACTACAGTATCATTCCTTCATATTTGGCTCTCTGAATCTTACTTCTTGATGAGTCTAATCTTATACTCACTTTGAACTGATCTAATAGACCAAAACAAAAACAGCAAACTGATGCAAGTGAAAAATACACCCAGAATTAGGAAGGAAAAGTAATGATATTTCCACTTATGAAATGCAGTTAGACTATAAAAAGGAGATGGCTATGAGCTAAAAATCCGCAACTGCTTTAAATACAAGCAGAATAAGCATGCAATAAAGAATTTAGAAAATGCTTCCTACTGTATTGTATTTAAATTAACAGCCATAATTTTAGCCTTCAAACCCTCAAGAGATTTCTATTTCAAGTTACATGGAAAGCCTGTAAACACTATCCTGTCCTATCCACAAAAGGTTTCAAAGAGTGGCCTATGGTAAAAGACGTTGTGAATAAGATGATCAGTGCCAGGAAGAAAAAGTACAGAGCAAGAAAAAGAAAAATGCAAAAAAAAGTCACAAATGCTTTCCTAAATGCTTTAGCACATAACAAGGCAATTTTTGTACTTCACTGATAAACTACATCAAGCAGAAATGATCAATTTTTACTGTGAAGATCAGCATATCGGTTTATTTCATTAATCCCTGGTTAAGCCTTTAAATGCCTTAAAGATATCTCTGTGTTAAGGCATTATTTTTCTTTACTGTCTTATATCAAACCAATTAAACCTTGAAAACATTTATGAAAGTGATAGGAATTTCATTGGGAAAAATAGGAAAAGAAATCTCAGCAGAAAGCCTATTCCATACTCTTTCTCTTCTCAGCTTATTCCATGGCATACATGAGTTGAGAAAGGACTCAGCAAACTGTCTAGGTTCAGATATCTAAACTAGAAAAAGTCTAAACAGTGTGCAGTCTTGAAATCAAGCAAGTCCATGTTTTAACTGTTATTTCTACACAAAGGTCTTGGATCCCTAAAAAAGTTTTATTCTATATTTTGCATCTTCTTGGAATACTCCAAGAGTCACAAGAGGCATTCGAGTCTTGTACTTCTTGCAGTAACAGCAAGAAAGAGTACAGAAAGAGAATTGTGGTCTTTTTTCTGGATAGAGGCAAATGCTGGCTGCCTAATATGTTCCTCTGAAGATCTCCAAAACCACCAACAAATTCTTTCTTTAAGACAAAGGTTTTGTATTTCACTAAGTAATATACCTAAAAAGTAGTGGCACAAAGCTGAGGAAAGAGAATAAGCAACCTCACCTGAAATTCTTGCAACAGCCAAAGGATTTTATCAGTTAGTGACATTATTACAATCTGGGCACACACACAAGTTCTTTTGAAGAAGCAGAGCAATACCCAATAGATTGCTTATTAAGTTAACAAACACCACCTGGAAATGGAATTTTACAAAAAGACCAAAATGCATGTAATAAGCAGTTAACTAGAATAGTCGAGGGCGGTCCTGTGATGTAACGGAGAGCACTCTGGACTCTGAATCCCAAGGACCTGAGTTCCAGTCTCAGTGGGACCATCCCCTGGCAGTTCAATGCC
>JAOXXN010000446.1:45752631-45762784 GCA_026770055.1 Myrmophylax atrothorax | reverse complement strand
CAGACTATTCTGAGTTGGAAGGGACACACAAGGATCATCGAGTCCAACTCTTAAGTCAATGGCCCATATAGGGGATTGAATCCATGACCTTGGCATTATTACAACAACATGCCTGTATGTGTCTGTCCTTTTTATGTGATTATTTATTTATTTATTACTGTGTCTTTGCTTGCTCTTGGTTTCAATATTTACAGACTAAGGGAAGAGGAGTTTAGAAGCACGTATTTGCTTACTCCGCAATACCATCTCTTCTCTTGGATATGCTTTTCATTTTCTTGCTGTTTAACTCCTTGGAACAAATTCTCACTGACAGAACACACTTTGGATCATCCATGGAATTGCTCCCAGACTTCGTTTCCTGAATCTATTTTCAGTCTCAGTACCTTGCATGTTGTAAGGCTAACTACACTACAATAATTTAAAGTTTGTTTTCTCTAGGCATTCCCAGAAATATCAGAGGCATGGCTCTCTCCTGCCAGCTGTCACTCCTGTGCCTACAGTCACTCTTCCTTTCTTCCAGTTTATAGGAATTGAGCTGGAGCACAGCATTCAAATTAACACTACAAAGCATATATGGAACATTCAACTACAGCATAACAAATCAAATTAATTACACAACAGAGAACATTAATTACACTACTATGATTTATTTGTAAATACCTATTTGCTAGTCAAACAATAATTAATTCTTATTAGGAATAATAATATTTCCTACAGGATTTAATTAATTCCTATATTCTTCATCTTTCAGACCACAGAAATGCATTAGTTTCCATATTTCTTGTCCATTGAGACTTCTAGTTCCAGCTTAAATTCTGTTACAAGACATTTTAGCTCAGGCCACACAGAACAACTACATTATTTCCAGAGAAAACCAGCACACATTTTAAGACTACTTGACAGTCTCACCTGATACAGTCAGGAAGGCTCAGAAAGCTTCGCTATTCCGAAGAAGCAATCAAGTTTTATATAATACATTGTGCAATCTCAAATTAAAACATTCTTGTAGCTCTATACTGACCTGTAGCACATTGAAATTGTTGTGAATTTACAACTCTGGCAAGCTTCATTGGAAGCTGCAAGTGTTTATAATTTCTCACAAAACAGACCATTCCTGTAGCAAAGGAGGAAAATTTAGCATAAGGAATTATCAATGCTATAAGCTTGTGACAGACATGAAACCTTGTGGTCCAGTGGGAAAAATGTAGTATTTTGCAAGATGAAAAAAAGTGAATATTTAATATCTTACCCCTTCTGCCTTCTCCTCTGTGTTAGCCAGCATTTCCTGGAGGGCTCGTACTGACAGAGACTGCTCCAGCACAAAGGTGCAGATGGACAAATCAGGTGGAACATTCTAGGTGAAAAAAAACATGAGATGACATTAATAACAGACTTGCTGAATAGCACTTTCCAATGCCTCTATTTTCCCCTCACTTTCCATGAATCTGAAGGTTCTGCCATATCTTTCAGGCTGTGGGAGCCAGCCACATACTGGGCTGCAAGAGTTAAGTCTTAGCCAGCAAACAACAGGAAGCAACTCTTCCCTCTGCTCAGCATTTGCACCTGGAGTGCAAGATCACCTGTCAATAAAAGAAAGACATTCTCAGTAAAAGAAGAAATCAGTGAGTTTCATCAAGTTTAGCAGAGATGACCATGATTGTCAGGACTGATGCACTCACCCTGTGTGCCTGAGGGGAGCTGGGTTTGATCAGCCCAGACGGAGGAGAGATCTTACAAATCTAGTCATGGTTACAGGGAAAATGAAAGCAGACTCTCCTTGGATGTGGCTCCTTGAAAGGAACAGGAACAGCAACACAAGTTGTACCAAAACCTTACAGGAGAAAACTGGTAGTAGAAAAGCTGCCAAGTAAAGCTGCCAAGTAAAGCAGGGGAATATCTGCTTGGACATTAGATATGGAACATGTGTCTTGGGCATTATGCTCAGATTGTGAGGGAAACCAAATTCAGTCTTCAGGCTACTGGTAGTAGTCAGACCTCATTCTTATGATGAAGGTCAAGATGAATTTTCATAACAGAAACATTAGACCTTGAGTATCAAGGTCCAGGTCAGCAGCTTCTCAGCCTGGCAGGGCAGAATGCTTCACAGTAGTCTGCTCTAACTGGAATTGAACTAGAGTCTTATAAAAATAAATATTTAACTTGTCACAATTGAAAAAAAAAATCAGTGAGCTATTGAAAAGATAGTTTTCCAGACTATCATAAAAATTCATGTAAAAATTGAAAGAGGTTTGTAATAGCAATGTCTAAGTTACAAAGTAGCAAAGTAAAATTAGATTTTATGTGGGGATCTTTTCTTCTGTTAATAGGCAACTCCTACACACCTTTACTTGCCTCAAGAAATCATTTCATATGTCTTTTTCTTTTCAAGTTAGTTGCATATTTTAGTTTAGGAATACTTTTATTGCTATTGGGCATCAGTTTTTTACGCCATGAATGCTTTTGCTGGTAAAGATACAAAACTGTACATTTACTCAGTGTACAATGTGAAGAGGCCTCTTCAAAGGCCAAATTGTAAAATGTGGTTTCAAAACTATTTCATCCCCCCTTCTTTTTCAAAAGTTTGTTTACTCAGAATACCTCACACTCTTAGTAGCTTACTAAATTGCTGTTCATCCCTCCTAACTACAGTAAGTCAGATTTTTTTTTAATACATAACAGATCTTCATCATCTTCCACTATTTACATTTCAATAAAATTAATGTAAAATTGTACTTTAAGTTTTGGCCAGATGAAAAACGATTAAATAGCATCCTCCTTTGACTGACTTACGCAATGCTACTTAGGCATGAAATATTTTTAAGCCAATTCTTTCAGAATCAGGCCTCTACTTGTCAGTGCTCTCATTACCATTTTTCTTTTGTAGCTACTCACACACTAGAACAGTCCTTTTCATGCTAGTACTAGGCCAACAGACAACTAATTAGATTCTCCTCAAAACATCCTTGTAATGTAAGTACTATCATAAGCCCTTATTTTACAAAGCAGGAAGGAGGGCATTCACAGACTGCTGGTGGCAAGGTGTTGCTTCTACTCAGTAAATATGAAGGTAATTTTCCATTCTAGAAAGCCTCACAGAAATGAACTGCCTAATACTCCAGCTCACCCTCAATTCTCTCCAGTGAGGACTGAAAGACTGACAAACCAGAGTATGAACACAACAGAAAATTATGCTCTGCACACTGTGCTCAGAAATGAGCCAAGACTACAATTTCTGTATCTGGTTATAAGCAAACCAAGTCTCCATAACACTATTCCCACTGTCATTACTGTTATTTAAAGCAGGATTTTTGCTTGCAGAATGTCTCACACATACAGTTTTGGACCTATTGAATTTTTAGTACTGAACCTACCCTATAGGTTATGCACTTCAAATACCAAAAATCCTGCATAATTTCACTCATTGATCAAACCAATATAGCTAGGACACTCCTTCATCAATTTTGTTCTCCTTCATGTTCAAGACAGCCACGAGCACTTTCTTCCCTCCCCATTAAATCTGAGGTATGAAGTACAAATGAACGTTTTTTAGCTATTCTCATAGCAGAGGAGTAAGGCACACTTTTTGCTGCCAGAGAGTAATAAAGGAGAACTGGATGAGACTATTTTGCTTTAATTGAGTGAGAGAGGCAGTTTTCTTACAGTCTAACAAAATGTTAGAGCCAGTTTCTTTTTCATGAGACAAAGAGGAGAGCACATTATCCTACCTCATCTCTGTTGCATGAATGCCTAGACACTGGGTGGCTCTCAGAAAGCAACATGTTTCCCTTAAATGCTGAAGAAAGATGCACCTATTGATGCCTGCAGTAAGCATGTGAATTTGACCTTCCTCTCTGTCAGTTAAAATAATGTAACAGTCATCTGTAATTTTTAAAGCATATCTGTTACTGAATTAATTACTGGATTATTTAAAAAATTGGTGAATTCTTTATTGCTTTCCATCATTTTAAACTACATTTATTGTGCATATGAGCATTCTGAAATATTTGCATAGTAAATTATGCTTTACTCTGTGGCAGGCAGGTTTGCAAATTAGATAATCATACCCTTTATTAAAAAGGTGTTTTAAGTAAAGCTGTTGAAACACTATTTAAAAATATCCCTAGCTGTATTCCAACCCACAACTGAATCATGGATACTGGATGTATTCATTGTGCTCTATTCCTGGTTTTAGTGAATTACTATTTACAAGCATAACACACTCCAGTGAAAGCAAGAGGCTGAGATGCAAAACTCAGTCCCTCTGACATTATTGTGATGGTCACACAGTACTAACAAGCCAAAAGTAATGCATGACCTGCTCATATAATATGTTACATATAATTCTGTGAATGTACACTGAACTTCTGCCTCTCATAAATATTAATACAAGGCTGAAGAATAATTACATCAGCAAACAGAATTCTTTCTCTAGGAATAAGAGCTTTACCTCAGCTTTATTTGTCTTCCTAGTTATTTGCAAGCTTCTTGGTTATTTTCCTAGGCTCACGGGTTCTTTCTTAGTTCTCTTTTTACCAAATTCCCAAAAAATGGACTTACAGGTATTTCATTTCCAACTGTATACTAAATATTCACACAGCAGTGCCTAAAAAATCACCTCATTAAATAGCCTGATTTACAAAGCATCTATCACTTGCATCATGGCCAAAAAATGAGATGTGGGTGTTCATAACTTTTCTTAACACTAGCTCATTTACTAGATGCCTAACTTTGAGAATCTAAGGAGGAGGACTCAGAAAATTAATTTTAGTACAGAATTTAAGCAAAAGATCTATAGTGCTATTTGTGGGAGCAGCCTGAAAGAAACTGAACCCATCAGCTATTTTCAAGTTACATTTAAATTTATACATCTCCATCTTTCTGGTGGTCCTTTCTACTTAAATGAGATTCTGTCTGGTGGCAGTGATGGAATACAATCAATATTACTAAGTAAAAACATCCATTTCTAGGACTCTGCATAGCTTTCCATGTTTTCATGCTTATCAAAACAAGGCACCAAGCACAAAAATATATGGGTCTGATGACAAGTCTCATCAGCCGAAGAGAATGAACCATATTCATCAAATCCCAAAGTGGAAAGGACAGAGAATGAATTATGAGCCTTACAGCTGCAGGTCTATAGAAAGGATAGTGTCAAGTAACACTGTCCTTTCTACAGCACTTTAGGAACAGTGTCAAGCTCCTGTGTGCTCACCATCAGCAGACTGTGAAGGCTGCCTGGCCACCTCCTACAAAACGTTTGCTATCAGTTGCTTATGACTATTTCAGTCTGAAACTGTCACTTTGTGTATGAGGCTTTTGTAGGACAGTTCACCCAAAACAGTTGTTTCTACTGAAAGCAGAGAAGTTCTAAACTTTCAAAACTTTCTGTGTTACTATATCTAAAAACTATAATGCCCCCATGTTTTCAGAAGAGCTGTTGGACAAGAGAGTGGCTTTTTGTCACAAATACGCTTTCCACTTTTTCTAGGAAAAACTTTGAAAATCCAGTCAAGTTCTACTTTCTGAAAAAAGTAGTTTTTCACATAGTGAAAAGTTTTTTATTAGAAATTGGAAGCTCTAGAAAATCCTTTTCCACAGGACACCGGTTTCAAGGGATAAAACCTAAAAACTCATGGGAATGCAAAAAGGATAAAATGAGAAGAGGGTCCACTATTAAAAAAAAGAGAGAGAGAGAGAAAGAAAACAAGCAAGGGAAAAAACAGGTAGTGGTGAAGTGGTGGAATTGAAGTCAGACCAAATACAATCAGTTCATCTTCAAATCCTAGAACACAAGACAGCTCCATGTCCTCATTCTTTTGAATCATGTTGGTTGCCTATGGCTCTACAAGTTGATCTCCTTGTTAATCTGACTTAAACAGCCAATTGTTTTAATTTTTAAAATATATTCTCTTGTGGTCATACATACTAAGTTTCCCCATTGTGTCCAAATTTCCAAGTGTGTAATTCTCTCATAAATGAAGCATTAGATTTGATAAACCCAGCACTGAAAAAAAATCTCGATACGCTGAGCATACTTTCTGTTGATGTATCAAACACTCATCTACAGTAGTTTTTGTCTGATTACAAGGATTTGCTTGTTTTTATCTCCACAAGAGTTTCCACAACATTAAAGAACAAAATCTTTCCTTACTCTTCTTTTCAGATGGTGAATGTCATCTGCTGGTCCCCATGAGCTCACTAGTAAAGAAAATTCTGTGCACATGAAACTTCAGCTGTACAATATAACAACATTCAGAAGGAAACTCCTGCTTCTTGGGTTTTTTTCCTTTTACAATCTCCTTTAAAGATTCGTAAGAAACCTATTTCTGCTTAGGCTGTTGTTAGTTAGTACAATTGTAGTATTTTCCTTCATGCTGAAAACAGTACCAAAGTTTCATCTTAAAATTTTTCAGCTTTTGATCTTTGGAAATAGCTTTGATCCTGAGAGCTGTCAAAGGTCTTGAGGCCATTATTAACATAGCAGACTGTCTTAATTCCTAGGAAGTTATAATTCCTGGCATGGTGTTTACTTTTTTTATAGATTAAGGGCCTTATACATTCCATCTCTAAAATGATAAGTATAGAGGCTTTTTCCTCTTACCTGCCATCTCTCCCATCTAGACTCCTTTCTAACTACACAGAAGTCCAATACATCTACATTACTGAGAGCTGTTTCCCTTTTCTCTGTTCTCTGAATATTTAAAATTTTTAGCAACAGATAAAAGTGGTACTGGGTAAGGAGCCAACAACTACATTACAGCATCACCAGAGAAACTCAGTCAACCAACTCAACTTTCATTGCAATATATGCAGCTGTAGCCAGAAGCTTATATGAATATTAGCTAATAATGTGTCACCTTAATACAGTGTAAATGTGTTAATTTTTAAGGTAATTAGGAAAATTCCATGCTGATTAATAAATAAAAAAAAAATCTTACACGACCAACTGTGCTACAGAGGGTCTAGGCACACATCCAAATTAAGAACACATGGTTTGTTTAACTTTGTATTGATCCTACAAATTCTACCTTGTTATGCTAATCTTACGTGTATTATTCAAAACTTTAACATTTTTAATTATGTTGTATTTGTAGCTACTGCAGTAAGTAATGGAAAAATCTAGGATATTATCTGTTGGGTGGGTACTGTTGCTATAGAACCCGGAAGGAACCAGCTATCCTTTGATTCTTGAAGCATCAGAAAGATGACCTTTACAAAACAGTATTTTGTCCCTTTCTGAAAAGCATAGGAGGCACCTAACAGGAAAATCTTCCTAATCTCTGGCCAGATTTAATACAAGTCATGCACATTACAAAGTCATATTTCAGAGTAGGAATCCTATAACCTTTCAGGACCAAACAAAGAGGGCAAATTTGCACATATTTTGTGGCTGTAATAACTGACATGGCCTGACCTGTGTTGGTGTAAGTCTTCCCTCTGCATAATAATTAATAGGCCCTTATTTACCAGGATTCTCTTACCGTTAAATTTATCCCATAGCTGAAATCTACACAGTAGAATTGTAATATGTAAAAATGGCATCCAAATAAACATAATTACTAACAGTTCCAGAATACCAATTCTCACAAGCAATTCATCTACTTTACAGTGAATGTGAAAGAGTACGTCTAAGAATAGCAGACTCTGCTTATTTATCTCATAAGCAATCAACTACAAAACAGAATGGACACCAAATTTTAACTTCTTAGGATTCTGTTTCAAGTTTTCAACCATTACATTTTCCATCTTATGTTGCTGAAATCAATGTTCAACCTGCGTAACTAAGAAAATCAGTGCCCATCAAATTCCATCAGTGCCCATTCCTGGAATGGGGGACTGGGAGTTTATTCTCTGAGTCATCCCTAAAATGTCCTTAAATGAAAGGAGATGCATCATCAGCTCTCTCCTGGGCAACAGAGTTTAAAAGTAGCAAAGCATACACAACTATCCAAATCCTTTGTGACAAGATGCAGCAATGTATTCAGGCCCTTGCAGTACTAAATTGCATATGAACAGTCAATATTTTCTTTACACATATGTAAAGTAAATCAGTTTTTATAACTAAAATGAATAATGCATACCTCAGTTTTGAGTCAGTACTCATTCATGTGCTTAATTCTATTTAAAAAAATTATTCAAAACAAATTAAATGCAACTGCCCATGGAATTTCTAATCTGTCCCACCACCTTAACAGAAGCTAAACATGCCTTATTAAAATTTAGGTGTGCCAGTCTTTACTGGCTAGCAAAAAACTAATATATTATAAAGCCACTTTAAGAAGATTAATATCGTACAATACCTTAGTTCTTTAATTTCTTTTGTCCTGTTTGTTTTATATCTTTTAAAGGTAATAAGTCCATTGTGATTCAGGCTGGATGTGATGACCCCCAAATTATTTTGCACCCCAGACTGCTTGGTCTTACTTGATTTAAAATATTAATTACATCAAAAAACCACATTATCATAAAAGGTATACACATTCACCTTTGTAATGTAAAGCAAATCAATTAGAATGGTATATTAAAAGTTGTTCAGTAAAAAAAAAATGTATTTTTAATAATGAGAAACTCTTGCAAATATTTGGGTCAGGGACAGTAAGATCTTAAGAGTCTTAAGAGCAACAACTGTCTGCAAGGAAATTTTCTGGGGATTTAAGAACCTCTACTGTCAGAGTTCCACAGCTGAGTAAAAGAGCAGTAATACTTTCAAGCATGAATATCTGCTTAAAAAAAAAAAACCAACCAGCTCACTATATATACTCAGAAACTGTGGTTTATCTATAAATGTGTAGAATTTTTAAGCCCCTGCTTGCCCATGCATGGCACTGCATTTGCATATCCACTGCATGAAGTAAAAAATAAGCATTTATTTGACTACGCACCTCTATCAACTACAAAATCAAAAAGACTAATTAATTGGAAGAGCAATCAGGGATTATTTGTTCAGCTTCTTAAATATTCAGGTTTTTTCATTTTTTGGTCTAAGATGCTGAAATATTATTAATAAGCTCTTAAGAAACAACCAACTGCTGCTTTAAAGGACTCTCTGCTTATCATTCAGTAACACACCAGAACAAAAATCTGCCACAAAATACTGTCTAGACAGAAATATCCACTTGCATTTCCCACCTGCTTCAAAAGTGAATTAAACAAGAAGCAATAGAGCCAGAGGCTTAAAAATTCAGAGACAGCAATGAGAGTCTCAAGGACCTGGCAAACTTTCTAGACGTTTACTCTTTTCCTGTTACTCCTCAATACATTTTCAAGGAGGGAGTAAAACAGTAAGTTCACAGATATCACTCCAACATGAGACTATTGCATTCACTTAGATCATTCACCAGCCTGGAGTTTCTTCCATTGCTATAGGCAAGTTCTTCCTATTTAAAATTTCACATTCTGATGTCACTTAAGATAATAACTATGCATCTTTCAAGATACCTATTATGCACAACCACATATTATTTTCTAGACAGCTTGAATTTTATTTTACCAATATCTCAACTTTCACCTAACCAGGCAAAGATATGCCACTCCTCTACTAAGGTGCATGTCTATACTGGGGATTCAATATAACTTTTCAAGTGTCCTTGATATTGGTTTATTTTGTAAGAAACAAACAATCAAAAAATTCTACCTACTTGTATGTTTAGAAAAATAACCAGAACTCATCAACTCTTCCAAGAAACTTGCCTTCTCTATAGACATAAAAAAATTCTAGCAAGAATTACGCAGACCATTATATGTACGTGAAAATCAACGCTCCAGTAGAAACTATAGATAGAGCTAACCTCCATGATAAATAAGCCAGAAACATACCCAAGGAGAAGGAATTCTTTTGTCATTTTGACTTAACAAAGACATTTACAGACATTAATGTGTACACATCTTGCAACCGTATCAGCCCAAAGAGGCTTAATTAATCGTTAGTGTACTGCTGAGCAAATCAAAAATCAAATATGGCACTCAAAGCTTATAAAGCTTTATTCTTTAAACAGCTAATCACACCAGGAACGTTTCTTATTTAAAAATAAGACATTATTGCAATTGGACTTCATAGAATCATAGAATCGATTGGGTTGGAAAAGACCTCCAAGATCATCGAGTCCAACCCTTGGTCCAACTCTAGTCCATTTACTAGATCATGGCACTCAGT
>JAOXXN010000446.1:45734014-45745617 GCA_026770055.1 Myrmophylax atrothorax | reverse complement strand
GTCATCAGAGTTGCATGGGTATTTTCCACAAAGCTGATAACAAAGGATGTCAGGAGAGCAACAGGAGCATTCAGATGGCTCTGAAAAAGAAATAAAGTATTCAAAGTAAGATATCTAAAAGTAATCATTCTGTAATAAATCTTTACATGAAAAGTTTAGTAGGAAAAAGCAAAGACAAAGTGATGATAAAAGCAGTACCAACAAACAAGCACAGAGAACTGATATGAAATCTACACTGTACTCCTTAAAGGCAAGAATGTTCAGGAGTTCCACACTGTGAGAGAGAGAGACTGTAGATTTAATATCCAAATTTACTGAATAATGATAAATGCATTAAATAGATCTTTCTGGCCTGACAGGCAACTAGCACTACAACCACTTCTATCCCAGCACATTTTTATTGTTAAAAAGATTCACTTAAAACAGAATGGCATGAATTAATTCACCAAGATCAGTGCTATTATAATGAATCATTAATATCCTAGTGAAAAATTTATTATTATGAATAATACATTCAAAATGATGAGACTGAAAATGAAGCATTAGTCTGTGAAGTATAGAGAGAATCGAAGTGATGTTATGGAAGCTGGCAAGATAAAAAACCTCATTTTTTGTTCTAAATCTTTCTGGATGTTTTTCCAGATGTTTTACCTTTATTGTATTTTCTCATCAAACATATTTTAACTGAAGAAAAAAAGTATGTTAAGCAACATTCCTCCCTTTCTATGAATAAAATGTCCAAGTGTAGCCACCACTTTGGTCACAAAAACAATTCTGCCCTCAGAAGGCCTATTTGTGTCTCAAAACATTTTAACATATATGTTTGTGAAACAATATCCCTTCTCTGCAATAAAAGCTGTTTCTTCAAACTACTCTATCTACTGCATACATAGCACAGTTAGAGGAGGCTTAGATAACAAACTGTTCCAGAAGAGGTAATTTTGACGCTTGCACTATGCTTAGTTAGAGAATTAGGTCTTATAGTAATGATCATCTTAATGTAAATGCCCCAGAATAAAACCTTACCACAAATAGAATAATTACTCTCCTTCCTGTGGAGTTAAAATCAGAGTCATCACACTCATCTTTGAAGTGCAGTGCACAAAAGTTGCATGTGGCTTACTGCAACTGAGTTTGGACAAGCGAAATAACAAGCATATTACTGAGATGCCTTTCTGCAGGTACCTAGATTTAAAGTGAACCCAAACGAAAAAGCACAGCACTAGAGTCCAGCCAAAAGGTCATAACCAAGGAACAATTCAACTTTGAAAGGGGATGACATATTCCTTACGTCACTGATAAATTTGATTGTCTATTCTCCTTGATAGATTTGTGTGTATTGCATCAAAGTAAAGAACGTTATAACTATCCTCGCTTCATGCATGACAATTAAAACACTCAGCAGTACCTTAGAATTTGATGTGGATTCCAAAAAGCAAAGCCTGTTGCCAAATCCTTCTGCAGCAAGACAGAGTTTCTGTTGTTCCTTGTAAATGGTTGCAGTGCACTGCAGAACCACTTCATCATCCTACCAAAAAAAAACAAACAAAAAGAGAACAAGGGTTATGCTTCTGACCCAAGATCTGTTGAAGAATTTAGAAAACCACTGCTAAATGCACAAACAGCTTTCTGTGAACACAAGCAGAATCGTATCTCAGCATCATTTTTATTCTGAGTTGTGAATGTCAGCCAATTAATCAAAATAATTATAATAACTGCATAAATGCTTTTCCTATTTGCCTGTCCTTATAATAAAATTCAGTATGTATTCACTACCAATTTTACAGAACTAATTCCTTGTAATTCCAAGTAATACAGTTAAATGAGATCTTGTCAACAAGCCTCAAAACAGAGGCAGACTCTTATTTAAATCCCAGTTCTTCAAGATAACACCACCACAAGCTTGAGAATCCCTTTGAAGAAATATGATTCAAGTTAAAGAAAATTTTGTTGCAATGAGTATTTTCTAGGAAAGATTTTCTGTCTGAGGATAGGAAAAAAAAATAGCATCACCCTGCATGTTCTGCCTGTTCATTTATGAGTTTCAATAATAAATTTTACACGAATGATTATGAGGAGGTCATAGTGACAAAACAATAAAACTACAGGATGAAACATGCAACTGGAAGCAGAACACGATGAGACTATCAAAACGCATGCATTAAGGCAGGCATGTTTACCAAAAAAAAAAAAGTTGTTATAGGCAGCTTGCTACATAGGGACATTCAGAAAAGTTCATCAAATTGAATAAATACCTGACTTTAAATTGAACTGAGTAATTTGAAGCCTCCTATAAACACCCATCCTGAATTAAGCTCGATTGGTTTAATTTACTTTACTCAAATAATTAAACTAGACAAAATTAAAGCGTATTAATTCTAAAAAGAACAGAAGCTTACACAGAGTTTAATCAGACACTTGAAAAAATTAATTCCTGTTACCCTATTTCATTGTCCCCATGTAGCCAAAGTAAGTGTGGGTAAACCAATTTTTCTTTTATACCAGCAACAGTGCCCATGCTGCAATCCACAGTCAATTACAGAGGCAAAACGTAATAACTGCTTCCAGTCAGGCATTAAATTCAGAAAATTTAATACCCACATACATATGTTATATGTGAAGTTCATAATGTAAAATTTTAGTTTACAAAGAAAAATTCCTGAAGTCAAAATCAAGGATCTAGAACATCCCATACAGAGAGCTAAGAGCTTGGCTTGAGTATTCTTTGCAAGAGTAGCATTTTCTATTAAAATCCAGAACATTTGGGGGAAGAGGGAGTTGGTTTATGCTTATTTTTTAAAGCACTAAATTAGTATTTCCTAATCTTAATTACACTTGATTCAAATAAAAGTTTAGTCTTTTCAGATTAAAAATAGTGGTGCTAAATTGCAGCTATATAAACACATTGTTCTTCCTCTCTCTCTTCCTAGCCCTTCTCCCTGAAGTAACAACACCAATAGAATAGAAACTGCAGTAACCCAGTCACCATCATACATTGGGTTAGAGTTGTTTCCAAAAAGGGTCAGTAGAGAAGATCTAATATCATAACTCTACAGTCAGGGACAGACAACATAGTAAGGCCACTTTCTACTGATATTAGCCACCAATTCTGTTTTGCACTTCCCCATTTTCTACCGTTCTATTCTAGGCTTTTAGAGACATCTGAAAGGTGTTCTACATAGCCCATCTTCAAAAATGATTCTATGCTGACAGCAGCAAAAACACAAGTTGGTTCGGGGCAAGTTCCTGACATACTTAATTCTAGTTAATGATCCAATGTATCAGATTCCTCCCTGCAAATGAGTTAAGCTCAATTACCAAGCATATTTGTATAATGCAGATGCTGACTATTGGAGGATTAAGAACAGGAATATAGCAACTGCTAAATTTCCTGACACACAAAATTTCTCAATTAATTTTGAAAGCATTTTCTCCTTCTTTTTCTGTACTGTGTACTGAGTGCATGGATTATTTTGTTACATACTTAGATCACAAATAAATTTCTAAATCAATGCTCACTAGTTCAGAAAATCAATCACCCTCCCATGCCTTTTCAAAAGTTAATTTCTAGGTTGGCAGGACATGTTCATTAAAACAACAAACCAAATTTCAATTCTGTTTTGCTACATTTTCTTTGTTTTATATGGAGATGGTCGCAATAAATTCATATCACAGAGTCATAGTCTTGTGGAATTTATTGTTCTCGTCAAGATGGTGTTGATAAAATTTGCACATAAGGTCAAGAAGGATATGATGCCATTGTCAGATCAAGTGAAAGGTTATTACAGATAATGATGAATTACACACACACAGTTCTAAGTTACTTTGCATTTCTGTGCACAACACTAGAGAAGAATCTAATATAGACCCTACCCTACATTCATTCTTCCAACATTTGCTGACTAGGTGTTCAGAAGATTCCTATAGATATTGAATTTGATTATGTTGCAGAACTACATCAAGACACATTATTCCATTACGTTTCTTTGGAGCTGACTGGTAAGAGGGTAAGCATCTCAGCAGTGTCTGTAGAAACCTGTTTTCAAATGATACTCAGGTCCAGCAACAGAGAGCTAAAAATGTGTGATTTCATTATCTGAAGTCACACAACCAGAGACCTTCACTGAAGATTACTTTGCTCTAATACAAAGAACGCTACAATGTGCATGATGTTTAATGTCTAGTAAAGAAAAATAATTTTTTTATATTTTTAATTCTCACACTAGTTCATTTCCTCCTATTACCTTCTAAGTATTTTCATATCCATACGTTATGCAGAAGATATTTTAGATCATCAGATTTCCTGTCAGATTAGAACTGATCAAAGTAATCTATATTTCAAAGGGCTGTAACTGTAGCCTTCAAAACTTAAGCAAATATATCCTTTTTCCTCATACATGACTGAAAAATCAGGATTAGAGGCAACACAAAGGTACTGACAAGAATATTAGGGCCTTTTAAACATACCTGTAAATGTTATTTAATATCACAGTAAACTGAACACAGAAAAAAAATTGAGAGTTCAAAAAACCAAGTACAAGCACAAATGTTTAACGCTAAAATGTAATCACTTGTAGGAATTTTTGATCCATGTGAAATATAGAAACTCTTGGACAAACAGTGTTTTAAGACATAGAAGTTCTAGTCTGTGCATTGCTGCATCTACAATATTAAGTGCAGAGCCAAAAGAAGAAAACCAAGCCTTTTACAATAGTTATAGGTCTTTGCAATTGATCAGGGCAACATGTATAATAAACAATAGTGTTTCTCTGTCATATTCAATTAAACTAATGTATACTTGTTCTCACTAAAATATGAATAAAATAGCTTGTATCTACATTCTGCCACAATCAACAACAGTACTTGATTTAAAGTTCATATTCAAAACAAGCACAACAGATAACAATTATACAAAATACAGTCTTGAAAAAGCTCCAAAAGAGTTTGAAAGAAAGGGCAGTAACACAGACCTAAAATCCCTGCAGACTTTTCCACTCCCAGATATTTTTGCTATTCTTGTTTTGCTGAATAATCATCCATGGAAATTGGAAAATTCTACTATTTCCATCCCAATCCATTATCAACACAGCAACCTTCATCAGTAAAGTCCAAAGATGCTGCTTTGTTTTCTATTTTTCCAGGGTTTAGATACACAAAAAAAAAAGGTATCAAAAGAGCAATGGGAAGTAGGTGCCAATAATCACACATGGGCACACAATGGTGCTGCAGCTTATTAACCAATGTACAAGGAAACTAAGTCACCATAACAACAATGGAGCACAGGGTCAGGTGTTATCTCTAATTACTGCAAGTAAGAGTGACTAACTTGGGAAGCTGTCCATTTAGTTTAGATTCTTTAATGGATGATTCTTCTATCCAGTCTCATTCATCCTTCAGTTCACAATCTGAGCTGCTTCATAACGCTGAGGAATTTGGAAGTGTAATAGTCTCCAACACAAAAATGGGAGGTAAGGAGCAAAGATGATACTATGTAGCTACAAGAACAGGGTATGCCTCTGGGATAACAGTAATGTGCTCATGTTGCTCAACTGACTGATAACCTGAGTCAGAAAGCTACTCTCTTTCCCAAGTTTGAGGACTGAAGCACCTTCCCTATGAAGACAGGCTGAGAAGAGAAGGTTGTGTGGAGACCTGACAGAAAATTTCCAGTATCTGAAGAGGGCCGACAGGGAAGCTGGAGAGGGACTCTTCATCTCAAACTGTAATGACACAGAACAAGGAGTAATGGATAGAAATTGGAAGAGAAGAAATTTAGGTTAGATGCTAGGAGAAAGTATTTTACTGTGAGGGTGCTCATACATGAACAGGCTCCAACACTGGCAGTGTTCAAAGCCAGGTTGGATAAGGCCTTGAGAAACCTGGTCTGTTGGGAGGTATCCCTGTGATGGTGTGGGGGTTGGAACTACATGATCTTTAAGGTTCATTCCAATTCCTTAATGTTCTAGGATTCCATGACATGAACCTGCTGAGGCACTGTGCAGCTAAAGCTACCATAACCAGCCATATACAGTGCTTTAAGATTATGACCAAGTACCATCCTGGAGTAATCCATTAATCCTGATAAATCCTCATGTTTCAGCCAGTCCACCAGTTCATAGTTTTAAAAATAGCTTATCTCCCAGTAAATGTGATGTCAGATAGCTGCACCGATTCAAACATCATGAGCTTTTGATAAGCACACTACTGAATTAATTCTGATTCTTTGAGAAGCGTTCTGAAAAATTCAGATAGATGTTATCTACGTCACAAAGACTTATTTTTTTAAAAACATCCAATTTTGAGAAGCAAGGACAGTTATTAACTAAAAAGCAGAACACAGCAGATTTTTGTAATAGCTATTATTATGGGCTACCTAATTCCTGTCATGAAATCTTTATATTCACAGAAACTAAATAAATAATTGAATGACTTAACAGAGGACACATTGACTAAAAAAAACTACCACTTGCCTTGAACAGCACTGTAACATTTTCTTTAGCTAAAAATTGCACCGAAAAACCAAAATACTGCCAGTAAACCGGCAAACTGCATCCATACAACTACATTCTATAAGACAAGATTGATGAGGGAAGAACATGGGTTTGCTGTCAATGTACCGTATTAAAACAGCAAGTTCTCAAAGCTCCTTAACAGCACTTACTTTCCCTTGCTGTGATTATTTGACCTCCCTATGAAATTCATTCAAATCTCCTAAGAATATATGAAATATATACTAGTCAAGAAGAAAGGTTAGTTTCTCATGTAAAGATGTGGGCATGCTATCTTCCAACATGAATGATTTCACTACGTATATTTTTCTAAGAACAGCAATTTCAAGTTATGACTAAACTAAAACATCTATGTATATATATTTTTGTTGTATTGTTCACACAAATATGCACACATATATTTCCTTGTAATAGACAGTGTTACTCTGTCCTATTAAATCCTGAAAATTGATGCTTCCCAAATAAAGTCAGTTTTGGCTAATTCTCATCCTTCTCTATGTCAATTCTATTAAAGGACTACAATTGGCTGGCTGAATTGCCACAGGTAATGGTGCCACAGCATCATCTACAGTGCTCAAGCTCTTAGCATCTTTTCAATATGGACACACCTAAGGTTCTGAGGGTGGAATATTTGCATTGTGGCATTTTTCTGAAAACCTGATAGTTGGTGGTTTGTTTGATTGGTTTCAGGGTTTTTTAATATTCATCATGATCTATTTTATTTGGGTTTTATTCTGCACATTGCAGTACCTTAAGCTTTTACACATACTTCTAAAACTTCTGAATTAATTCATTTCTGGTACTGGTTTAGTGAGGAGGCAAAAGAGGAAAGATTGAATTTAATTTTTTTTTTTGCAGTCTTTGACAATGCAAAATATGTTTTGCTACTATATGCCTTGCCCTGTTTTACACACTATCCAATTACTACTTCTAAGTGTTTAATTTTAATCATGCAAGAAGAGCACTGTGTTAGAGCTTCTACTATTGCTACAAATTTCTGCGGGAAAAGCTGATGAATTTAAATAATTTGCTGTGCTTTTTAAAATCACCCATTATACATAATTACCTCCCTTAAAGATGTATTGCTGACTCTGTGTTTCTACTCCAAAATGATAATACACCAATTCTGAAACTGTATATGGAGCAGAGAATGTCACATTTGCAAAATCCAGCATTCAAAGGTTAAACTTGCTAAGTTATGCTTGTACATTCAAACTCAATTCTACTACTGTTTTATATGACAAATACTGCAGTTAGGAGAATGTTCCCTCAACTTCCATATGCTATAAATCAGGATTTCAGCACAGACTTTAATATCTCCATCTTTAATAGGTTCCTCAAACTCCACATATGCACAGTTCTGCTTCACTGCATTCCATTTACTGTTCAACTGTGCAACCCAACTCTACAATGGGAATAGATGCCACACATACTCTCATCTACTTTGTAGATTACAAACAGAAATGTAGCCAGTACAAATGCCTTTTTGCCTAAGGAAACTGTACAGTATTTCTTGTCTTACAAACTTGACGTCAACTTCGATTTGCCTTGTTCAGATACGGACTAGACTGCAGTGTAAAATAAAAGTTTGGAAGTCGTGTGAGTCATCAAGTACACTACTTCCATAATTACGGACAACCATATGCTGACAGGATAACACAGTCCACAAATCAGTCCCCTAAGACTGACCCCCCAGTGATCTGACCTCTCAAAAAAAGCCCAAAAAGTGACTCTTTTTTTATGCTAGGCATCTGAGTAACAACCACCAAGTGGCATTTGAAGACCTGATAGAAGCTCTTTTACTAGTTGCCCCAGAGCCTCTGTCTTTCTGTGCTTTGGAAGAGGGTAAAACGCTACAACAGAGGAGTCAAGTAACAAATTAAGATGGTATTTTTCTTTCTCCAAATCCCCGCTGACAGCAAACAGATGTCTTGATGCACAAGATTTATGAAAAATCATATACATAACACAAAAGAACTATGATCTACAGTGTTTCATTAGCTATTCAACAACTGTATAGAAGACAGCAATATAACAAACACTCAGAGTATAGCATTACTTAACCCCTAATTCTAGTTTTGATTGACTAGTGCCTTCAAAAAACTACCAAACTCTATTTTATAATATCGCTTTATTAGGGCAGTGACTGTAGAGCTTCTGACATCTGAACACAAGGGAAGACTGTGACAGAGGTAAGAAAAGGATTCCAATTTCTGAGTACTGCATCTGAGTTTGAATCACAACTCCACTATCTCCTTAGTAGTAGATGACCATTGCAACAGTTAATAGTAAAATAATAATAGTAATGTACTTTATCAGTGGGAATTAGGGCTCAGACTCTTAAGGGAAAACAACCTATAAGGAACTGCAAACACCCTTAGCACACTGTAAATCCATTAGGTAGGGTCACAGGATAAAAAGCAATGAAAACACAACAGCACTATAGAGAAGGATCTGCTGGTTACATTGAATCAAATGTTCATCAGATGTCAACACTAGCAGGCAGATGCATGGAAGTCAAAAACCTGTGTTAATCAGGAAAGTGCACATGACCATAAGAGCAGTGATCATTTAGACTTCACAGTCCGTACTGGTAAGGCTTACGTTGAATGAAAATGGCCATTTTGACCCTTCGTTTCACACAGGGAAAGGTTAGAGAGCAACAAGACTGATGGTATCTAGAAAAAACAGGAAAAATCCAGTAAAACTGCTGGGATGCAGTCTGCTTAAATTGTAGGGAAACTTGGCAACAATAGTATTTTTGTCACTAAAACATGGAATAGAAGACAGGTAGTACCATTCCTCATTGCATTAAGAAAATAGGTATTAGACATCTGGGGAAAAGTTTTCTGAAGATAGCAAAGCCTGTTCAGTGACCAGTTTAGGAGCTTCATCATTATAAGACTACAAGAACTGCTCAAGAAAAGCTCTGTCAGGAGGATTTATGTATAGCTAAACTTGTCTTAGGATGAGAAGAAGAGAGATTACTTTTCTGGTCACACAATTCTAACTACTTTGAACACACTAAATTGTACATGTTTTCATTTTAGCCTGTAGGAGGAGTAATTTCATAAGAATTCAACCTTATTCCAATGGAATTGTCCTTTGAGAAAGAAAACCCCATGCAGAACAGATGGAACTCCAAAGGACCAGACTAGCTGCTAGTTCTCAATACAGTACTATAAAGTAGGCTGCTAGTACAATAACCATGTTACCTCCTCCTCCTTCCCCAAAAAGCTCTAACTTAGTCATCAAAATAATTTGCAAGATTACAGCAATGTCATGGCAATCTGCAGTACTACAGACACACAGCAGTTAAAAAAAAAAAAACAAAACTGAAAAAAATAACCCATCTTGAGTCATGTAGATTCATATTCTGCACCTGTCAGAAAAAGTCTTCACTAAAGAACAAAGAGTGTGTCAGAAAGCAATCACTAAGCACAAGAGAAAAAATTTGTTACACACCATTGGAATAGCATGATGCTGTATAGCAAAGCAGATTTTATCCAGGACTTGTGCTTCGTTACTGCGATGTATCTCAGACACAAGGGCAAGTCCCATTATAGGCATTCCACAGCCATCCAAGGAAAATGAAGCACCTGATCATAAGGCAATGAATAAACTGAATGCCTGGCTCCAGCACACACAGGTAACAAGTGCACCTTCTCTGCTCTAGGAAGTGCTCCATGGAGGAAAAAAGGTCGTACTGACTTTGGCCTGGCTGTGCATTGCAATGACATTGTAGGTGACTGTAACATTTGATTGCACATGGTAACCACCTCCTCAAATAAACTACTACTAGTGATATCAACATGCACACAACACTGAACAGATGTACTATCTACGTGTAATCTAAAAGTTTTCTCTCCAGCTCTTTATTTCACCGAGTCATCATGAAAAGGTGTCAGATTTGCTTTCAGCATTCAATGGCCTTACGTACTCACGGGCTAGTATGCTCTTGAATGAGTTCTAATAAAAATGTGTCTGCAAAGGAATATATATTCCAAATGAGATGGTCCATTTTATTATTTCTCACCAATTAGGTTTTGTCATCTTACAATTCTAAAAAAATGCCAAGTTCAGCTGTGTCTAATAATAAATTCATTTGTCTGTTACCATAGTTAGCAATGGCTAACTCTGTATCTGACACAGTTGACAGAGGAGTGGTGGGAAACATCTGCAATAAAGTATGAATATGAAACTAAACACAAAACAGCTGGTGAGCTGATTTCAGCTTCTTAACACCCCCAGTATTTCAAATTTATCTCTGATGTAATTCCACCTATTTTAGGAATTTGACAATAATCTACTGCATTATACTCTCACTAGTTCCAGGCTATGCCTCTTCTGCAATCAAAGGTGTGATTACAGCATGGGAGATCTCTATGCTATATTTGATTTTGCTGGTGTGAATGACACTAACAGTAGAGACAGAGGTGAGAGTATGCTAGAAAAGGTGTCCACAAGATTCTGCAGGCAAACATAACATTATATCTATTATCTGAGTCAGGTAGGCAGCAAGCTGACTAACAAACATCAAGGATTTTATAACCCCACAGCATTCACAGCTAATAAACCTAGACTCTCACCAGTATCTGAAAATACTGTATCTGAAAATATTCACTGAAAGGTTTTAGTTTTACAACACTTTTCTGAGAAAGAGTTCATTAATCTCAACTGGAAAACAGAGGCACATGTTAAAGCAAACCATTTGTTCAAGGTCACAAAATACTACGACTCACACTGAGCAAACCCATTCTTTTCTGTGTATTCCCCTTACCCTAGAGACAGATTACAGAGCAAAAAGGCTCTAACAACACGCCTCTCATGGACAAGGTCCTCTCACTCCAACTAAGGCTACAAAAACCTCCCCTCTACATTGTCTCTTTCATGCAAGAATACACGGGAAAAAGTTCACCAGACCTCAGTCTCAGATCTCCTGAGCAGACTCAGGCAGCCAAGTCAGTAATATGACCATCTGCTTGAGTTTGCACATCCAATCCCAGATAATTTCCTCTTCCCCTCATCTTTTTTTCAGCAGTATTTCTTGAATTATTCCAGTTCAGTGCTCTGATGAACTGGTATTTTGCAGCT
>JAOXXN010000446.1:45686773-45713478 GCA_026770055.1 Myrmophylax atrothorax | reverse complement strand
ATTGTCAGCTGACTTGAGCTGGGCTGGGCTAGCTAACAGCTGACTTCTTCTAGCCAGTAATGTATTCCATACCATATTATGACATCATCTCAGAAGGGGTAAGAGCCGGTGTGTGGGTGTGGCTTGGTCAGTTCCACCATAGCTGGGGTACAAGCTGGACGTAGTGCAGCTCCTGTCTTGTTGGAGTAGGCCTTGTTGCTCTTGCTGGTGCTGCTTGCATCTTGTTTGAATTCAGGGAAGTAGAAACATTTTGTTGTTACTCTTTCTGTTTCTTGCTAAGTTGTCTTTTAGAGTACTTATAGACCTAGAGTAATAGGCTTTGTATTAACTAGGGAGTGGGAGGTTATTTCTTGTTATACATAACTTGTGTGTTATTGTAGTTATATTGTGTTTTATTGTTTTATTGTAGTTTTCTCTTAATCTTCTCTTTTCTGTATAAATACATATAGTTAGTTTCAGCATAAACCTAGTTCGGAGGTTTTTTCCCCCCTCTCCCTCTTCTTCCCTTTTCACTTTGTCTTGGACAGTTGGTGTTTTGCCAGCTCAACCCAAGACAAGCAGAAAACAGAAGTGTAACCCTGAAGAATACTGCTCATGTTCAGTCTCTCAAAATTATTTTTATACCCTTCGTTAATTAATACTTTTGCCAATGATGGGAAATTTTCAAAGTTTTTGTGTATTTTCCTTTTCCATAGGACATCTCTTTCCGCTTTGGAGCTTTCCTGAATTCAAGTTAGGTAATGTGAATTTACTTTGACTTTGCCCAAGTGTTTTCGTATTGGTGTATTTCCTTCTCAGAAATGCATGG
This sequence comes from Myrmophylax atrothorax, assembly GCA_026770055.1. NCBI lineage: Eukaryota > Metazoa > Chordata > Aves > Passeriformes > Thamnophilidae > Myrmophylax > Myrmophylax atrothorax. The sequence goes on along the minus strand of JAOXXN010000446.1, from coordinate 45,712,670 downwards.
TTTTGTGGTAAGGAACTCCAAGCAGAAGTCTTTTGTCTCTTTTCAGTCATCTCAAAGTTATAGTTTGGAAAAATCCTCTGTATTGTGTTGTTTCTCAAATGAACAATGGGACAATCTGGACAATGGTGCCAGGTATGCTGGATTCTTGTTATCATTTTCCTTTCTTTCCTTTCAATAGAAATTCAATGAGGGGCATTTTGGAAATGAAAAAATGCATTTTTCATTTGTGTAGACCATCACAGGTCCTTGGACTTGAACTGTGCTTCTCTGCTGGTGTAATTTCCATGCCCCACAGGGTATGAAGAGAGGTCGCATATCCTCTTACTGCTTTTAAGACCTGAATTGTATACATATGATTAAACTGGATATAGCGGCAGAAGTGTGTGATTCTAGAATGAGATCCAACTGCAGGTGGGGAAATTTTAGTGCCTTGTTTGAAGTCTGCTTATGTTAAGTTGAGGATTGGGTTGTGTTGGTGTGTAATAAAACAGCCACAGCCAACTCCAATGCTCTGGTGTGGCAATGGTTCAACTGAATATTGTCTGGATATAACAGAATCACAGAAATGGGTCAGTTTAGAAGGGACCACAGTGGGTCATCTGGTCCAACCTCCCTGCTCAAGCAGTGTCATCCTAGAGCATATGGCACAGGATTGCATCCAGACGGTTCTTGAATATCTCCAGTGAGGGAGACTCCACAACTACTCTGGGTAACCTGTTCCAGTGTTAGGTCACTGCACAGTAAAGAAATTCTTCTTCATGTTCAAGTGGAACTTTCTCTGCATCAGTTTCTGCCTGTGGCCTCTTGTCCTATTACTTGGCACCTCTGAGAAGAGCTTACTGAAAACATCCTTCCAATTTATGTTGACATCACTGTGTTGAAGCTTGTGGAGTGATGGAGGGGGTAATTTTTACATGTGGCCTTTAGCTTCAACCTAAAGAAATGTCTTCTGCAATCAGAGGTCTAAGATAACAGAGAAAGATCTGTAATAGTAAGAGAAGGGACTTCACTGCCAGGGTGATGATTATGAGTAACTTCAACGTCAAAGAGGGTGTGAATGAAGCATTTTTACTTGCCTTCTGTGGCTGTTGCTTGGTGATGTAGAACAGTACATAGTGTTGAGGAATTCAGTGCTCTTCACACACAATTAAGTGCTTCATGTATTTGCATTCTAGTTGATATAACTTGTAGCTCTAATAGAATAGAAATCAAGTATAATTTAGAGGCAGCAAGAGAGGTTATACAACTAGATAAATGCTGCAGGGGATACTGATACACCGACATAGCTATTGCTTAGGTTGAGCTGGAATTTATGGCTCCCCAGTGTTTTTGCAAAGTCAATGGATATGTTGTATGCCCAAAGTACCTAAACAGCTATTCAGCTGGTCATTTCTAGTGATTCATGCAAAAGCCCATCTCCAGGAGTCTCTGAGACCAGGTGTAATGGTGTATTGTCTGTGAGAATGGTGCATTTGCTTATTTTAAGACACTTCCAATAGATGTGATATTGTAAGAGTGCTGGAAATACAGGTAAATGAAGCAGGGTCAGAGGAAAAAAGACTGCACTGAGTTCTAAATAATTTGTAACGTGATATGGCTTTTTAGAAACATTTTTTACAAAAAGCTGTACTGTAAATTCAAACCCATGGATAAATACACAAATTGGATAAAGGTGGTACTTATTTGACATTATACAAAGCTTTTGTTACGTCAAAAAGGTAAAAAAGTAAGTTTTCCTTTTGCCTTGGTTTGCATGGAAATGAAATTGTTAGTTATGCCTGAAGAGAGTTTTACTGTAGTGGGCAGGCCCATACACTCTGTGACAGTGTATCTGCCCTGTGATCTGGAAGTGGTCTCCTTTACGTGTGTTTAAGCAATCTGCCACACAGAAAAAACCTCCTAATTCTAGATGCCTAAACACAGGCTTTTTTTACCCACGTAGGAATTAAATTTTTATTGTAGTAAATGACCTAAGCTCCAAGGAACTTTCCTGTTAGAGCCAATGGCTCACTTATCTGTTATCTGCTAGAACTCAAGTCAGTGTTTGTCAAGATACTGAATTTGAGGGCTGGGCTTATGGGTGGTTTTTTTGCTGCCTCATAGTAACTTTTACATGGGCCTGTGAGGTGTGATACCCTGCCTGCATTACCTGCTTTTATTGTCTAGGTGAGAAAGGAAATGTGTCATTGTACTTTAGGAAGGTACCTTTCACAGTATTCTCATTTTACAGCAAAAATGTGCAAAATACCATATCCTTTTCCCTCAGGTTGTGAATGGAAGTATATTTTCTTACTGTGCTTTGTAATGGTTGTGTTGTTGGAGAATGAGTTAGTTCCCATAGATGGCTGTAGGAATGAATGGTGTTTTAAGAGGCAAGCTTCTGCTTTATTATTCTACTTCTGAAAGGTATTGCAATACATTTAAGGTAGTAAAAGTCCTTTTGTGATCAGATTTTACCGTAGATTACCTGCACAGGCCTCCCTACTCATTCAAACCTCATGACTCCAGTGAGTCATGTCTTTGTTATCCTCACTTGTTCTCAGTTGGCTTCTTTCTTTATTTAGTTTCTTTCTTTGTCTCTTCAGTGTAACTTTTTAATTTCTTACTCCTTCTCCTTATTTTTTCTCTATGTTTTATGTTTGATAGACATATTTTAAAATTATTTCATTTTTATTTATCCAAAGGGTTGAATGGAGAAACTATTATTTTTGTGGGACAGATTAGAAATGCAAGTGGTTAACAAATCACTGAAATTATGCTCATAGGACTACCTATGGGCAGAGACTAGAATCTACAGACTCAATAATGAGCAAATTGGCCAAAGAGATCCATTAACATGTTGTTTTTAAAGAGGAAATAATTATGGAAAGAATGACATTCTATGCTGATCTCATTCTACCAAAGTTCAGCCTTGAGTTAAAAAGTGTCTCATTTGTTTAGGTGTGTGTTTGGTATTTACAGTTTTGTCTGATACTCAGTTTCTATGGAGAGATGTTTGCTTTCTTTTTGTTTGATAACTAACTTCGTATTTAGATCGGAATAACTGTCTGGAAAAAGTTGGAAATTATTTGCTGTGTGCATGTTACTAATGTGGGTGTCGCGACTAGGGATACCTGTGGTAAGCTCCACCAGTAAGCATAGAGGTCCCCTCTGTAAACCCGTATACAAACACTGGAGTCTGCAAGCAGCTTCTCAAAAATGACACAGAAGAATTTCCTCTCTGTCATTAACCTTTAAAAAAACAGACAGAAAATCAGGCATAAAGTAACATTTCATCCAAATGAGTGGGGTTTTTTTAGTGTTTTGAATGGATTCATGACTTAAGCTGTTTAGCAGATTGACTTGCTTAAGAAACACAACTGGTTTCTAGCTGACACATAGGATTTTATGAAGTGATTGATCACAGCTGCCAATTGCCAAGGTCAGTGGGATGTTCCAAATTGGCAATCCCCATAGTATGACCATGGATTAGTCTGAAAAAGGGGGCATGAGGGGAGAGACAATGAGTCAGGGGAGGGAGCAGTTCTCAGAGTATGATTTCAAAAGTATCCTAAATGCAAAAGTGTCTGCTTTATAAAGACAGGCTTTATGTATTGGTCAGGCTTTTATTTACCTTGAGGGGGTTTTTGTGTGTGTGTGTGTGTGTTTATCCTGCTAAGCTTTACAAGTAAAAATCAGAAGCCTGGTTAAGGAATGGTAAAAGAAATATGCAATGACTGTAGTGTGCATTTTTTTTTCACTGTTATTCCTAAGTGAAAAATAGTCATTTAACTTTTGTGATTTGTCCATTTCTCTAGGGAACCTGGTGGGAGGAAAGAAACCAGGGATTTAGTCTTGCTCTTTCTGAATTCAATGGGAGTTCACCATTAATTTCTCCTGGTGAACGATCATGCCCAAAGTCAGCAGATGGAATAAATAGTGCTGACGTCTTCAGCTTGCTATTAATTTGTGATTATTTTTCTTGTAATTCAATGGATGGGAGATCGGCAGATCAGATGTTTTATTCCCAAGCATTGTGTGGGTCTGCAGCAAAAAACTCGAGCAACTTAATTATCTCTGTGATTATATTTACTTCCATAATACAGAGAAAATCATGTCCTCTAGTCCTCATACTCAGAAAAAGACCCTGCAGAAGATGCAATGCTTGGGAATGTTATAAGAATAGAATGGGAATGCCCAGTTTTTGAGAATTATGTTGTGGCCCAGGTAGATGTAATCGTTTGAAGGGCAGAAAAATAAGGAAGATACAGATGTAGATGATTGAGGAATAAGTTTATCCTTTTTTAGATTGAGTGAAAACGTTCCTCTTAGGGGAAATGTGTTATTATGACCAGTTATGATCTCATGCAGTATCTGGGATTCGAGTAATAACCCAGTCATTGGGACACTTAATGTACTATGGTGCATCCGTTTGGTTTACGACAATCTACGAAATGAGGTTGCAAACCTTTCTCTGAATTTGCTACAATGTTATATGGACTGAGTACTTTCTGTCCTCTGCTGGAAATCCTTGGATATGATCAAATCAGGGTCTTCTGTGAGAACTTTGATGCCACTTCTATTCAACTCTGTGCAAGGCAGTTAGATGAAGACATTGTGTCTTGCACTGATGCTTAAAATGTTGTTCAAAATGATGTTTAAAATGGGGATGCAGGAAGATCCATGCAACCTATATAATTCCAAAAATCTACAAAATATACACTAAAATCCTTAGACATCAGTAAAAAGAATATAACTCAAAGCAAGAGCATATCCTTTAACAGTAACCCACAAACTCAAGCCATAGCATCAGTTCTTTTGAAAGCCATGAAAACCATCTCAAGTGTCCTGCTGAATATAATTTGGGAGTAAAAATTGCAGTATTTGGTGAGAAGGAAAGATCTGGTAAAGCCCCAGACCTCAAAGCAGTGTTTGTCAGAACCACACAAGACTTGCATCCCTGGCTTTACAAGTGGGAAGCTTCAAAGGGACAGGCTTTGAATAATGAATGTGCTTGTCATCTTTCCAAGTGGAAGATAACGACCTGCACATGTTGCCTGTGATTTGAAGTACTTCTAGCTGTGTGACCACAGTGAAAGGTGAGCTCACAGAAAGGAGGCTTTGTATCCTGTGATGAGTGAGGGACAGAACAAGTGTTCATTACAGGTTGCTGATGATTTGATAATACTATTTGCAGCTCTTTCTGTATGTATGGCTAGCTATGCCCTTTTTACTGATGACACACTCAGTGGACATGAGAAGTTTGAAATGTTTTCCAGTGATTTGAACCACTTTTATTATGCTCGTGGCCTTGTTCAGTGCTATTTGAAACAAGAGTCCATCAGCAGACTATGCTGTAAGAATGGAAAAGTCAAATGAAGCAGTGGCAAAACTATAAAAAAGTAATCCATGCTTGTATTTTCTTGAACTGGAAGGTGCTTGTACTGTGGTTCCCAGACTCCCCGCTGTCCCCATTATTTGTCTGTTCTCAGTAACTCCTGTAGGAACCAGGACCAAAAACCTTAGGAAACTCCCTATACACTTTAAAACATCCAGTGTTTAACAGTTATTAAAGCCTTTTGAGTTCCCAGCATTTAAATACTCTTAACAAAATAAGTTTTATTAGAAACAGAGCTATCTATACTTCTGGCCTTGAACTCTACACAGGGCTAGGAACTGGTTAATAGGAAAAAATACCAAACACTTGAGATACTACAATTTTATATCAACTGAGAACATGCCTGTTTGTTTGTACAAAAAATGGGATAAAGGAATATCCCAGACTTATGTCTGTTCTCTGGTCGTGGTTTTGGATAAAAGGATGGCAGTTGTGCATCATTGCTGGCACTTAAGTGCTAGTAACAGACAGTGCTGCAACTCTTCTTTAAGGGCTTGTTTTCCTTGTCATTATACTAGTGACTTTCTTTACAGATTGGCACTAAAATAGCTTTTTTTGGAGGGGAAGATCAGCAAAGGAATAAAATTCAGAAAGATATTCTTTATTCTGAGATGATTTAGTAACTATGATTTTTTTCTATAAGCAGTGAGTTGTTAAGTGATCATGCCACTCAGAACCAGCCCATGCTGTTTGTGAACACCAGAATTTTCTGTAACCCTTCCTACCTGACTCTCATCATAACTGTATGAATTTACTTGTGGCCTAGAATTGCTTTTTTATTTTTTAAAAACCAGACAACCCTCCCTACCTGAACCGTATTTTAACAGATTTTTGCTCTGAAGGGAGGGTAGTAGAACTCCTGAAGGAAAAGGAAAGTTTCAAGTGGTCAAGATGGAAGCACATGATATATGTGCGTCTTGTTCTGTAGGGACTCCACACTGGCCTACCAAAATCAAGCAGGAAATGGAAACGGAGAAGAGAAATTCTTGCTTTCTGGGTCAGACTTGAGGGTCAAGTCACAGTCAAGCCACAGATGACCCCTAAATCTTTCTAGGTAGGGTTGTGGAAATTGGATGTGAATGTAACAGATCAGTGGAAAGTCCTTGTCTGGAGTCATGTGAGGTTCACTTGCCTGTTTTATCTAAAAGGCTTGTCCAAAACACTGATGTTTCTCTTGTCTCAACCTGAACTGTAGAAATGTTGCTTTATTTGAGGTTATTGGAACCCTGAGGGAAAGCTGCTTTAGAGACTTCTTACAGGATAGTGTTCTGAGAAAACTGTCCTTTTGATGCCCTGATCTGAAACTCGTGCTGCTCATTCACACAGGGCACAGGGTTTCTGGAGACTTGTCAAAGAAAGAGTCTACAGTGTGTACAGGATTGAAAAGCAAAGCAGGAAAAGAAAGCAGAGACTCAAATTAGGTATCTGTTAGTGATTTGACAGACACAATATTTAAGAAAAAAAGTATGTGCTGAACTGATTTTCAGGAAATTGACATTGACCAATTCAGCGTGACATGAGAACACTGCCTCCCAATACTTCTATTTAGAAAAATATTTTTTCTTCCCAGTTGAACATCAGAATTCCCATGAAACCTATTGGCTGAAACAGGAAAAACCACTGCACAGACTTTTTTTTTTTTTTTTTAATTCCATACTCCTGAGAAAAATGTTAAGAAGTTTGTGTTGGATTTTCAAAGCAGTCTATGTTGGATTTTCAGGACAGTCTAGTTCGACTGAAGATGTCAGTCCTCTGAACTGGAGAGTTCTTATCTTGCCTGTCTTTAGAGGAGTTGCTGGGGATTTCTAGTTACGTTTGAGGAGGTTTAATTTGATAGCCATGATTCTTATATTTAGAGACACAAATATATGGTAATGTAACACTGTGTTGCTGTGTTTCACTTCTAATGCTGACCTAGAATATTCTGTTTTACTGTATAGCTTAAGTGTTTATTTTTGGATAGTATACCCTTTCTTGATTACATATTAAAGTTTCTGGATGGAGGAAGGAGATAAAATAGTAGGGTTCCTGAGTACTGTGGTACCAGTATCATACAGTATAACATGTCATTTGATGTATTGCTTGCTTTCAGAGGTCTGGAGAAATTGCAAGATCTATGTAAAACTTAGAGCCATGTGCTGTCATATGCCTAGGTCAGATTTTGTTAGAGAAATACAAATGGTAATTTGACAAATGAAAAGAGAGTAGCCAACTTATGTGCAACATAATTTTAGTATGTGAAAACCAACTGTATAATACAAAGGGTTAAAAGGTTCAGTGATTTTTCTGACTTCCTCTGGAGGTTTTTGATGCCTTGCTAATCTTCTAAAAGAACACAAAATGACCCATTTATGTTCTGAAATTAGAAAAACCTCTTAAATTAGTGATTTATAACTTCACTATTCCTGAAGACAAGGCCTTGAAAAGAATTTTACTGCCTTATGAAAATGAACTTTGTTAGTTGAGAGTAACTTCATCTAATTCTTTGTAGTTCATTCACTTACTGTTTTGGATGTAGAGTGGAAGAAAGTATGAGTTCTCATTACCAGAATGATGTCTGTCTGGTACCCTCTCTGAACTCGTAGAAATATTGATGTTGGAAAAGACCCTTAAGATTGTTAAGTCCAACCCTTAACGCAGCACTGCCAAGTCTGTCACTAAACCATGTCCCTGAAAGTGCCTCATCTACATGTTTTTTGACTGTCTTCAGGGTTGGTGACACCACCGACTCCCTGGACAGTAGTAGTTCCAATGTTTGACTGCCCTTTCAGTGAAGATGTTGTTTTTCCCAATACGCAATCTAAAAATCCCCTGGTGTAACTTGAGGCCATTTACTCTTGTCGTCTTGCTTGTGACTTGGGAGAAGAAACCAACATCCATCTGGCTACAAGCTCCTTTCAGGTAGATGCAGGGAGTGATAAGGTCGCCCCCGAGCCTTCTTTCACCCAGCTCCCTCAGCTGTTCCTCATATGACTCTCCAGACCCTTAACCACCTCCATTGCCCTTCTCTGGACATGCTTCAGCACTTCAGTTTCTTTCTTTCAGTAAGAGGTGCAGAACTAGACACAGCACTCGAGATGCAGCCTCACTAGTGCTGAGTATGGGGGGCAATCACTTCCTTAGTCCTGCTGGCCACACTATTTCCTATATGGATAGCCAGGATGCCACTGTCCTTCTTGGCCACCTGGGTGCACACACTGGCTCATGTTCAGCTGCTGTTGACCAGCGTTCTCAGGTCCTTTTCCACTGGGCCACTTTCCAGCCACTGTTCCCCCAGCCTGTAGTGCTGCAGGGGATTTTTGTGACCCCACTCAGTGCAGGACTGGACACTTGACCTTGTTGAACCCCTTATCACTGGCCTCGGCCCATCAATCCAGCCTGTCCAGGTTGATCATAGGTGAAAAGCTCTACCAAGTGTGTGAAACTTCGTCATTGCTGTGTTTTTGTGTCTGTGTTCTGAGCACCTACTTGCTTCTTGAGCAGATCCTATTAATAAAGCTGTGCACAAATGTCTTTTCAAGTTGTTACAGAATAAATATCTACCCATTGTAATGAAGAATTTTGTGTGTATCTGGAGTCTGCTGCATCTCCAATCAACCAGTAATTGGCTGTATTTTCCATGAATTTTACTTATTAGAATTATCACACTCATCTTGTGTCTTTTGACATATTGCATGATCAGAGAATAACTCCCAAGGGGACCTGGCTTGTTCATATAATGCTCCAGTAAGGCTACAAACTATTATACAGCTAAAACAATAACTTGCTTGCTTTATTTAGCATTTGCTGTACTTTATATTGTTCAACTGATGCCAACTCTTTCAACTTGTCTCTCTCTTGAAGACACTCTTGAAGATAAAGAAGAATAAAGTTTTTATGAACATGCTGGTCCAGAAACAGGGGATCCAAAACTTCACATATTCCTACTGTTTCTTTCCTTGCCTAATGTGGTAATACTGTCCCCAGAGATGAGCTATTTCTGACTGGAGTAGTGAGGAGCTGATAACACAGTGTATGAAATGTCACATGTATGTAAAAGTATGTGAAGAGAAAGGTAGTATCACATGTTAAGTCAACTGATATAATTGCAGAAAATCTCAGAACAAGAAAGCTTTTCAGCCTTACTTGTTATGTTTGCAACGCTGGTTTAATCAAAGACTTCATGCAAATCTTGCTTTATGCTTTTCCTTCAGACTCTTGTGGCAATGCTAGCACTGTGGCTACACAGTGCAATGATAAATACATAAACTTAGTTTGATTCATTACTTGTGAAGTTATTTCTACTGTTCTCATGCATTTCTTATTTCTTTCACCAGCACCTCACATACTTATTGAAATCTAATAGCAAAAATGAGTTAATCAGGAACTCAACTGAGATCAGAACGTGAATGAGGTATATTAATATACTTGTCTTGTGCAAGGAAAGGACTAAGGGGCTGCTTTTCTTTTTCTTTTTTTTTACATTGCTGGCTTGAATGTGTTAAAAAAAAACCCTAACCAAGAAAAAAGTATAGACTATTGGGTGAGAGATTTTACCATGCAATGGTAGTGCTTGTGGTTTAGTTTAGGTCTTACTTCTTTTTCCTGAACAACCATGGACTCTGTTTTCTACCTCTACTGTGATAATTTAGGTTAATGGCCTAAATCATGCTTTTCTAAATATAAGGAAGTGTATCCAAATACAAGTACCTGCCACGTACAACCTTGTAGCCATTTGACAGAGCTGCTGCTTTTGTATTGATGAGTTTTGGTTCTGATACTCTGAAGTTCTCATCAGCCGCACACCTTGTAGATACTTTTGTATATCTCAGTGCAGAGCATCTTCCCTTAATTTGTACCTCCTGTTGAACAAACATTGAAAAAGTCAGCTTCGTGGATGTGTAAGGTTTCATTTTCATTTCTTTAGATTTGAGCTGTACCCATACCTAGAATTGTGATTTAAATTAATCCAGTGCATTTCAGGCATGCCAGAAAGAGGAGAAATATATTTTTCAAACTAAACCCACTCATTTTATGTTCAGTTGTCATTTTAAAAAATATATTTCTTCCTGATATTCAAAGCACAGAGTTTATTGAAGTATACATCGGTGATAGTCTCACTGCTGCTTTGAGCTGTAAAGAGTGGGTGTTGCATTTTGAATGTAAAAGTTCTGATTCTCCTTTACAATTGTGGCAGATGTAAGAGTATCCAAGAAATGAGAGAGAGAGATAACAATCCTAAGCAAAGGCATTATCATCATCCTACATGTAAGTCCTGTATCTTATAATTTCCTAATACTTATCTTTGGGTGCTGTGTTACTCACGGCATTGTCTGAGTATGTTTTTCTATGAAGCATCCTTCCATGCTGCCTAGGAGCAAATAGGATAGGTGTCCTTCCCAGATACACTGTCCTGTTTGACTTAGTTGCAGTGGCCTGTACCTGGATAGTTTGTACACTGTCTGTTGAATTAAGAAAGCAGGCCACAACAAGCATATGAAGATTACTTAATGTAAGTTCTTACATACTTCTCTTTAGGTAGGTAGCAAGATTTGTGGTTTTATGAATCTCTATAAACTGTGAAGAAAATACTTTCTTCTAAGGTTCACTTCCAAGGTGGCCATACAAAAGGATATTATGTTAGCAAATTGGGAATGAAGTCATAAAGCACTTTAACATTCTACAATTGCCAGCGAAAACAAGAACTGTAAACGTGATTTCCCGGACATACTGTCTTGCAGGCAATCTTACACAACTAATTTACAAAAGGTACTTTAGAATAAAGCAATTGTGCTTGGTGAAATGCATATCAAGGCTGAAGCCCCCTGTAAGCATCCTGACTTGATCTGATTTTGCCTGCCTTGTAGCCTCTTCCCCTGTTCTCCTTCCAGTCCTGACACACATACCCAAAGAGCTGCTCAGTGCTTTGCAAATAACTTTGAAAAATAAAATATGACAATTAACAATTAAAATAACCATAGAGCATTTTGTTTGATAAAGCCAGGAGCTGTATGTCTTAGAACATGAGGCCTAAAAGCCAATAAGGCAGTGCCAAGTTTTCTGCTGACAGGGAATTTTGGCTGTTCCTTGCACCTGTGTTTAACGACAACACTACCAAGTTACAAAGTGCAAGATCCCTGTAGCTATTCTTTTCCCTACTGACAACAAAGAATGTGCCACTTGCAATGTGTTAGGCTTTAGGTTCAATAATGAGATGGCTGCATGGGAAAGATTGGTGAAGTAATCCATCAAATTCGTGTTTTAGTCTGTTCATTCTTGTAACTAAGTAACTGAGACAGAAGAGACAGGGAAAAAAAGATGATGGGTCATAGCTTTTATATCTCCTCTTTTTAATTGTAGGGCTTGACTAGGTTTTAGGAGACTGACCTCCAGGCAGTGTAGAGGGGAGACGCTCTTGTGCACAGCCTTGACTCATTCCCCTGAGCTTCCCTTTTCCCTGAAGCTTTGGAAGCATTTTACTGCAAGGCTGATAGCAGTACAAGCTGCTGCTTATTTCCTATTCAGTTTCTCTAACATTCAGCTGTTCCTCTTGCTCTTTTTCTGCATCCCCTTCATCTTTCTTCTGACTTCCATGTAGCCATTTACCTTTGTTTCCACAGAGGTACACCAAATGAGAATAATAATGTTTCATCTCCAGGACAGGTCAATGGGGAATTGAGTTCTGATTATCACGTCTCAGATTGTTTTTGTTTGTGAGACAATTTCAACTTTAGCAGCAGATTTTGTACTATATTCTCCTAAAAGATATCTAAACAATTACTGTTGCAATCTTAATTTACCCTTCTATCCCTCAGAAAATACATTGAATGTGTTTGGATAATTAAATATTTTATCAATATATTTTTATTTACTTTTGATCCACAATTCTATAATAAATTGAATTGTACTGCAGGGAAGAACCCAAACTGGTACTAGCAATAAGAATTAGTACGATTAAGACTTGAGAATCTCAAGATACAAAAAAGGTTGTACAGATGTTGAAGAAATCTTATATGATGTGAGGGGATGAGAAACTTGTGATTTCATTTAATCTACACTGGTGTTGGCAAGAACTTTTGCAAAAATTACATGTCCATTTAAAAATTATTTCGTCCTTACTGGTATTGAGTTCTTGGTGATTTTCCTAGATGGATTGTGGTTGGTGTGTTTAACGTTCAATAGCACAGTCCAATTGATACCATCAGGGTCAACATTTTTTCCTTACGCCTATTGTGTTTCAACTGAGGTTTGAGATTATTAATGGGTACACTTCTTGGAAACAACCTGCTAGTTATTTTCTAAACTTCCACATGTGATATGGCCACTTCTGAGCTGCATTAACATTTTCACTGCATTAATCATTGTGACCTGAGATGGGCAGGACCTTATGCAATTTCCTAATTTTTCCCCCCTCTTCTTTTCCCCTTCTCAAGTCCTTGACTTTGGAAAGTAGATACATAAGCTGTTTGCATGTTAACGAAAATCAGCCTACTTTGTCCAGGGCGTGTAACAAATTCACACTAAAACTTAACTTTTCATTTTCTCTGCTAGTGAGAACTGCTGTGTAACTCCTAGCCATGTTCCATGCTGGTACTTTGTGTATACAGTTGCTGCCTAGGAAAACTTTTTCAATGCATGGTATCTGGAAAAATGCTGTTGTACACTCTAATTCTAAATGTAAAAGAAGTTTTTAATGGCACGGTGGTTTCATTAAGGGAAAGAACTTTTAATACTTGGAAAGTACAATTCTTAATGTGTGCGTGGGGCAGAGTCACTGAAAAGTTGATAAACAGTAAGTGATCTTGTAATGTTCTTTGGAAGCAAAGCTTTCTAGGCATTTAACTACCTTAGGGATGGAAGGGCTCCATTAGCCACAGGAGCCCTTTCATTCAATTTCTTGTTGGAGTTGATTTTCAGTGCAGAACAGTTAGGAGTTCCTAGTTTTACTGCAGTGATGAAGTATAATTTAAGACATAAAACTGAATTTCCAGTGCCAGCTACATGTGGAGGCAGAGAGCAAAACATTTTTGAAGAAGAAGTATTTTGGGGACAATAAGCAATAACCTCAGTTTTGCTGTAGGTGTTTCTTTAGGGTTCTTATTCTATAGGATTTCTTTTAATACAGATGAGTTCTTATTATTCATCATAAAAATATTCCTCCAAACTCACTGAAACAGCTTTAAGTCTTGATTGCAATGTAAAGTTAACCAAGAACTTGGAATGGCAAACCTCACCCTCTTCTATGTTATGTTACCATTTTTAAATATATGTGTTGTAGTTTGGAATTATTATGTAAATTCTCTCCCCTGACACTAACTACCCATGACATTAGTGAACAAAGGAAGTAGTTAACTGCTACTGTCTTCTTCTTGATCGCTTGGGTGGAGGGCAGGTTGTCTCTTTTGGTTTTGGGGACATTTTTTTCCACTTTTAGCTCGGCTGAAGGCAGGAGCGGTGTGTGTGCTGCTGGGGAGGACAAGCTGGTTTTTAACTCAACAGAAAAGTAAAGGGGACCATCTCAGTGAAACGGTCAACAGTTTAAAAAACCTGGAAATTTACCCAAACAGGGAGAGGAAAGCACAAACTATGACAGATCAAATGTACTGAAAATAAAGGGAAAAGGGAGAAGAACCTGCAGAGTTTACAACAGACTAGAAGAAATACTCCCACCCATAAAATGGGTTTCTTTAGGGGTTGTGGGGTTTTTCCCCTTGTTTTATGTTGGTGTTTTTTTGGTTTTGAACACAGAGACTATAACCAATTCTTGGAATTTCTCACAGGGTATTGTATAGGTATATAAAAAAATCTCAGGAGGAATAACCCTATGTACTAGTACAGGTTTTGGGTTGGCCTGCTGATGGGGAGGACCTGAGAGTTCTGGTGGACAAGTTAACCACGAGCCAGGAGTGTGTCCCTGTAGTTGAAAGGGCCAATGGTGTCCTGGAGTGCATTAGGAAAAGAGTGGCCCAGCAGGTTGGGGGAGGTGAACCAGCCCCTCTAACCAGCACTAATGAGGCCACATGTGGAGTGCTCTATCCAGCTGTGGGCTCCACAATACAAGAGAGACATGGAGCTCCTGGAGCAGATCCAGTGGAGGGCCACAAAGATCGTTAGGGGACTGGAGCATCTCTTTTATGAGGAAAGGCTGAGAGAGCTGAGCCTGTTTAGCCTGGAGAAGAGATGACTAACAGGGGATCTTATCAATTGATACAAATATCTTAAGGGCAGCTGTCCAGAGGACAGAGTCAGGCTTTTGTCAAGTGGTGCCCAGCAACAAGAAAAAAGGCAATGGGCACAAACTGAAACAGAGAAAGTTCCTCCTGAATACAAAGAAAAACTTCACTACTTCGAGGGTTATATAGGACTGACCCAGGCTGCCCAGAGAGGCTCTGAAGTCTCCTGTGAAGATATTCAAAACCTGCCTGGATGTGACCCTGTACAATCTGCTCTAGATCAACTGATCTTAGCAGGACTAGATCATCCACAGAGGTCCCCTCCAATGCCAACCCTTCTGTGATTCTGTGCTGGTTTAGAGGTAAACCGGCAGGAGAAATGAACTCTACACAAAAGAGATTATAAGTCAGAGTCACAATTTTAATAACAATATTACAATAAATACAATGGCACAAGGAGAAATTGGTTTGAACCCACAAAACCCAGTATGACCCACCACCCTGGGGTACAAACCCTACGTGGTTCCCTCAAGTCCCAAAATAAAAGCAAGAAACCTGTTGGTTCAAACGACAGTGCCTGTCTGGTCAAGAGTGGTGGCTGCAAGCTGGTCAAAAGTGATGGTCTCCTCCTGTTGAGGTCCTGCTGCTCCTCTGGATCCGACAAGTTGGCCCTGAGGTCTCCTTACCCCCTGCTTATGTACCCTCAGGGAGCACCCAGTCCCTCCCCCAGTGTGGGGACTCACACAATGGGTGATTAACTCTGTGAGTCATGGGGTATTGCTGAACTGTTGAGCAGCCACGCCCCCTCAGGCTGGGTGTGAAGGTGATAATGACTCCCTGGGCAGCTGCTGTAAATGGTCCATTGTTCTTGGGAAATGAATAGAGGGGGTAGGATACATAGCTTTGATCACCCTCACACAGGGATAACCGGTCCCACCTGCTGAACTAGGACAGATTCTGTGATAAAAGCTTGTGGTCAATAATTTCTCCATGAAAAGACAATAAAGAGAACACATATGGATGTTCCCTCTAACAGTTCCAGTGCGGCAACTGGAGATGCTGGAGACATACAAGGGGAACAGACTGTAGAAAGTGTACAGGCCTACATGCCATTCTGAAATAGCACCTTTTACTGCCACTGTCAGAATACAGAGCTAGATGGTTTGCCCCAGCAGAGCATTTCTTGATTTATTATATTCTAAAGAACATGTTAAAGTAAGTCTAAGTAAACTATAAAAAAAGAATAGGGAAAATTAAGAGGACACTGCTACCATGTTCAAAGTATAATAAGCCAGTCCCTGGTATAAAGGCCCTCCCTTTGGAACCTAGATTTTGGAAATGGTTCCAGCAATGCTCCTTTATCAGTTCCAGCATTTTGGGGGGCTAGATGTGACTAAATGAAGACAAAAATCAGCTGCATGTATTTTTCTACTCTAAGGTGCTAGACAAACTGTGGTAGATCACTGTCAGCTCAAAATTAATTTAAAGAACAGAATAAGCTGAAGAGAGAAATGCAATTAAAAATTAAAACAATAGAAAAGCATTCTACACAACTAGAAAATCATATATTTATTAAAAATGATTTTTCCATGAGTAAGCGATTATTGTTGCTAGAGTTTGCTATGCAATTGTAGTTGGGGAAGGAAAAGTAGTCCCCAGGGCAGCTTCTAAATTGGAACGTATTTGAAGGCAAAGTGATCTTTAGTAATAAAACTACTGACAGTTTTTTGCTTGTATTATAAATGATTTTCAAAGTGACAGTTTCTCTCAGAAGGGCATCAATGTTCCTAGACATTTAGGGTTTCTCCAAGAGAGCGAGTAACTATCTTAGCAAAAAGCATTAGAGTTTTTGTCATAAAATTAATGTTATCTTCATGTGACGAATGCAAAATCACTGGCCCAGTTAAATGAAAACAGACTCCTTTAAATACTGCACTGTTTCAACATTAGCTTTGATCATGTTGCACTTGAAAGGTCACAAATACTCAAGATAAAATGAATCTCCCACTGTAGTGTTTGCTGCATCTCTGCACAGCCATAGCAATCTGTGAAGGTATCACAAAGACAAATTTGTGCATGTGTCTCCCTTTGCTGT
The DNA here is from genome assembly GCA_026770055.1 of Myrmophylax atrothorax. Lineage (NCBI taxonomy): Eukaryota > Metazoa > Chordata > Aves > Passeriformes > Thamnophilidae > Myrmophylax > Myrmophylax atrothorax. The sequence goes on along the minus strand of JAOXXN010000446.1, from coordinate 45,696,046 downwards.
GTGCTTCTCAACATTTCATCTGAATCTAGAACCCATCTTGCCTTATGCTTGGGACTTAAACACATATCAAGAGCTGGATTTTTGTTATGCATCTGTGCAGTGTGCAACATAATGGGGATCTGAAGTGTGACAAATGTCTCTGAGGGTTAGCACTCTATAAAGACCCACTGTACAAATACACACACTAAGACCTTTTATAACACTTACAGTAACCGACATGTCTCATCATACTGGGAAGGCTTTTAGGACTAAATTATTATCACAGCCCTCGCTCATCCAAAAATGAGAAATAGAGAGATTCAGTCTAGTTTTCCTATTTTGACACCCTAAATGCTCTTCCCTCTGTGAGCAAATTGGTGGAAAATCAGAAGAGTAATTCCATTCACTCTACTCCTCAAAATCAACTATGCAGTATAAGCTCGTGCTATAAGCTCACAGTAGAAACTTGTCCTACAGCTAGGAGAGACCAAAATGAACTTGTCACTTGCTGCACAATGCGCCTTCCCCAGGACATGATAAAAGCTGCTTGACCAAGCAACAAACAACTTCAGCAGACCAGAAGCGCAGCTGCTATCCATACAGAAGCAACAGCCATCCTTACACAGCTCGATGCTGTTTTCATTTATTACTGACACAAAGTAACAGGAAAAAATGGGTTATGTTGTCTTTTACAAATCTTTATCATAGGAAAATGGTGTGAATGTCCACCAACTCTTCAAATGTTACAATTATCTGAAACAGAAAATGCACATACAGAGAAGTGATGGTTTTCTGGCTAAGGCAATGGACTAAATAGTTTGTCCTTTCTGAGAGTGAATATTCTGTATCAGATCCTTATTCCTAGGAATAATAGCCCCCCATCTTATGGGGATAAGAACACAGTACACATTAATACACCACAACACTGCTGTCTTTGCAAAGGCATAAACATTTTAAAAAGGTGATACTACTACAAAAGGTGACACAACAGCGCCAACAAGGCTGTCCATAACTTGCCAGAACATCTAAAGTCAGGATTGCATTTTCCATCTCTCAGCTGAAATATCAATCAGCTTGGTCAATTAAGTAATAGAAGAAAGCACAGTGAGGTATACAAAGGATATAATTAAACTCATTCTTTTCCTTCAATCTGAAAATCTTTAGTTTGGGACTTTTTGACACAAAGCTAATAAAGGCTCTCAATCATTTTGTACTGGGAATTACATTAAAATAATGACACTTGATTGCGGATCTATTACTAAGTCTGTTTAGAATCCTGTAAATCTGCCAGGTTTTGGTCACAATCAATTCTGGGTCTATTTGCAAATTCCATGAACTAAGACTATCCATAGCACCCTGCTTGGCTCAGACTGACTGAGTCATCTCTTAACAGGTTCCACTGCTTGTATTGGTGTTATTTTATGCTTTTAACAGTGTTGTTTTATGCTTTTTTTCAGAGGCTTTTTGAGTGTTCTGGCAGTTTTCAGTGACAAGCTACTGCAGAGAGAGCTGCCCTAGATGTGTTCAAGTCCTGACATAGATTGCCCACCTGACTGTGGAAGTACCAAAACCTTGCTTTGGTTTTATTGAAAGAGTCCTACACCCTTTCTCCTCCTAAAAGAGAGAAACATTGGTCAGCACCACTCAGGAATCACTAGGCCAGTTTTGGTCAGACCAAAAGTCATTGCCTCAAAGAGACAGCTGGGTAACAAAATCTTGAGTGACATTAAGTTCCTAAATGATTAATTACTTGAGTCCTCACAACTGTTGTTGAAATACTACCCTTAAGAAACAGTTGTGAATCAAAACCATTAGTAGTGGTAGTATTCATCATGGGGAACCAGAAGGACTGCATGAAGCATTGAAAGTCTGTGGCAAAGCCAACAATCTAATAAAATACTTTCAGTAATCAATTTTAGTGTCTAAACTATACTTTCTACCATACAACATTTAAAAAATACATCCTACAACAAAGAAGCTTATAATATAGGAAGAGACCTTCCTGGATCAATGAATAAATCCCCTGCTGTTGCAGATATCACATCATATTATTTCCTTAAATTCTTTCCATCTTGAATGCACCTGCTTTCTCTTACACAGACCTGAACCAAGAAGCTAATAGTTATGATGGTTAGAAAATTTATTTTGATTTTCAAGCTATATTTTATTTTTATTTAATATATACGTTCACATAAAAAATGTCTCAAGGTTCTATAATTCTATTTTTTCCCCTCTCTGATGTATTATTACTCTTAGAGCAATTAGATTTCCTTTTGGCATTAAACCCTCCTACATTAAGAAGGCACCATCTTATTTACCTCATAAAATAAGTTCTCCATCATATTTTCCTCTTCCTCTGCTTCATTTTGCTTTCAGTTTCCCTGAACAGATTGAGTTTTGTTAACAATTTGCACAACAGCATTAATATTTCTCTGCTGGGAGATTCATACACACAGAACATAGGCTTTACAACTTTAAAACTGCAAAATAAATCTTTTTTAATTGCAAATTATCTTTGAGATTTCTATCATTTTCATTTCATGCAGAAATTAAATCCATGCCTTAACATTTAGTATTCTATAATAAAAAAGCTGCATGAATAACTTCAGTGTCACAATTAGCACTCTTCTGCTTTGGGATACTTGGCTGAATCTGTAACCAGGTTTGCAAACGCAAGGTCTGAATTGACTTTGTCGTCAAGATCAATGACAAAACAATACACCCACTGTTTTGATGTAGAAGTAGCTAGCATGACCTTTTCTCTTTTGTTCTAAAATCCCTGGACTTATTTGCTAATTAACTGCAAGTACTACTCTTCCTCTGCTACAAACCACAATAAAAAGAAAAGTTATTTCAGCATCACTCATGTATCAATAACATTACAATTTGTTGTGGGGTTTTATTAAGAAAATCGAAATCCCAAGAAACATGTTTCCATACATCAAACTTTTTCTTTTAAAGCCTCTTAAAGGCTTTAGGCTACCTCATTACTAGCTTGAACATTTTCTATATGTCTGTTCCTTTACCACATCTGAAAAATCGAGAGTTTGCAGTATACTTCATTTCCTCAATTCCTCCCAAAATTTCTGAAAAAAAATTATCTCCTTGACATGCTGAGCAGTATATTTTTTAAATAATGGTCTCCTGACATGACCTCAGCTCATGCTAAAGGTTATCTTAGAACATGATACTGGTGCACGCACTTTTAGAGAAAAAAAAATTTGGCTGTATTATAGGAGTATTTTTTAACCTTATCTAGGAAAAACAAATCTGGAGTATCTTCTGTCCGCCATGAAAGGCTCCACAGATCATGTTTTTGGCTCCTCACCTTGGTCTAATATTATTATGTAGGCTATGTCAGAAACACTCATATAATATCACATACAAATAAACCTTGATAGCATTATGTGTAAATCCTGCCCATTCATTCCAAATAGAGCAGTGACTGCAGAACAGCATTTGCCTAAAGTTCCTCACAGTCATTTTTTTTAATGGGAGCAAGGACAGATAATAACAGCAGGTCTGACATATGCTATGGCTCTATAGAAACAAAGCCAATTCAGTGAAAAAAATATGCAGGTAAAACCTAGACTCAAAACATCACATTTCTTTCTAAATATTGTGATTCTACACAGTATTCTTGACTTACTTAATACACATAATATATCAGAATGAAGTACAAAATTATTATTAGTCTTATGGAAAAGCAGAATTTATATAAAATGCCAGCAAATAGCACATTCTCTGTCCTCTGTAGCTACAGATGCATATAAGGCATAAGTAGTAAAATTCCATTACACATTATCACTTCCTAAATTATGTATTTCATTTCAGTGCTGAACTGTGAGGAGTGCAAAGCTTTCCTTTCACTAGACATTGTAGAGAATATTAGCACTGTCCAGGTTCTACTTAGCAAATAAACCTCAAAATAACTACTGTCATTAGATTTCATTAGTACCTCTAATATTAACCTTACCAGAGACATCAGTATCTTCATGCTGACAAAAACCAATCAAACGAGTTGTAGCAAAGGAAAAAAGGGACAAAACCCCACCTCTCCTCCCACTAATAATTAACAAAACACAAAACAAAACCATGTCTTTTCATTCTTACATTTTATTCCTCTGTGGAAGAGCTGCGGACCACAAAACCGACAAAAAGAATTCCAAGTACACTGTAGGATGCTCAGACAGACTTCTGTCAATTTCAGTAACTTCCTGAAGCCTTTCATAAACACTAAGTTCATTCCAAATGCAAAACAGGTAGATGGTCATGGGACTTCTATCTGTACCAATAAATGCACAACAGACTAGCTTTCAGGGTATAGTGAAAATAAGGAAATACTAATCAAGAAACATTAACTAGCAACTATTACACTTTCCTTCCACAGTATCCAACATTTATGCATTGCAGTTTATTTCAGGAAAAATCATCTGTCCAATATTATTTTTAAAAACAAAATTGACAGACATCACTATTCAGCTCTGTTGAAGGAAAATCTGCAGAAAAGCAGTGTCATGAAAAAAGGAAGCTAATCGACAGAGATAGTGAACAAGCATTAAGTCAAATGCAATATCACTCGGATAATAAAAAAAAAAACAAAGCCATGATGAATGGAAGGGCATCACATCTCTATCTATAGCAAATAAATTTTATCATCTCAATCGAAAAATTTTGTCTTTTTGATTTTCATGCCAAACAGTAGAGTGGAGAATAACACTGAAAATTTATATGCAAAGTGTTCTCCACTAAAATGAATTTAAAACTAATGATCTAATATTAGGTAACTAACAGTTGCACAAATTTTCTAACTTGCCATTCCTTTTAGAAAGAAAGTACAATTCTTAAAAGTGGCTTTACAGTTAAAGGCAATACCATTATTTATAGCTACAAAGTGAGGAAACTGGGAAAAAAGGTCAAACATCTAAGTTCTGAGAAATGGTCAGATTTTAGTAGCAAATAATAAATACTTGGTAATTAATCCATGACCTTTTGCCAACCAGTGTAACCCTACTTTATTAATCACTTACTCCTTACTTACTCTCTAGCAGCCTTAATCAGGTATTCTAGGGACCACTGGAGAACTTCAGCTACTACCTCTGTGAACCACTTTATGTCTCTGCAATAAATCCTTCCACAGAAGTTAAGGCTTATTAAAGAATAAATACATTGCACACAAATTCCTCAGGTTCATAGTTGATAAAATTTTCAGAAGTCTTACATGCAACTGAAAGGGAAGGGCAGTGGTCCCACAATATAAACTGCTGAAATGTAAGCTATGCAGTCCAAAACCTAAATATATGTCATAAAAGGCCATGACTAAACAGTTAGTAAAATATTTCATAAAATTCTGCTACTAATATGCAGTGCTGCGCATTTGAAACTCACCTTATGCTAGCAAGTGTACGCTTCAGTTCTTTCAGCTTATCACACTCACACAGGAAGGAAAAGAATCAGAGTTCTTTCCTCTTCAAGACAAAGGCAGACAGAAAATCTTTTTTTATATTGTCAGCCTTGCTTTTCAAATCTAGATGACACAGCAAAATTTTGCAAATGCATTCCCACATTCAGCAGAAAAATAAAAGCAAGGTTCCTGATGCAAAAATGAAGCAACCAAGAGTTTTACTGAAGTCCGAGAATTCAATTTCCACTTGTATAATTATTGACAAAAAGTTAAAAATAGATTAAAAAGCTTTTAATTGGAGTCTCCACATGTACTTACAAATAGGTTCAGCTGTGGTAATATTTTATTATACTGTTTCAGCCTACCAGGGATAAAGATGTTTCAATACTGAGATAAATTTATCTGGAATATGTTCTCCATCGATTTTGATTGGGTTACATGCAAGAGAACTTTAATTTTCCAATGTTAAAGACATGGCCTTTGTCTAGCTAAAATATCAACCACACAATTGTTCTAAATTCCCATGCTTGACTCTTCTGTTTTTAACATGAAAACTAGCCACCATGCAATCAAATAGCATAGATCGTATTAACAAGCAATGAAGTAATCAGATTGCAATCTAGTTAATCACACACAAGAAGTGAATGATGCAACATTTGAATAACCTGAGTGCTTCTATATCTGTGGGAGTAAATCCACAGAGCAGACTAGGACCACAGGGTAACCAAGCACCCTAGCAGTGCAGGGCCATAGCCATGCTCTGACTTTTGACCCTTAAGTTTAATGGCAAAATAAAGTTCACTGGAAGTTAACATAGTATTAGAACATCCTTCATGTGATTCTCCAAGCACTGGCAGGATAATTGAGGATTAAGGGATCATACCAGAAACAGACCTGTCTGCTAGAACAGACACGAAAAGACACAATTTCACATTAACTTGGCGTCACTAAAACAAGAAGGGGCGCTCATTCCCCAGCAGCCCCATTCCTCCCCTTGGGCTCTATCTCCTCTTCATCCCGTCCTTTGGCAACCTCTCTTCCAGTTCCCCAGCCATCCCTCCTCACCCCCACCCACACTGCCCCCCCAAATAGCATGGCCATTAAAGTAATTGCTCCATAACATGGATGCTTGAATCCTTGTAGCAGGAGGGAGGAAAACAGCAGTCAGGACTACACAAAAATACCGTCCACCAACTATTCCCCCTCTCAAGTCAAAAGATAACGTATTTTTCTGTCTTAAGTTTTGTTTGTTTTCAGCAAGGTGGAACTGAGATTCATGGCACATGTATACTCTAAGTTAGATTAATAATTTTTTTTCACAGATACTGGGCACATGTGGGTTCAACTAATGTCAGGAGAAGTTCTAGGCAGGTAGCTCTCTCTAAAACCTAAATACAGAGGCTTCCATAAAACATCTCTTATTTGTTTCCTCATGCAATGGCAGCTTGAAATGAAGGAATCCTGATGAAAGCTCAAGAAGAAAGAGAAATAGCATGTGAAAAAGCTGTAACTATCTTCTCTTCTAGTAAAATTTTCTACAGCATTAGACTTGTGCTAGCCTTTTGACATGACTGCAAATTGTCCCAGAAAGCATGTTACAACCTTGCAAAATCACCTAATCTGTACACATTTGCTTTGCTATCCATGCCCAGTAATGACAATTGCTATCAAAAAAAACCATCAAACAGCAGAGCCTTTGGCTTCACTTGGCACACAACAGTATTCAGGCAAGTATTCAACAGGGTACCCCATGAGATCACTGAAACTGGCCATTTGAGACATGACACCACCACTCCTCACACAACCACCAGGTTTTCCACTCCAAAATAAGATACACTTTCTTGATCTGAATTAATTCTTTTTGTTACCTGGTAATAACTATTATGTTACAATTAAGCAATCATTCAGTCCACCTTTCAGCAAAATCTCTTTTCTACACAAACTATAAAGGTCACTATTAGGCTACTGGCACAAGATCATATCTTCTATCTCTATATGTATTACTCCTGAAACATTATAGTCCTGGCTCATAACAAGCACAGATTGAAAAAAAGGCTTAATAAAAAAGTGGCAAATAGGAGCACATATGTCTTGCAGTAAAACTTTCTATAAATGGTCTCCTCTAAAAGAAGATTGAGGGTTTAAAATAAAAGAACAATGAACACTGGGACAAGAACTGTGAGCAATACCTCCACTACCCCAATTTAATCCAAGTGGATGAAATACATCTTGTAGACAACCATGATGCAGGTAGTGATATCTGAGCCAGTTACATGCAGCTCATCTTCTGATCAGAACAAGGAAAACAGACCCTTGTAAAGTGCAATTTCTTTGATCTATTTTCAATGCCTATATCAAGATAAGATTAATTCCACCCAGTGTGACTGGCAAATTTTCAGGGAAATGATAGAAATACTCTTGAGGTAGGCTACAAATTTTCATTTTAGCATCTAAACTCTCCCTAAAGAAGAGTGTGCACTTGTAAAAATTTAAAACAATCCATTTCTCATTTGTAACATGCATTAGAAACAGAAATCTCTAAAGCTCTTTGGGGCCTAGAGAACTTAAAGGTACTATTCACATATGCAAAGTGAAAAATCTTAATAAAAACAGCTTAAAGGGAATTGGCAGGCTAAGAAGAATTTTGATTCCTCGTTAAAATGAGTTAACATCTGAAAAGTGAAACCTTTAATTCCTTTGCATCCTGCATCCTCCAATGCTACGAAAAACTGGCCCCAGAACAGAGAAAAGATGCTGTCAGTTAAGGTCATGGTTAATGTTGATAAATCATGTCATTGCTTATTTATACACAGGTGCTTCAGGCAAACAGTTTTCCTAACATCTCATGTGCTAAAGACTGAAGAAATAAATCATCTGTAATTAAAGCTGAATTAATGTATTATCTGGTCCAAATATTAGAACAGCAGTAACAGATTTTATTAAGGCTCTTTCTTCTCTCTAAAATATGTAAGAACTTGCGTAGCTGATTGATCTTCTCCATCCCTTATTTTTGGCCTCCTTTCTCCAGTGAGAAAGTCTATCTATACAGGAGAACTAGGATAGCAGTTTTAGATATACAAGAGGGTAAAGCAAATTGGCATTATTCCACAACATCTTTTCTGAATAAGGTCAATATATTTCAGAAATGGAATTAGAAACAAAGGACAATTAACCCCTAACAGTGATTTGCAATAAGTTTGACTGTAACAGTTTTGCTATAAAATTTTAGTTCCACAAATAATTTAGCTTTTTTTTAGGTTTTAAAAACATATGACCCAACTTGAGCAGATAGGAATTTAAATTTCCGTTTGCTTGAGGATCAGAGTTTCTCAAATTAATTATAAAAGTTCACTTAATCCAAGAATCAATTCAATTTCAAAATATTTCATTATCTAAGCTTCAAAGCATTTCTTTTACTGTGACATCTGCTCAGTTACCCCATCTTGTAGACAACAATGCCACAGAAATGGAAACAAGTGAGACTGATTATCACGAATTTTATAGTGTAAAGCTGATTTTGAGACTTTCCCTATAAACTGTCCCAACATATGCAGAATTGCACAGGTAAGATGAGTGTGCTACTCCTCATGAACATAGATAACGAACTGAGACCATAGTCAACAAGTCTATACACACTACTTTCAGGACTTATGTACTACAGAAAGTGTGCTTCAGAAGTGTCTAAGGTGGATGAGTAACTGCTGAGTCTCACTGGGACAGAGTTAACTCTCTTGACAGTGGCCCATGAGGTGCTATGTTCTGGATTTGTGCCTGAAACAGTGTAGGTATAACAAACCAGTGTTTCAGCTAACGGGGCGGTCCCGTGGTGTAATGGAGAGCACTCCGGACTCCGAATCCCAAGGTCGTGAGTTCGAGTCTCAGTGGGACCG
>JAOXXN010000446.1:45675234-45686673 GCA_026770055.1 Myrmophylax atrothorax | reverse complement strand
TGCGCAGGCTGGAAGGGCACACCCACGTGGGGGAGAGTCCTTCCCAAATCTTCGTTAGCAAAGTTTGGCCATACATATACATCAGCTAACACAGAACGGTGCCATGGTGTCAAGGCTTTTTATTCCGACAGCCCAGTGAGCAAGCTATGGATGGCCAAGGGTCTGGGAGTGGACACAACCACAACAGCTGAAGTTAACTGACCAAAGTTATGTTCCATACCATGTAATGATATGCTCATCAATAAAAAGTGAGGGACAGTCTTTCCAAAGCAGCCATTGCCTGAAGGCTCACTGTGCATCAGTTAGCTTCTAGGAGATGTGTGATGACTTTTGCATCACTTGGGGTAGAAGGGGTGCCCCAACTCTTTCCTTCACTTTAATTAGACTCCCTTAGTTTGAGTCAAGTTTTTCTTGGTTTTGCTTTTCTAATTCTCTTCTTTATCCCATTCAGGGTGGAGAGTGAGCAAGTGACTGGGCTAGTGCTGACCAGCAGGTAAGTCACCACTGATGTTTTCTTTACACTGCAGACACCACCAATTCCATTGCATCTGTACAAAGATTGGTATGTTTGAATTCACAATGCAGTAACATTCCATGCATCTTCACCATACACGAAGCAACATATCAAGGGTAGTATCTGACCAGCCTTCACCATATCTTCCATTACTTTGCATAATTCATCCAAGCCATTTCCTAGAATGCAATTGTGTTAAGGAATCCTCATGCAAAGCACTTCAGTATTACAGTTATCAAGAGAAAGGTCCTTAAAACATTGCCAAATTGCCTTTATATATATATATATATATCAGATATTTTGTCTGCATTTGAAGTTCTGTCTTTACAACAGTTTTTTTTATCCTTACATGAACTTCTTTGATTAACTACATACTGAAGTGGTTATAATAGCAAATCAGTATTACGGCAATAACTGCTTTTCTGTGTAATCTTTCATTGCTTTTCTAATACTTCTTATTTGCTCTTCATTGGTTTCTGTGTAGTAGATAATCTTCTTTACTAAACTAACAAGGAAAAACTAAAGAATGTTTCCTGAAGAAACCTCCTGAATTAGGAGAGTACATAAAAGTACAGGCTCTGAATCATAAGCAGTCTCTCACTTGTATCTTTGCTTATTTCAATCTGCCATCACTCTACAAAGTTTCCCAGGCTGGTTTAACCCTTGTGGAGTTTCATACAAGCCCTGTCTTAATTCACCTAAATTAAACTGAAATCTGAAATACATGGCCATTAGTTAGTAATATGTCACATCTTATTCAGTCTGCCTTCCAACAGTGTTTATGCATTTACCTCATTCCAAGTGGAACCAAAAAACAAAAAGGATAATCAAGGTGGCCATAATAAGACAATCTTTGTATTTGAAGGTCATGTCCTTTTCACAGACGATTCACAAGAAGCAAAGGAAATACTATATGGCAACTAACTTATTTTTAGTAAAGACGAGATTCTATTGCAGAAGATAGAACCTTCTTGTGGAGTGACCTTCATCAAATCATGAGTAAATACTGCATCTGCTGCAATCAATTTTCAACAACTCTTGCTCACATGAATTGATATTAATTAAATGTTTTAACATGGATTTTGCCTTTAATTTGAAAGGCATTGTACCTAGAATTACTCTTACACTTTAGCCATTGTTTCTTCTGGGAACACATCAGATGGATAAGTGACGTGCAGGATAAATAACACTCATCAAAAATTCTGAGCATTACTTCAGAGAATTCTGGATTAGAAGAAGGTGAAAACCATTTGTCAGCACAAAGAAGCAGGAGAAATATGCTATAACATGCAGGACCCAAAAACCCACAGGGAAATTCAGATCTCAGCCCTTCCCCCTCTGCACTGATCCTTAGCATCTCCCATTCTTCACAGCCTGATTCACCCAAATCCACAAACCCTAAAAGCAATACGCAATCACAAAAGCTCTTCAGATTAAACACAAAGAAATGAAAAACAGAAAAATAGAGTTCATTAATCTGCAAATGACTTCCATAAGACTTTATTGTTCAGAGCTTTGTAAGTTAAATAGCACATGTATGAAATACTAGTACGAACAATTTCACTCTAAATGCTTATTGCTATTTGATAAGCATATATAACCTTACGGGGTTAGTTATCAGACTAGAACAAAATACTCAGATCAGAGACTTCGTTTATACTCAAAGATTAGAGGCAACTTGGGATGGAGCTTACTCCAGTGATGTTTTATGTTCTGTGCTAACCTAAAGGTTAGACAACAAAATTACATAGATCCTCCAGGCCACGTAGTCTATGACACCCTAAAATATGTTATACTACCTTTTATACTGTTATCGTTCACTGTGATGCTGCCATGCCCTTCGGATACAGGCTATGAAAGCAACAAATATCAGAAGACAAAAAGCAGAAAAACAGCAATTGAAAAGAGGGTCTCAGCTAGTAACTAAAAATACACCACCTGCAGTGGCAACCAATATCTGTTACATTGCTAAATTTCATTAAAAACTATGACAAACAACATCTGACATTGCATAATTTGGGATCTCTCTTTTATTTCATATATTGCGCTTGTGATTAAATACCCTCATAAATATTTGCATTAATATTTCTTCAGAAAGAAATAGTGGGGGGGATTAAGATAAATATTGCAAAAAAGTTTCACTTAGTTGAATGCAACCATGCAGACTTTCCATACTCCACCCACTGGCAGAGTAAACCAGTAAAAGAAGTTAAGTTGAACACAAAATAGTCCAAATTGGAGGTAACTAGCACAATCTTCTTCCATTTACGAGCTACAGTCTTATTTATTTCTTCAAGAAATGTAGAATCTAGATGAAAAAATCTGTTAGCAATGAGAACTACCACCCAGGACCTCAAGCTAACTCACTGTGTTAGATTCATATTGCAGGCATGCATTCACAGACTCTGGATGATTAAACAGCCCCCTCCTACTTCCCAATACATACATAAACAATTGTGTTTAGATTACACCATTTCTTTCCATGTCCATTGTGTTATCGCCGCAATTTCACAAAAGCAGTACAAGAACTGAACTCAACTCATTTCTCATGTAAGGAACTTTATTTAAGCATGCTGTTGGTTGTTTTGACACATGCAATTGTCATTAGGAGATGACAGAGTGAGGCTGGCAACCAAATTTCAACTCATAAATATTAAAGTTACGGCGAGATTTTCAAAAAAGTATAAAGTCTATCAAAATAGTAATCTCTGTTCATTAGCTGTGCTACAGTTCTGACTATAGAGCAGAATTTCATCAAGCTTTCAATGGAACTCCGCACCTCTATCACTTTCTTAGCAACAATTGTTTCTGTAACATTTTTGCTAAAGAATAAATATGTGATAAATTTCACTTAGTTTTAAGAACATAAACCAACCTTAAAGTAAATTTTGCTAAGTTTGCTAGCTTGCTAAGGTGATATACCAGTCTGGGCATAATCAAAATGAAAGGCTGGTGGACATAATAATATAAAACAAAACAAATTTCTAAATGTTATACCATTATACACATGAAAACAGAAACTTTTTTAAATTTATATAAATTCTATTCATAATTGTCATAGTCTCTACATAAAAGTATAATCAAATGTTATGGGTTTAAATTCAGACTTATAATAAAACAATTACACAACGCTCAAACACAACCATGGGGGAAAAAGTTCCACAAGGAGTTTTAGAGCTCTGTTTCAATATTTATTTGTTGGAACTGAACTACTGCTCTGAAAGTCTGCTCGCTTGCTACAGCTTTTTTCACTGTTTCACTTCTCTCCTTATTTCAACAAAGGCTCTAAAAGCAAGGCTTCTAAAAATTCTCTTAATACTTGTTCAGAAATCGAGTCTTTCATATTCATGTTTTCTGTTGATAAACAGAAACAAAACACCTTGCTAACAAAGGGCTAAATCATAAAGGTTCTTACGCAGCTTTGGGCTTCTTCATGCTGCCAGTAACTACATAAAAGGAACGCTGATCTCTCCATACACTATGGTAAACCATAGGATCAAGGAGTTCAGGCTGAAGTGAGTTATTATTTGTCAACAGCACTCAAAGCTACTTGATCCCAGCTCCTGCCGACAAGCTACCCATTACTTGGGCTCTAACAACTGCCTCCATCTTTAGAAGAACTAGAGGAGTACAGCAGAGACACTTCTTTGGAGAAGGACAGAAATGCTGAGTCAAAGCTTGCAGCAATGCCAGTCAGTACTTTGTGTTACCAGTCTCGCTCCAGAAACTAAGTCACTTTTTTTTAAGTAAGACTGCAGAATGAAAAACCTCTCTGCCATCACACCATCAAATTTTATTCAGATAGGGAACACTGAGAAAAGGTCAAAATCTCTTCATTCTTAACATACTAGCTGTACCTATACACTTAACAAACCACACATCTGCCACAGCCATAGCCAAAAGCTAAGCCAATTGCTGGAGGCAATTCTAGAGAATTACTCAGCAGAGAAGCAAAGAAAAAGGTAAACTAATTTCAGATCCAAGACTATCCATATTTAGTAGCTAGTTATGTGAAATTGGAGAGATACACATTACATTTCTTTATTATACAAGTTACATCAGTTTCTCGGTAGAAAATTAAGAAAAGCAATAGGAATTCAAAGTACATTCAAAACACAAGACCAAAAGGAATGCAGGATAAAGGCTTCATTTCTTTCAGCAACACTAAAAAATAAAGCAATACTATAGGCCACACTACATGTGGTTGACAGCCTTGCTACTGAATCCAGATTAAAGTTACAAGTAGCTGCTGGAGGAGGTAAGAGACTTTCCAAAATAATAACATTTATTTTCTCACACAGAGAACACGCATGAAAAATTGTGTATTTAGTCACGGACCGAAAAGCTCTTTCATACATTGTGCATCTCTCTAACTTAATCTGGGACTTATAACATTGCTCATTTCTGTTTCCTTTATTCTTTGAAATGCGGCAGTGGAATGAAGCTCAGTTTATCAGAGCAAAGCTCCCTGAAGACTTAACAATGCAGACTGCATCAGCCGCAGCCTATTATCACTGCAGCCGCTTGACACAAATACACTCAGATGCTGAACACTCACTGCAGCCTTGGGATACGGTCACATGCCCTCTAAAAGGCAAAATCGAAAGAAAACAGGAAAAAAACGTGGGCTTTCCTTAGCTGTTCATCTTAAGAACAAAGGAAAGGTAGACAGTTTCAAGTGATGAAAACATTCATATACTTCTTGCAAAAAAGTTATAACTGAATATAGGTAAGAACAACATGTAAGCAATACCTTCACTATTTTTGCTGCTCATCAGCAGATTTGGACAAGAAAAGTAATTTCTAGGAATTAAACTGGACTCAAGCAGCCATTAAAAGCACTAATGTAATCAGTAATTTGGTATATATAAAAGGAATTTAAGAGAGCTAGTTTTTCACTGTATTTGCATTCAGATTACTGTTGTGCAACACTTTCTCCTCTGAAAAATTAAAAAGTTTGTCAGCAGACATTACTAAATACTACACATATCTGATCCTGCCAAACATTGCTGCCCAGAAACCGTTTTGCTTATAAGTCAGCTGAAAGATTTCTCATGAAGTGCAATAAATTTAAGAATAGGAATTTGAAGTCTGCAGACTATAATGGGAAATGAGCCAGAGAATTATGTAATATAATTTTGTCACAGAATCAGATTCATATACTAGAAGTCACTATCAAATAATGCTAATATTCAGGGCATCACAAAAATTTATTACAAACGTATATTTCATTTAGGAACACTTTTTCCACTTAAAAAAAGACTTTCAGTTAAGCACTAATATGTACAGTGCCCAGTGGCACATTATTTCTTTCTGACAGCCAAAAATAACAAAATTCCCTCTTAGAAAGGCTGGTCATCTAACTTAGGTACCATTTCTAACTCTTATACAAAACAATAAGAAGTTTATATGCCATAATGCAGGACAAGAACATGACTGACAACCACATGGTTATTTCTATTAGGTCTGCATAATTTGCATGGCCCAATAGAAAGTTATTTTGAATAATTAACTTGTAAAGACTTACAGCTTGTGGCAAGTGGAAGTGTCTAGTTTTGATAAAGAATGCTGGAGGAAAAGAAAGGAGTCCCGCAGCAACTTTCAATAAAGGTTCTGCAAGCATTTACAAAGGCACTTACATGTATGAAGCCTGAACAGCAACACAGAAGTACCTCATGCACAAAGTCAAGCACACTTAAATTTCTGCAGGATCAAGATGGTACTAGGCAAGGATGTATGAATGAAGTAACGAGATAGTCATGCAGTATAAATTTGAAGGATCAAAGATTAGAATAACTGTTTATTTTGTACAATAAACTCACTCCTTCTATCCCCATTAACATAACTATACTTAACTCACACAGCTGCCATAAAGGCTGCAGCTTCCATGGGAGATAATGCAACCCTACTCACATCATTAGGGTAATGTAACTACTTTAATGTAATTACCTACAGTAAGACAATTATATAAAATTATAAAAATGCCATGTATCTCTGGTATTTTAGGAATAAATTACACTGCAGTAAGCACCTTGCTATCACCATAATTGTACATCCCAGACAGGCCTGCATATAACAGGAAAATTAAGGAGCGTATACTTAACTATTTACCTTCCAAGGAAAAAGATAGTTTCTTTCTCAAGGCAATTATTCTTAAAAATATGGAATGTAATAAAATATTGGAAGAGTAAAATGACACACAAGTCTGTAATAAATTTTGGCTCCGTTGCTTATACACAGAAAGAGTGACTTTAAATTTTAATTATTTTGGTTTAAAAATACAATTTTTCCTCTGAAATAAGGCAACGAGATGAAGTTTCATGACCAAGCATATTAAAATTACATTCCAATATTAGAGTGTCATTCTAAGCAAATAACACTACAAAGTTTCTACCACAAATCTAAGAGGTAAGGCTGAAAATGGCCTGCTCCACTGAGGTTTAATATCTGCTACTGATAGATGAACAAAAAACTATTGCCAAGAGAAGCAAAACTCCCTGTTTTTCAGTGTGAATCCTATATGGATTTTTGTGCTTTCATGGGTGTATGCTAAAGTCTTTACTAATTAAATTACAAAATTTTATAACAGCAGTTCAGTCATTTTAACCTCTATAATAAGTCATGGACTGCCCTTGAATACTACCAACTTTACCAGACTACATGTAAAGAGTCAAAATACAAAAAGTGCAGTCAATTATATATAGTAATAAATATATGACATTTATAGTGGTCAAAGAGCTAGATTCAGAAAAACCATATTGTTAAAAGTTGTCAACATAATAAATATGTGGCATTTGAATTGATGAGATCCACACAGTATGACAGAAGAGCTGTGGAGTTGCACAGTCTGCCAGATCAATATCCCAGGCTCAACTTGCAGCTGCTCTGGAGTGTGCACTGCAATTGATGAGATGCTTTAATGTCAAGCAGGCAGTTGTAGAAATAACTTTCCATCTGCTATATGCTGAGCTAAGCACTTGAGAGTGTTGCTGCTGATAACTGTAAGAAGTCTAAATAAAGAGAAATAAAAGCTGGCAAAAGTAAAATTCTCACCCCTTTGGGAAATAAAGTTTACTTAAATCTGTGTATTATTTGAAACCCAGGTAAAGGTGATAAACAAAATTCCTTCCCAATTAGTACAATCATACAAAGTTTTAGAACCCATAAAACATGAAACGAGATGTCCAACTCCTGCAATTTTTGTCTCCTCCTGACTACTTTGATTATTTATGTGATGAGAGCTTAAAAGCTTTTGCCAAGTGCTGACTACAAAAATAAATGCAATGTTTGAAAGGTAGCACCAAAATAATGGACTAAAAATCCTATGTCTATTATTCCAATTAAGAGTCAAAATAACACTGAGGGAAACTTTCTTTGAGGTTTTTAAGAGCATTTAGGTTTATTTCTGGGTCATTACATAGGTTGTAAAAGAAGACACAGAAAAAGTTATTTCTACTATTCACTCCATTTATAACTTAACCTTGTTAATTTAGGCAAAGGCTGCCTTTTTTTGGATGTCTGACCTTTCAAACTGAAATGGGACAGTCTTGAAAACAACTCAGAACTCATCATTTTAACAGATATCCAGAAAAGCTTAGCTCCGGTACATACATAAAGATAGAATAAAAAATAAATTAAAAAACAAATTTAAAAAACCTAACACACAACTCTAAAAATTATTAGCCAATATGGTTTAAGTATTTTAGGAAATATTTTTTCAAATATACCTGAAAAAGATAACCAATATACATTACATGTTCCACAGCTGTACTGTGATGTAGCTGTGACTAGCTAAGAACACTAGGTAAGGTGAATAAATAGGATGAAAGAAAACAGGCAAACAAAACCGGGCTTGTGTACAAAAAACATGATGTTCTCCCCACCCTCATTTACATTAACAGGGCTAATAAGAGACTTTGCACCTTCTCCACCCTGACGAACTCAAGTACCATATAAAATATTTGCACATTGCATGCAATTTTTTTTAAATTATACAGAAGTTTTCTGTACAGCACTGTAGTTAACATTCATGTACACTGTTCACTACAGTGTAGCTAGCTCTTTTATATTTTATAGTGAAAATAGGAGTGTCTTCTGCATACTTTGCTAAAGCACCATTTGCTTCATCAGTGACCTGGCAAAAATCATCCATTTCCAATTATATTTTCACAGAAAATTAAATTACATTTAAGAAGAAATAACTGAAAAAACTTCTTCTACTGCCTAAATTAAGCTGCTTTAATAGGAAAAGCTATGTTAAAAACTAAACTAGCAACTGAGTTCTTTTCAGGAATTCATCAATCCTTATTCCAAAACTGGTTAGAGGCTCATTTGGCCATTTGGAAATGTCTCTTGCACTATTGAAACTAATTAGCCAGCATCTTGCCATTTACTGCTCTTACTTAAACATACCTATTTCTCACACGTGTATTCACTGTGCTTTACACCCAACTTAAAAAAAAGAAGGCATAAAGAAAGTCACTTCATAGACAACATGCAGCACCCAAACTACTTGATACAGACTTCTGATCCACATGAGCTCAGGCAGTAAAAGTCTCCAGGCTCGAGATACGGCAGCTATTTATTGCAGAATCGTGGTACTCCTGAGGTATTCCTTATTCAAACTGTGAATTTAAAAGGCACAAAATTGACACAAGTGAGATGCAAACCTGAACATAGGAGCCTTTAATGCATACATATTTTACTTAACCTCCAACTTCCTAAATTATTTTGCTCCAGAATTCACACCTAGTTCCAATACTACTCTGAAAAAGTCCTGTCTCATCATTACTCTTCTGCCTCCCCTACAGTCTCACAGACACAGCACTGGAACTACTGAACAATGAGTGATAAAGTAGCAAATATCAACTTAGAAAAATGCCACTTGGGGTTTTTTTCTTAGTGACTGCTAAAATCTCAACATTGACAAGTTTTCCCTACGATGAAAAAACAAAGGCCTCAATACATCGCATCCTGTGATCAAGTTCTAACATTCCTGAAAAAATTCAAAAGCCTCATGTATTTACTTCTCAGAGGTTACCTGAAATACTATCAAAGATTGTATCATTCAATAATCAGGGATTCTGACTCAAAAAATATCACTGCACTAGGCACAGCAGAGAAGCAACTGAATTCCAGAAGACTCAAATCTGCATATCAGATGGAACAAACACACAGATGGAGGTGAGGTGGGATGGAAAGATGAACAGATCAAAGGGATGCATAACAGAAAAACACTTCCATTGCATATACTCCCCCTCCTAAGCCTTAAGGATAAATACACACAACTGTTTAAAACATCGATTCATGCAACTTTCACGTCAGGATTTTTCAACTGACATCCAATTTTAGTTTTGTTTTGGGGAAAAATGGGGTCTAGTAAAAACAACAACAACAACAAATAATAATAGACTGATAGAATGGTTTGGGTTGGAAGGGAACTTTAAAAGTCATCTAGTCCAATACCCAAACAGGGGTATCTTCGAATACATCAGATTGCTCAGAGCCCCGGTCCAGCCTGACCCCCCCAGCCTGACCTTGAATATTCGTTTCTATGGATACGGCATCTACCACCTCTCTGGGCAACCTGTTACAATGCTTCACCATGCTCATTGTAAAAAACTTCTTCCTTCTTACCTTAATAACAAAAATAAACAATCACAACACACAAAAGCTTTGATATCACTTGAAAATCTTTCCTTTTCCCTTTGGAGAGCTGAAGACACTTCCTGCCCCCTCTGCCTAGAGACACAGAAGGATGCTGGTTCCCAACTGCACAGCAATTGAACAGCCTCGCTCCTTCACCCAACTTAATGGACTCCTGGACCTTCGAGCCCCTTCTCACCTCTTTGCAGGCAAAGATGCCAGGCTGGCAGCCTTCCTGCTTTCTGGCATTCTCTATGTTTTTCTGTCTATGAAACAAAACCACCAATCAAGTGTGGTGCCACGTGGGCCTGTTTTGTCAACTCCCTGACTTTACAGCAAAGCACACAGACTCTCTGGGATTCTGTCCTCAGTTCCTCTGAATCCAGCTAGAACTCAAATTTCAAGTCACAAGGAAAGCTACACAATTTCAGCAATATCTCTATTGCAGAAATATTTTCTTCATGAAGGAAAATCCCAGTTCCTACAACATGGCTCTGACCCTCTTGCTGAGACTCAAAGACAATGTTCAGACACCCTTCTCCTCTTACATGCTTCAAAAACACTGGAGGAGCATTTACATAAACACAGAAAGTGCTCTAATCCTCAAGTTCCAGACATCTGCCACTGATAGTCACTGCTATCTGACAGTCTGCAGTGTGCTTGTAAGCATCATGTGAGGGCTGGCAAGAGGCACCAGGTCTCTGCATCTTGCCAATGTGACCCTATGCCAGGTGAAGAGCTATCTTGTCTTACATCACTGGCCACTGCAGTCAGAAATAGCCTTGTTTTCTAGCTTCCCTTATTTTTCTCTGTTGCTGTGTCTTGATTCTGTTTTTCTAGAGAAAAACAAGGTTTTCTGTTTTGCTTTACTAGTTCGGCATTGTCTGCTTGTATTTTAATTAATGCCTCTTTTATTCTTTCATTTATTTTTTTAATTGCATTCTGGAAGCAGAGCTCATCAGTGGAAGCTTGTATTTAATATCTAAGCCCACAGAAATTTGTTAGAACTTGCACACACAGCTACATGATTGTCCCTTCAAGAGGAGACTTTTGATATCCATTATATTCATGGAAGAGTCAAAAAAATGTCTCCCTTCTAACCTCGAAAACAGTAAATACAGAGGGTAGAGTAACTGAGTTTAATATGCAGGGGGAAACAAACAAACACCCCTCTCAAAACAAAAAAAAAGGGAAAAAAAACATCCACAGAAAGAAATGAAAGCCTCTTGTCTTTTTTTTTTTTTTTTTTTTTTTTTGGTTTTTTGTGTCAGTTTTTTTGA
>JAOXXN010000446.1:45650049-45671238 GCA_026770055.1 Myrmophylax atrothorax | reverse complement strand
AAAGAAAAAGAAGGAAAGATGTTATTACACTAAATAGACCCGTGGATTTGATTTAGACTGAATATACCAGCCAGTCTGGGGTTTGGGGCTTTTTACCCTGATATAGTAACTTGTTGAAAGTAATCAATAAATTACAACTTTCAGAGTCACCCATATATAGTAGTTTTTACAGATATCTGTGAGCCTGTGGCAGCTGAGGACGAGCTGCTTCCCTGACTGTCCTGAGAAAACTTGTGTCATTTTGGGCCTGCACATGTCCATCTGAACTTTTTACTGCCCACAGTACAACTGTAAATGCATAAGTCCCGTGTCCATAGCATAGAGATACAATTTAGGAAGAACACAGATTAAATCAATATTTCCTAAAGAACGCAAGATTACAGAGAGAACATCCTGCTTTCACTACAGAGCTCACAGCAAAGAGTTTCTCATTATAAGGTTTGCATATAATAAGTCAACTACTCCCCTACTAAATGAGTGAGCACAATTAAGACATGAATGATAGAATGATTTAGGTTGGAAAGTACCTTAAAGATCATCTAGTTACAAACCCCCTGCCACAGGCAGCGACACCTTCTACAAGGTTATTCAAAGTCCAATCCAACCTGGCCTTGGAACACTTCTAGGGATGGGACATTCAGAACTTCTTTGGTTCCAGTGCCTCGGCACCCTCACAATAAAGAATTTCTGCTGAATATCTAATCTAAACCTACTCTCTTTCAATTTAAAAGTATTACCCCTTGTCCTATCACTACATGCCTCTGTAAAAAAGTCCCTCTACAACTTCTTGTAAGCTCCCTTTAGGTACTGGAAGGCTGCTCTAAGGTGTCCCTGGAGTCTTTTCTTCACCAAATCTCACAATTCTTGAGTAACAGGGGCAAGAACTACAGCTAAAATTACAGAACACTTCTCATCAATGACTTCATACAATGGTATTAATTTGTTTTTTCTACTGGAAATATCTTTCTTGACATATCCTATACTTACATTTCCCTTCTTCATAGCTACATCTCATTACTGGTTCATGGCGAGCCCTACAAAATATGTGATTTACATGCCTTGTGCTGACTTTGCAAAAAATAAAATATCCAATTTGAAATATTTCTTCTGCATCTACACTGCATGTGCAAGTGCAGAAATGCAGTTCAAGATTTATTCTTGTTATTTTTATCATTACTAAGAAAAAAAAAAGATGCAATTTTCTTTTATATGCAGCACAGTGTATTTCCCCACTTCAAATAAGTATTTCTATTTTCTCCAACTATGAAACTTTCAACTTGCGACACCATTTGCGCTCTGATCTGGAACAAAAGGAAAATAATTGGAGCTATCATCCTGAATAGACTCATAAATTGAATATTACTGGCAGCACAGTTAAGAAATTGCCAGATCAACTAGCAAGAATTAACTCCAGCACTGAAAGTTTGAAACAAAGAAACCATTTGTAGACTTCTAGTCTACAAATAAAGCAAGTCAGCAAACCGTGGGCTTTGCCCCTATGACTCATCAGCAAAGGTATAAACAACATTGCTTCGAGTAACCTTCCTCCAGGAGAAAAGCCTTCAGTTGCATAGTAGACCTCATTCTGCTTTAGGATATGCAGCAGTTTTGGGGGCACAAGAACAGCCTTTAGGACTCCAGGAGACAAGGTCCAACCCACAAAAGCTACTATATATCCAAACATTTAGGATTTTCAGTTATAAATAAATACCTCGTACCAACGCTCTATAACTTTGCTCCTCTAACTTCAATGTTCCATGCAACTCAATCACCATTTTCCAATAATTCAGAATGTCAACAACAGCATTGCTCAACCTCCCAGAGTTTTAAAGGAGAAGAAAAGAATAATAGGCTATCAAAGGCCAGCCACGCGCATGTCAAGACACATCTGTGTGGGGGTCAGGCCCCACGGGGTGGGTGGGGCTAGGTCTGGTAGCCAGGGCTCATCCCACCTCCCAGCCCCAGGCACTGGGTACCAACCTGGGGTCAGTCCAAGGCTGGGCTGGGATGTAGCCCACAACTGGTCATGGCTCAGCGTGGCAGGGCTGTGGCAAGGTGGAGCCTGATCCTGCTGCAGCATTGCTGGGGCAGGGACTGAGGCTCCTGGGGGGCTGACTCTGGGTCTGAGTACACGGGCAGGATGGGAGAGGAGCTCTGAGTGGCTGTGAAGGTACCGTAATGTCTATGAGTGCCCTCAGGGTCCTTATAATGTGCACGGGGATAAAAGAATGGATTTGTGGTGGGTTTTTTTCATAAAGCTAAACTTTTCTCAACATTCTCTTCTTTGTAATGCTTTCTTCTTGAATTTGCAGAGTTGATTTCCCCCTAATTTAGTCTTTCCCATTCACATGGCTCCTACACAACACTGGCTGTGGAATCACTGAAGGATCATTCAGTCTGCCTTAGAGTGGAGTTTTTTATTTTTTCATCCCTTTCTTTACAGGAGACAAAGGTCTTCCACCTTATCATCTTTCTACTAAGCTCTAAACTTATCCTTAAAACCCTTCCTCACTTATTGTCCTGGAACAGCTTCCTCTAACTCATTTTCCAATTTCTGTCTTTCTTTATCTTCCCATTGCTTCCTTTTTAAACCCGCACCTCATCCAATTTTTGTTTTCTCCAATCTCAACATTTTCCTGCTCTTCTCAGCCTTGAGCCAGCTCCTCATCTCTGTCTCAACAATAATCTTCATCATGTTTTTTTTTTCCTTTTTCCTTTCTCTTTACTATCCACTGACAATATCATGCATTACAACAGAATCCAAAATTCAAGGGTCATAAAGACAGGAAAAAGTTTGGATGTCTAGTCTTCTAGCTCTTTTATTCCCAGGCTGCAGTGAGAGTCAGAGAGAAATACAATGAAAAGTAAGTTCCTCAGCTATGATCCCAAATAGATTGCAACCACTAAATTTTCTCATTATTTTTTAAAGTGAATGCACAGCTTTGCATGTTGTGCTTTTTGTGGTTTGTTTGTTTTATTTTTAAGGAGAATAAAAGCAAAAGAATTTCAGAAAGGGATCAATTCTATCCCCCAAAAGCTGGAACTAAATAAGGATTTAAAAATTTAACAGTTACTGCAAATCAGTCAAATGCCAAAAGCACAGATCACAACAAAGCAAGTTCCTTTGTATCACTGTTACACTATTTTAACTATGTTTTCACACATAATCCAGACATTTTCCACCAATGTAGATCCTTGGAACTGAGTTCTTCCCCACTCCTAACATTGCAACTAACAAGTAGAGGCCACTGTGTAGTTACATATATCTTTGTCATAGCCTTCTCATTTTCCTGAGGTATTCATTAAGTTCTCTCATGCCAGGCATTAATTAATTAATTTAGATCTCCAACACTATAAATTTTACCTATGAAAGAATGATATTAAACTGTTCTTTAGATCTCACTACACTGTCACAGACATCCAGAAAGGGAGGGAGAGTAGAACTGGGGGGAACAGTCCCTGCAGGAAGGCAAACTTTCATTAAGGCAGAGAACATCTGAACAAAAGATGGGCTGCTTCTTTCTCCCAAAGTTTTGGTGCCCTCTTGAAGAATGGAGGACATACCTGACTATGTATCATACAAGCAGCAGCATAGGCATGACCTGTTCACTCCTGCATTCCCTGCTTTCACAGAAGTTGTATGCTGAGAGGCTTTAATTCAAACTGCATTTGATTATTGAATGCAAATGTCACCAAGAGGATACTTACTTCTCCCTTTATATTTTAAAGAGACTAATCCAAGGCTCTGTCTTATTCAAGTAGTAATTTCATAATCCTCAAATGACCTGACAGCTTTACAGCTGCACCTGATGCATTTTTTTCAAGTGGATGTGACAGTACACTGTATCTAACTTCTATTGTTCCATAGTGAACTTAAGCAAGGTACAGCAATTCTGATGGCAACTTAGAGTAAGAAATCAGTCTTATGAAGCTCTTGGAAGTAATTGCATCATTGTAGTCTGGGGAAAAAAAAAAAAATTCCTAGTGAGTCAAGGGCTCAATGACCAAGAGGTAAGCTTCTTATTATATATTTTTTAATATGAACATCCCTCTTATTAACGGTGACAAACTAAAAATCCTAACTTGCCAAATTTCAGTATATATGTTATGTAAGTATATTTCTGTTGAAGATTTGTAACACATGGACAAAAGACCTATTATGTAGAATGTTGAAGTTTTCCAAAGCTATAGAAGCCATGAATACCAAATTCCCTACTGCTCACTCTTTTAGTGAACAGAAAGTAAAAACATAGTACATTCTGATTAGATTACATTACACAGATTTTTTTTTAATACAAAATAATACCCTTCTTTGAAGGATCTTGGACACAATCCACTGACCTTACAAAGTTAGGCTCTGCAGAATTCAATCTTTTCTCACTTGCCAATGTTCTTTTCCATTTAGCTGTACTGATTTTCAGAGTGGCAGGAATGTGGCTGAAGCCGAGCAAAGGCCCTCCATGTTACGAACTTCAAATTCATCTGTGCAATGGCATCACTCTCTTGACTTCAATGGAACTCCTGAATATTGCAATTAAAGAGAAGCTGGGATGTCTGATGAGGGTAGAGAGTTACTGGAAGCATTCTTAGGGAAAACAATCCTGAACTAGCCTGGCAAGGAGCATTTCCTCTCCCAGCAGGAATGCAATGAGATGAAAGATGCTGACAGAACTTGCCGACAAGAGCTGTAAGGAGAGATAGCAATGAATTTAGTCCTATGTGGCAATTTAAAAGAGGAGTGCAAGGGAGGTATGTCATGATCTACTCTTTTAGTCTGAAATGGAAAAACAGGTAGGTCTGAAAGCAAAATAATTAAACTGGTCCAGTGAACACATTTCTGCTCATGCTCTGAGCTTGATTCTTTTTCCTTGATTCTCTTTACAGTGTTCAGGTCACAGAGGAGCTCTCCCTGCTCAAGAGAACAGTGCTTGTGATACAACAGCACTGAGAAATAGAAGTCATGGCAGAAGGCAAGTTATAACCACAGGAAGCGTTAAAAAAGGAGAGAGGGAAGACAGTGATCCCTACACGACATTAAGATACTTAAGACAGCTAAGCTTAAGAAATTTAAGAAGTAAATATATGCTATATTAATGTGGCAGATATACATGAACCTACAGTACACTGTGAAGAATATCAAACTGTTTAACTGAATGAACACTTGGATTATTAAGTATAAACATCCCTGGAAAGATTTCTGACACCATAAATACCAGGTATCTAACTCCAACAGATGATTCTGCCTTTCTCAAAAGCTACACTTTGCTTCCTGGACACTCTTAGGCTTCAGAGACCCAGAATATAATGAATGCCACAGCAAACGCTGCTTGTGAGGCTCTCAAGTTAAAATGTTCTTGCTTAGATATCTTACATCGACATGGAGGGAACAGAAACAGTTTCATGTTTAATTAATAAAACAGAGAATATTCTGTTGAGGTACTTTCATTTTCACTAGAAATCTTTGACTGTAGTCAGCTGAATGCAAATTCAATATGTCTGAGTATAATAAAGAAGGACAAGGCCCTCTGGCAGATGAAATTGACTTAATTAAGACTCCATCCATTCTAGTAACAGATGCAATTATCAATACATGCAATTGTGCACTTTCACCAGCAAGGTTTTAATGCAATACAAAGTTTTTAGACAAAAGTAACAGAGAAAAGCCACACCCCTACTTTCAGAAAACTTTGAATAATGGTAGAATAATCCCTATGAACAGAAATTGCACAGATTAAACCTTTAGTACAATTGCTGAATTCACAGAAGAAGATAAAAGAATTAATTTAAGCCTTCATATATCCAGAAAAGGATAGAGTGTGTTTACTCTCATGCCTGCTTTTCCATTTGGAAATGCCTACTAGGGCTGCATAGCTTTGTGACAAAATGGACCTTTGAATGGGCTGCTCAGGGAGGTGGTAGAGTCGCTGCCCATGGAGTGTTCAAGGAAAGACTGGGCATGGTACTTTGCACCATGGTCCAGTTGACAAGATGGTAATCAGTCAGAGGTTGGACTCTATGATCTCAGAGGGCTTTTCCAACCTAAGTGATTCTGTGAAAAAGCTTCACAAAACACCCCAAAGGCTGAGAATGTCCCAGAGCTGCACGAAAGCCACAAACTTCCCTTTCTGTTACCACTAATCAAAGTTGTTCTTTCACTGGTTTCATATATTCCCCACCTTCCATTCCCACTGCCTGTCTGGACAGAAAACACGACAATGTCATGGGAGCATGCTAGCAAAATATCAACTAAATCTTACCATTAGATTCAATCAATATTTTTCTAATTAAAGTGGAATACAGATCTGCCAAGAGGATTATGAAGCAGTGGAATGGCTGCTGCACTGCAGCTAAGAGTATGCTACCTGCCAGGAGACTTGCATTTACAGAAGCCAAGGTATGCAACATATTTCCTAGCCTAATAACATAGCCCCATGCTTCAGACAATGTTACTTCTTGATCAGATATAAACATATGTGTGTGTGTGTATATATATATATGTGTATGTATCTATATATACACATATATATACATACACATGTGCACAACTGTTTCTCACATTACCAGATGCACCAGAGGTCTTAGTTGCTGTCAGAGAAAAACCTGTTACAAGAGAAATGCTTCCATCAGACTGCAAAAGACAGTGGAAGTACAAGGCACAAGAGTCTCAACTAATCAACTGATACATTTCTAAGACAGATGCTTTTTTCTACTTTGCCACCACAAGACAGCTCATGATATACCAGTCTGGCCCTCACCATGACTTCACTGCATGCAATTCAAAACAAAATATGTATTGTCTTTATATCACTACAGTAATAAATTTCTGACATATCACACACTAAATAAATTTATTGACTCAGTATATTTGTTGTGAGGATGTAAAATTTTCAATCTGCACAATCCATAAACATGGAAGAAATCAGCAAAATTTAGAAATAAAAATATTACTATCAGTTTAAAAATTAATCAATAAAGACTCTTCTTAACCTCTAAAACAATTCCCAGTTTATTACACAAACACTAAAAGAACTATAATCATTGTCTGAATTACTGACTATGTCTTGAAAACAGACTAGTTCTATTACACGATTTTTGTATCAAAAAGATATTTTATGGCTTAGAATAAATTTAAGAATATTTGAATACTGCTTTTGGACTTATTCTAATGGCAATGATGGTCTTTAAAAACAAACAAAACAAAACCCACCAACATATTCAGCAAGATACTTAACACAAAATAATCATAATCTTTCCTGGCGTTTCTCATGGCTTGCCATTAGTTACTCAGAATCCTAACACCCTGCTATCTTGACCAAAGTTCAGTTCATCACTCGGATGGTGTTCCTCTAAGAAATCGAGATAAACTGTAGCACGACTGTTTGTGAGCCTGGAAATTCTCTAGAACCACTTGCTATTTTTAAACACATTCTTTAAATGGAACAGACTGGAATGCTGTAATTTTATCCCTAATGAAAGGCAGCATCCAACACATTCTGATAGTCATGAACTCACATGAATTGGTTTTTTGTGACAATGCCATCGTGAAATACAGTTCATATATTGCTAGATTATACACAGCTCTTGGTGAGACCCTAGGGAGAATGGCTGAACAAACCCAAAGCAGAGTATACTTGGGAGAAAAACTAAGGAGAACTTGAACAGTGAGCTCCTGAAGCAACTCAAAAACAAACAGCATTTGTTTTTGCCTATAGCTGCTTCATAGGTCTTTAGATAACAATGACTAACTCGTATTCTTTTGTCTCCCACAGTATCAACACTCAGGTTGTAGACGGCCCATTTGAAGAGGAGTAATTATATTGTAGATTAAACCTTACAAACTCACAGAAAAAAACAAACATTAAAAAAGAACTGCATGACCTTGTTGGAAAGGTGTGGCTCTGACAAAATAGAGTAACACAGGCCAATTGGCCAAACAGAAATAAAAACAGATGTGGCTTCTACTGCTGCAGTCCAGTAGCAGGTAGGAGACCGATTCAGAACATAGTTGACAGAGGGCACTCAGTACTTGGCCACAGCATCTGATATTATGCCTAACAGATCTTTATCAATCCACTCTGCCAACTAAACATCTTTCTCTGAGTTCAGCTTCCTCAGCTTTAATCCAGCTCACTCTCATCTGCATGCCAGTCTCATCCAACAGACACAGTAATTTTCCTGACTCATCTGGCTACACCACAACAGTGTCATGAGGACTGCATTGCATCTGCTTCCTACACTTCTCATCAGCACAGGGCACACACACATTAGTAGCGGAGAAGTAGGAACATGTAAAGATTGACAGATTTCCAGTACTCTTCCTCACTTACGATAACCAGAGCAGGAAGGTAGCAGTGAGGTACTGAATTTGTGTTTCACTGGGATTTGCAGTACTATGTATAGTCAGAGTTCCATACAAAGGAAAACACCTGAAGTCTTTGCCTGTCTATCAAAAGCTATTTTCTAATTTTCCAGTTGCTTGAAATAGTTTATTATAATCAAAGAAGAAACACAAAATTTAAACATTTCAAAATTAGATGCTGACATTTTCTGCTTTAGGGAAAAAGGTACCTCCTGGTCCCTGTCCCTGCCCTCCACTCCCAATCCCAGCAAATATTAATCAGAAAACACCAGTCTCAGATTACAGGCCTGGCTGACAAATATTTTAATCGCTACTAATCTTACACACGTAAAACCCTGCATTCTGCTTCAAGCTTGCCTGCCCATAATTTAACCTGCTCAATGTCATTCCCAGAAGCAATAAGATTACTTTACTTCACAAAAGCAGTGTTGCATGAAGATATTTAGTGTTGTCTTGTCCTTGACTGCTATTATCTTTACTGAAACCTGATATAAAAAAGGGAATAAATTCTGCAAATAATCCATAAATAATTTTATGATGGGATTTGAGAAAACAGCATATTACTGAAAGGATATAATACCCAGGTAGTGACTTAATGCTATTATTTTAGACCTAAGGCTGGATGAAGTAATGCCTCTCTGAAAACATAACTGCATCCAACAGTAGTTTTCTAGGCTTTTATGTGACTTCAGGAACTAGTAGAAATTAACAGGTTTTACCTCTATAACGCCGTTTGAACAGATGCAAACTGCAGAAACAAAAGTTTTTAGATCCAGTTTGTTAATAGCTTTATTCTATTAAGAGTAGAGCTCTCATTAGCCTGCCATTGTTTTCTGTTCTGAAAGAAACAAGCAGTATAATTTGGATGTAATCACACTGGAATCACTTCAGTATTTCTCATCTCCTTTTTAATCCCTACTGTACAACAGTCATTAAGGGTGTAAATGCATTAACATTTACCTTTTGCAAATCAGCAAGCAGCCCTTTCTCTCAGAACAGAGCTGTCTTTTCACAGAATTATACAGGATCATCATAATTACATCAATTCAAGAAAGCACTGAAGTGCAGCCTGGCTTCAAGGATGTACTTTAAAACCTAGTAAGATTCTAAGTGTTTTTCTGAGCTAAGAACCAAGGTTCATAAAGAAAAAACCTGCTTAAAAAAAATCAACATATTTGAATGACAGAAATAGCACAATATCTTCTTTAGATCCTTCACAGAACCACTGGCCTATTCAAGTTCTTTTGAAATTCAGACACCAAAATATGAATCTAGGAATTTTATTTCAATATCCTACTTTGGAAATATTTGGTTGACAGTTTTAAATATTACAGGAGATTAGTATCAGTAATGAACAGACCAGAATGCTTTGGATTCCAAAAATATCCTTGCAGAAAAAAATAATTCAGATGATTTTCTTTTTTCTGGGTGCCACAATTACACATTAGTTTGAAAAGTACTTCAATAATTGTTTGGTATTATTCTCAGTGTACTCGATAGCACCATAGCAATTCTTTCCAAAAAATCAAGCTCATATTCTGTTATTAAGTATCTAAGTAAAGGCACTAGCTATGCTGCATAATACTTTTCATAGTTTTCTTCCAATCTGACAACCTATAAGAACAATTCCTTTTAAATGACATTACAAAAAAAAAAAAAAAAACAACTCACAACCAAACAAATCATAACAAAACTCTGTTTAGCACCCAGGGTACTCATCAAACAGTTTTATAAGTTCTAAGGTATCCGCTTGCCACAGTACTTTGGAAGAACAAAATACATATCCTTGATTAAAAACTGAGAAGCCTTCCAATACTTTGTTTTTTCTCAGACAGATCCATATGCAAAGATTGCTGTTTAAGACAATTGTTCATTACGTTCACCGCTGTCTCTGCTATGCTCTCTTCTCTCCATCAGACAGAGATGTTGGACAGATTCAATCACTGCAAATCCCAGAAAGGACAACTACCTTGTAACTGCCAACAGGGATTTGACCAGACTTGTACTGCAGAGATCTGCAGTCTGTTTCATCAAATATTCAGTAAAGCAAAGCTTCCAAAGGTCTTACCTGCAGCTCTTCCTTTTTTCCCCCCACTGTCTTTCAAACCTCTGCCAGAGCCTTTATTAATGTTTTTTGCTACATGTTCTTGTTGGGCACTTAGAAAAGAAGTTCATTGTCTCATTTCTTTTAATGCTCAACACCTGCAAGACGGCAGAAAAATAGAGCAATTCTAAGGCATATCAACTTCTGTACTGCAGTTTTGTCAGTGTTACTGGAACTTATATGGTAAGTGAAGATTTAATAAAAGAATAATAAAGTTATTTACCTAATTTTTAAATACAGTTTAAGCAAGAGGCTGCATGTACAAAAAGAAAATGCCGGAACAGCCTTTTTTAATACCTTGAATTAATTCTTCTAGTGGAATTAATTCTTCTCGGTAATTAAGAAGTAATATTAGTTGGTCCACAAACATCCTGACACTTACCTCTGATAAAATTCTCATTGAGGACATGCATACATTACATGTTTATGCATAACTGAGTGGGTCCATCAGTCTAAAGATATCCTTATATTAGTTTCTGTATGCTGTCTGTAATGCCATTTTGCAGATAACTTTCAGAATGTTATTGACATTATTAGAAAAGCACTCTTACAATAGGAAAAATTTTTCACAAGACCCCATAGGAAGAGATGAGGTATGGTCTTCATGTCCACTGCTGAAGTCTACAGAAACTGTACAGATGCACTGCGTCACCTCCTGAATTACATTTTTCTCATGAAACAAGTATCACACAAGAACACACAAAAGAATGTTTTTGTTCAACTCATTGTGGAGACATGGTAAATCTTAGAATGACTGACATTAATTCTAGGCTTCCATTCCTTGTTTTTCAAGTCTATTCATGTTCCTGCTATTTACTTTCCAGTGGCATGCAATTTTAGGCTAATAAACTTTAAAAATAAGATGCAAAGGGTAAGAAATTTTTTTTAAAAAATAAATTACTAGATTCAAGATTGACTTTCACATCACTATGCAAATAAATATTTTAACCTCTCTCTATAATAACAGTATCATCTAAGAAATTACGATATTTTGATGTTTGGCAGATTTTAAATCTGTTCCTACATTCAGCTGTACCTTCCAAATGATTCTATACACAGATGAGTTTTCACTCATTTCTATCCATAAGATTCCCATATGAAGTCCTTATTTGGATACTGATTTTACTCCATCCTGCTGCATGGATTCAGAAAAGATGTGGGAGAGCTTGGGATGAAAACTTTCATCCTTCAGGTGAAGTATAATGCAGGCAAGTAACATACTATCCAATTGGCAAAATATAAGGGCTGCTTCGATTTCCCTCTCAGCATCCACTGGGATACACATCTGTGCTTCTGCTGTCAATACACATTTATTATATGCTATATAATGCATTTTCTCCATAGTACCAAAAGCAGCAGCATTTCTCTTCCTTCCTGATCTTTTTTAAAAGAAAGGAAATCAATACAAGCAAATGAAGAACTTAATCAGGTTTTTTAAGGAATATTATCCTTCAGAATTTTCCCCAATAGCAAATTTTGCTAGTTTGTCACAAGGCCTAAAAAATGAACTATGAAAAGAAAAATGTATTATCTGGTAATTATCACTGAAGAGACTCCTGACAAACCCATGTATCAGAGATCCCATGTATTCAGAGGTCATCAGATGGCTGGAAGAAAATGCACTGATGTTTCCATATATATCAAAACCAAAATGATTGTAAGCAAAATCATTTCAAAGGGTCAGAAATACTGGTTATGTCAGCTTTCTCACTCTGTAACAAACTTTGAAAATTGGTTTATTTTGTCAAAATACTTATTCTTAAGTTAAAAAAAAAAATCATTTCTACTGTGAAAGTATCAATGACTTTTAAGACATTTAACATCCAGTTTATTGTTTGAGGTTTGTGACCATTTTTGGATGCATTGCTAAGGAATGTTAAGCAAGTGACTTTGTTTCAAATTAAATCTCCTGAAAAAATCATAAATCCAAACCAAATTTATTTTGTTGAAATCAGTATCCAGGGAACACAAAAGTACAGTAACAACAAGAAGACTGTCTTATTGTCCCAGTGGTATGTTTTCTGCTCAATCATACTAAAACCAGAAATAGTATTGGGAAAACATCCCATAATAACTGTTTCTTATGTTACTGAAAAATTTCTGACGGGGATGGTATTCGAACTAATATTAATCCTAACCATCCTACTTATTAGAGGGAATTCAAGTTCTAGCTTAATGAGATCAAACACATTATTACCTACATTTTTTACAACCTCAGCAGCAGAGAAAATCAAGTGAGGCAGAAGCCATCTGAAAATCCCTCCCAGAAAAAAACACCAGCTTGTTTAAGTGCCCATTCTCAAAGAAGCCCTGCAGATCTTTCCGCTGCTGACAGCGGCAGCAGCTTTTCTCCTTTGGTCCTCTCTGGGAGCCTGGGTAGCCAGCTGGACTAAAACCCAGGACAGAAACAGGTGGCAAATAAAGGGACTTGCTTCTCTTAACAGGAGGATGAGTTAGTGTCTAGCAGTTAACAGCACTAAAGAATAGATGAAGAGTAGGGAAGCTACTTCTCTCTATAAACCCCTATCACACTTCACAGAGAAGGAGCTTTGCTTTTACAATTCCTTCAGGGCTGACCATTAAAAAAAAAAACAAACATAAAAACACCATCTGAACAAGTGAAATAAGAGTTAATTCAAAAGCTACTTAATTTGGAAGGAGTTTCCCCCGTTATTTATTGAACAAAGAAACCTGCGCATCTGCCTATCTTACAAATCATTTGATTACTCTTAACTGCAGCTCACTCTGTGGTAAACCGTAAGTTTTCCTTAGTCCTGCTTTATTATTATCTCTACCTTTATATCTTTAACCCATTTTATTCTGTCTAAAATGCGAATTGCATGCTCTAAAGACCAATAACTAGGCTTTTTTTTACTTCTTTTAAATGAATCACCTAGCACAAAGGGGGCCCACATCTTCCACTGAAGTTCCCAGCAGTTACTATATTAAAGGGAGTAATTCTCTCCCCCTTCCAGATGGCAAGTATCCCAATGACAGCCAGAATCCTTTTAACCAGCACACTAGGGTGAATACAATGTTCCTCTTGGGAAGCATTTCCTGTAAAATGTTGAGAAGTTGGCAGATGGGACAGAAGATTTTAAGACTAACTTTTTCACATGAGTCAATTTGGAAGAATTAGAGGTGCTATGAAAGCAAGCTCTCTGGAGGCACAGAATTTCTGAAGACCTCTTCCAAGAGACAGTCAAAGTAGCCATTCTTTTACATTGCTCTGGTGTTCTTTTCTTTTTCACTTGGTACTGTTACAGGGTAAAATGGACAGTTTTTAGATTTGAGAGTTTTGTCTTAAAAACCTAGAAGGAAGACCTAAGTTAATTGTTTAGATACTTTCCTGCACTAAAATCTCTGGAATAGAAAACAGAGAAACTATTCTCAAAAAACACCCTTCTATTTCTTAGGAAGTTACCTAGAAAGCAAAAAAAAAAAAAAAAAAAGTACATCATGGATCAAAGAGGTTAAGTCTTCATCTCATTTACTCAGCTTCCCCTTACACAAACCTGGGCCACATGTTCTTGAAGATAAAGACACTAAGCACTGCTATAAGAGACAAAGCAGAAGGGCCCTATCCAAAGGCTTGAAGACTTCACCTAATGTTTCTATTTTGCCACACCTGAAATCTCACTTGGCACATATTACAGACTTGAATCCATATCCAAAGGTCTGTTGCTCCATAAACCAGTACATGTACTATACTCTTCTATATCCTTTATGTCGCTTTTAATCCCAGTCTGTGTTAGAAATAAAATTGATACTTTTCTTCATTATGTCACCAATGCAAGACACTAACAAAATTCTTCTAAATGTTCATTTTCTTCATCCATTATAGCATTTCTTTGAAAACATTAGAGCAAAGTCTGCCTTTGAAAATGGCAGAGGGTTTGCATACTAATTTGCTGCAAATGTTTAACTTACTTTAGTTAGTACAAAACCCACCACAATTTAAAAATGCAAAAAGTTTATCTTCTCTGACATAGCACAGGTATAATCTACCAGAACTTTTCTCTTTCTCTGAGGGCTATAATCCTAACTGCTGGATGCATATCTGGTAATATTAGAAAATACTGGAAAAATTACTCCAGTTTTCTAATACTGGGAACGGGAAACACAAGGCACACTTCCATACACCAGAGATAAGAAAGCATATTTGTAGAAAAAGAGATCTTAAATGCCTGTTATCTTGCACCCTGTATTATGTAATTTACACCTGTGCAAAATAAGCAGAAACTCTTACACTGCACTTATTCAACACTTACTTTTTATTTTGCTAATGCTTCCAGCAAGGTGAAAGAGAATGAAATAAATTTAAAAGAAAGTTAATTTTATATAGCCAGATGCACATGGAGATGTAATTCCAGTAAGCATCTTCAATTTCTCAAGGTTAAATCAAGCTACTGTACATCTTTTATTTTACCCATGATAAAGATGATGATGTTGAACCTGCCTTCAATTGAACATACAACTTAAAAAGGCATGAAGAAAAAAATCACAGGTAAGACAGCAAGAAGGAAAGCACCAGACCAATGCATTAGCACTGAATTAACTGAAGGGAAAGGGAAAATAGCTTCTAATCTTATTCAGAAAACCAGACTTCTCAGAGGGCCAAGCTGTGCATAATAGCTGTAACTGCTCCACTGGACCGCTCTGTATGTGTACAATTACCATAGCATTAGACAATTCCCTCTGGATTTTCTGCAATTAGTATCATTGCATCCTTTGTCTCATACATATGTGGACTACAAAGTAGTTGTTAATTAATTTTATGAGCAAGTATCTTTCCCCTCACCCCAGAATGAAGCTTTGTAACAGTGCACAGAGTGAAAGACATTCAACAGATTTGTTCAAACTCTGTTGTTCAGTACATACCTCAATGTCTTGCCACCTTTACTGAACACCACTTCATTCCATCCACCAGCATATTTCATACCCTGCCAAGTGCTCTCTCTAGAGGAGACTGCACTCCAGCACCTCACAGCTTCACAAGCACTGAAGAGTCCCATGCAGAAGACCCCAAGGTTAAGTGTCATCACCTTAATTCACAAACAGGGAAAAGTACTCAAACCCAACTGAAGCCAAAAAGAACCCCCTATTTTGCATTGCCTGGGGGTGGTGCTTTTTAAATATATACAATTAAATGAAAATTTACATGTTCGCAACCTATCCAATACCAAATTCTGTTGCACCTGTAAGCACTTCTCTAAAGCAGGTCCAGGTATTTCACATCAGCTAATCAAGAAAACACAACCATCTACAAAAATTTGGCCCAAGAGAGCACAGTGTTTGTGCTGGTTTAAAGGTAAGCCAGCAGGAGAAATGAACCCAGCTCAAGAGAGATAATAAATCAGAGTTACAATTTAATAAAAATATTACAATAAATGCAATGACACAAAGAGAAATTGGTTTTAACCCACAAAGAAGTATAACCCAGCACCCTGGGGCACAAGCAGAATGGTGTTTGTCAGCCCCTGTGCTGAGCCTCCCCCATGGTTTCCCTGAGTCCAAAATAAAAGGAAGGGAAACAACCTGTTGGTGCAGATGACGGCTGCTGTCCTGTCGAGGTTCTGGTCCTCCTCTGGATCCAACAAGTGGTCCCAAAGGCCTCCAAACGCCAAGATTATATACCCTCAGGTTCAGGTGGGAATACCCAGTACCTCCCCCAGGGCAGGGAGTTCCACAATGGGTGTCATGGGGTATTTTGGAATTGTTGCTGGCCCATTAGCAGACACGCCCCCTCAGGTGGATGTGAAGGTGCTAACGACTCCCCAGAAGGGAGTTAACACAGCTCTTATCTAACAGGTGTCTTTCACACCCAGCTTGCAGCCTGAGGGGTCGTGTGTTCCCTGGGCAGCTGCTGCAAATGGTCCATTGTTAGCAGTTTATGGGAAATTACACAGTGGGTGTAGAATACACAGCTTTGGTCACACCCACACAGTGCTAAACTGGCCTCACCTGCTGTACTAGGACGGTGTTACACAGAAGTGGTGGAAAAGCAAAAGCTACAGCTACCAAACTCTAGGGGTGCATGGTTTTAAAATTCCCACTATCCAGGCCAGGCCTCCAATCAGAGAGCAGTCAAGCATTTGTACCTTGTAGAGATAGCTATGTAAGACACAGATTGGTACAATCTACAGTAAAAGAAAAAATAAACCCTAAAGTTTCAAGTTGAAAAGATTTAGTCCAAATTTTTGGTTTTGTGAAAAAGGCTAGCAATAAATTTTATTTACTAAGCAGGCTCTGAGTTTGTCTGATAGCAAAGCAAACTACTGGATTTTGCTTGTAATTTTATTTTTTTTTATTATATATAAATGTAGCTTCTGCTACCAGGGCTGTGAAGTTTAAGCTACAAATCCACTATGCATTTTCATTCTGGCTATATAAGGGGGGAAGAAAAAAAAAAATTACTTACAAATTTCTGTACACGGTTGCTTGATTTTTAAAAGAATCTAATAATCTGAACCATAGATCTGTCTACTCTAACACTGGCAGACAGACTTAAAAAACAAATTCTAAGAGCTCCCAGGCAAGCTTCATAGACATGCAGACAGAAAGCCAAGTTTATCAGTGTCCTTGTTCATGTAATCACTGATAGTTTTAAAACTGAAGAAAAATCACAATACATTAATTTTGTGCAGGATGGAAACACTGATTTTTTTCTTGTTTACACTATAGATTTGAGACAGATGAGGTCTGATAAATAGAAACATAAAACTGGAAGTTGTGGGGTTTAGGGCAGAGAGAACTGCCTTAAAATATTCAATACTGCTGCTCTTGAATTTTGTGTTGTCTTAGCAAACACGGCATGCTCAAGTACTATAGAAGCCATGTCCAGACAACAAAGCCTACATGTCGGTACTCTTCCCACAGTGGTCACAACAGAGAATGTCAATAAGCTTTTCAAATAGATTCAAGGCCCTGAAATTAAATACTTGAGTCTTCCTTTTCAATTAACGAGTCAGACTTGAAGTCAAACTGATGACAGACAATTAGAAAAATGCTCATCTGAAGGACTTTAATGGTGGTTGGTCAGGAATTAACACAAATTTATTCATTTTTTTTTCTTTATTTCTTACAGACAGGTATCCATAAAACAAACCGCAATAAACACCTAACACCTATTTAAACAGATAATGGTTTTCAATATGAAGAGAAGAACAGATCTCTCAAAGCACCACTGAAGCCCCCAGTGGCACCCAGACTAATTTCTACAGCGTACTTCAGAGAAATGTGGTTGACCTAAGAGTAAGTGAAACTTCAGAATCAAATCCAAACAGTAGCAACCCTTGCTGTGGTATAGCTGCCTCCTCCGTTCTTGTCTTTAGGGGACTCAACAGTGGAAAATCCAGTCTCAGAACAGAATATATTTCAACATCTTACCCAACAATAGTGCCTGGAACCAAGGCAAAAGTAGCCCAAGGTTTGGAAAGAAAACTCCACATTCTTGGTTTAATATTAGTTGACAGAAGGAGAAAAACCACCATCCTCATTTATGTCAGCACCTGACCTGGGTGAACCATAATACAGCTAACTGCACTGAAAACAAAGACCTGAAGTCAGAAGGAAAATAGGTCCTGATTTTTTTCCAGTCTGGGTTGAAAGAAGCCACACCAAGCATATCCATTGTTGAAACACTATACAATGAGTGCTAGACAGCACTGGCTTGTCACTTTAGCAAACAAAGGCTCTTCCCAATGAAGAGGCTTGTCTTTGCCTCCTCAGACTGAGGAAACACATGCCATAGCACATTTAAGTTTAACCTAGAAGCCTTAGTACCACAGTTGTTGACAACACAGGCAGCAGAAAGAAATAACTTCAGGCATGATGAAGACTTAGCATCATGAGTTACTGCAAAGGGCTACTCTGATAATGTTAACATTTTTTAAAATTTCAGGTAGTTTAGGAATATACTATTGGTTTTAAAACATAGCTAACAGTCTATGAATTTCTCTACTTCAATCTCTCTTCTGTGCCACAAAGAGCCAAAGAGAGGGTTTCACAACACCTAAATCACTGTTGGTCTTGTCTGTGACTACGGAATGCTGTTGGTGTGCCCTGATCACAAGGGAAAATGAAAGAAAAACTAATGATAAACTAAGCACAGTACAGCTACAAAGATGACCATGGCAAAGGGTACAATTTGTGAAAAGGTGCCTTTACATTACTGAGATTTCAGCCCCCTTGTCAAGCTCTTGCCTGGTTTAACTGACTAATAAAATCACAAAGACTGTATTGATGTGCATATTTCAAATCACAACAATTTCACATGTGCATATGCATGCACCTTATTTTAAGTTAGTCCATAATGAAAGATTGCATATTTACCCAACCCCAATACACACATCTTTCTTCTCCACTGAAGCCAGAAGTACTCATGCACATCTGGGAGCTTCACACTGACATGGACTGCGGGAGGCATCATTACACAAGCAACAACAGAAA
Source organism: Myrmophylax atrothorax (assembly GCA_026770055.1). NCBI lineage: Eukaryota > Metazoa > Chordata > Aves > Passeriformes > Thamnophilidae > Myrmophylax > Myrmophylax atrothorax. The sequence goes on along the minus strand of JAOXXN010000446.1, from coordinate 45,652,324 downwards.
ACAAATCTCCAATGTAAATTAATTTAATTAAATCATTCACATAACAGAAGTTTTAAGATTTAATAAGTCTAAATATACAGTGCACAACCAACTCTGATAAGCTCACTCACTTTCTATTTCTGCACTTAAAAATTGAAAACTAAACCAATTTCCACTCTTCCTGTGCTTCCCTTTGTTCCCAGGCATTGCTGGGGAACATTCTGCATGTCACCACCAGACTGCCTTGAGGCTTGCTTGTGATATTACAAATCAAAATCAATATCACAGGCTTTTACGGCAGTTGATTGATTGTTGCGCAGATTTGTAGGACAAATAACTATTCAGTCACACAACTAAAAAAAAATAATTCTACCTTTTTTTTTCTTTTTACTATGCTACATAACACAAACTATGGTTGAACATTCTGATACCTGCAAAATTACCAATGCACTCTACTCGGGAAAGACGACATGACTCTCTTAAAATAAAAAGCACATAACTGGATTTCTTCTGAAATACATAAACAGTAACTTATTTATTACAGGTAAACAGAAAATGTAAACAACCTGGGAGATGTAAACCAGAAAAAAAAGAAACACAACACTATTCCTATTGACTAGAAGTTGAAATGGATTTGGTATGTAACCACTTTTCAGTAAATAAACAACTAAAAAGATTTAAAAGAATAGATCAGTGATCCTTGAGAAAAAATTATAAAAGCAATCAAAGCAGAAATAAATCCTTATTGGCCTATGTGAGGAAACTGAAAATTAAAATAAATCACTACTGAATTATAAAGTTGAAAAGTTAATTAACACAATAAAAGAAGAAATTACAGGGGGAAAATTTGCCTCAAACCATGATTTAAAACTAGATCAAAACCAGAGATTTTATAAGGACAAACTACCTTTACTAAAAAAGCCTGAGCTGGAAAAAAATTACTGAAAGAAGCTGAGATATGCATACAATAAAGGAAATGGGAAAGGACTATGTCTATTTGAATGTAATCTATGGTGAAGCCACTGCATAGGAAAAATCAACTCCACACAGACACAAAACTAAACCTGAGAAAGGTACAAATGAGACTGCTGTCATGTCTCAGAGACAGACTGCAAGCATCTATACCATTTTAGGTTACTGAATGCATTCTAAATTTGTCTTTTGGCAGTTAGACATCACTTGAGGACAAATCAGGGAGAAAAAGTCATAGGAAAAGAAAGCATGGTTTTTAACTGTGAGGGTAAATAGCCATAGGAGTATATTGTCAAAGGAAATTAGTAATTCATAACAGAGTATTAGCTGCTTAGGGGTTTAGACTTTGCTTTCAAAGAGACGTGACTTAGCTTAACTGTACTTTAGCGGACTTAAAGTAGTCACCGAAAATTCAACCTAAGACATGCAAAATGATCTCTCACAAAAGAGAGAATCACTGGGCAAAACTTTGTCTTATGCTAAGACAGGAAGTAAGACCAAAGAGCAGCAGTCGGCTCTGAGAGTCTCAACAACCACAGCTAAATCTATCGCGTGTCTGAATTCAAAGACAGGTTCTATGGCACTCTCAGAAAGAATGAAAAATAAGCTCAAGTCAAGAAACTTGAGAATATGTGCAGTTTAGGGAGTGTAGAAGTGGCAAACTATGTCTACTGTCACCACTTTCAGATAGCTCTTACATATTCAGGATTTGACTCTAAAAAACGGTAGCTACAGCTGCCAGTAAAAAAATCAGTGGGAACTTTCAGCATCAGGCAGTTCTGAGAATATCTTCATCTCAGAGCAGATAGCACAGCAAAAGCCTCAATGCAAAACTGTTCCTGCCAAAGGTACAAAATGCAAGTCTCACAGGCTTCTGACTGAGTAATCCAGAGATACTTAGTCCTGTTCAGAGCAATGTGTCAAAATCTGGCTGAGCTATTACACTGTGCTAGTATGTCATGGTTTAGGAGTGGTACTCCCCAAGTAACTGCCCCCACAGAGAGTCTCCAAAACACAGGCTGCTCTCTCTCTCTTCCCCCGCTTTGTCCTTACCCTCCACTGTGGTGGGACAGAGAGGAGAATTGGAAGCACAAAAGGCAAAGATGGCAGGTTGAGATGAGAACCATTTACTGGAAACAGCAATGAGGTAAGACAATGAACAGGAACAGCAACCACACCAATGGCAGAGGGTACAAGAAAGAGAAATATTCACACAGAAACCCGCCAACAATAGACAATACTCCACCACACTTACTCAACCAGACCAGAACCCTTTGTCCCCAGAAGAGAGTCCCTTCCTCCTGCTTCCAGCAATGACATGAGG
>JAOXXN010000446.1:45620393-45633668 GCA_026770055.1 Myrmophylax atrothorax | reverse complement strand
CACACGACACATTGACCTTGATCTTCATGAGAAGAAATAAATAAGAAACAAAGAAATTCCAAAATTACCTACCAATTTGAATGAAAGCTAAAACTCATAACTCAAGACAATAGCAAGTCCTATCACAGGCTTAGGCTGAAGCTGTGTCACACTTAAAATCAGGAAGACCAATCAAATCCAATACCAAAAGATAGGGATCTCAGTGGCTTTGGCAAGGAAAAGGAAAAATATAAGAAAAATGAGACAGGTTTGGACTCAGATGTTGAAACACCAAAGAAAAGCAACTTAAAATGAACCAGAAGATAGGATACAGAACAAAGGCAGCACTCTCCCTGTACAAGATACTGCTGACAGATTCCAGAAATGGACTTGGAGGTATAACATTGCAAGTAATATTCTGAAGCTATCCAAAATGCAACAACATTTCTTCTACAGGATTTCAAGAACCTCAAGGCAAAACAAAATTTTCAAGATGTTTCTACAGGAACCATGGTCAGTTCAAAATGGAGACCAGGTCTCCACTGATCATTTGTCTACAATCCTTTCTTCTTGCAAGCTTTATGATTCTCCTTCCATCGACGCACCATTACCAAAAGCAGCAACTTTTCAAATGCATGACTCATTACATTATACAGATTAGAAGTGGTTAAAGGTAAATAATAGCTGACATACCTGATCAGGCAGTCAGACTGTCACATCAAGACCTACTGAAAAAAGATTCTAGGATAAGACTCATTAATTCACAAGCTTATTCTACTGAAATTCAGTCAACAATGATGGAACACCTATAGCATTTGTGTTTTTTGGATTTACCTATATAGCTATCACCCTCATGCAATGACTAGATACTAAATTAGTGGGTGTTTTTTGCTAGCAAGCTTTTCTGAAGGACTTACTACATAATTCCAAGACTACAATAAACTAGGAAGACCTCTTATGTACATGTCAATAAATACAACTTGTATCCATGTTATTCTTACTATTCCACCACCTGGAATGGTACGTCTGTGATGGTACTGATTCATGGCCTCTTGGCCTCAACAGTCATACTTCAGCAATGATGTCTAACATTTTTGACCCTGAAAATTCATACAGGATTATTTGCACAGACTTCTATCTCTATCAGTTCCTTTATTAGGAGAGTTAGGTCTCTACAGCCACACTGCTGGGATAGCTCTTGTGAATGAAAGGTTTTACACGTGCATGAATGCAATACTGCAGCTCCTTCAGGTGCCTGCTGGTACGTGTCAAATCATGAGACAAGTCTTTGCTTTCTGTGTTAGCTGGGGCAGAAAAAGAGAGCAACCAAAAGCCACATTATTTAATACAAGCTCTTAAAAGAGGGTTAATCCAACTCTTAAGCAATGCAGGGGTATTAAATTACCTGTAACACCAAGAAAGGTTCTCTCCATTCCCATTTCATTCTTACTGTTTCCCTGCACCACATATTGTGAATTATTTTACTTTCCTGTAGCATGAAAAAGGGGATACGCATTCCAACTGCCTGGTACTTGACATAAGACTGTGTAAATGTACATAACTGTCTATGCATTAGCATTGCAAAATCTACTTCATAAAAATGCAGAAAATGGTCAAAAATATGAAGTTACACAATTGTTGGGGTTTTTTTTTTGCAAATCCCCAGTGTTGGGACAATGCAGAATTCTCATGAGTGTTGCAGGGCTAAAGGATCCTTATCCATCTGTACAGGTATTTAGGTTTCTTCTGTCACAATTGGAACCAAACGCTTTAACAAAGACTGCTTCAGGATGAAGAGTGTGTGTCTGCAGGGAGAGGTTTAATGACCTAGCTTGCATTTAGCATGCCTCTGTTAGTTCTAACTAAATTATTCCATTTTGCAACTAGAAAATAAACACACCATAGGGGATGTTCAAATGTTTATCAGCATGGCTGCATTTCTGGTGTACGATGAGGATCAGTTATCAGTGGATGAATCCAACTATCCAGTAGTTTATGGAGTCTTACACAGATCTATCAAATTGCCTGGGCTTACTTGGAAAACGCTGTGAATTCTTTTCATTCCTCCACTTAAATTTATATATAAGGAATTCTGCTTGCCCATCACAGGAATAAAGATGTTCATATACCAAGTGAAATTATCTGGCATATTCAGCAACGGAAGGTACCTTCCTCTTCCGCATTTTCCTTTTTATGGAAGCAAAGAATGCATCCCACACAAATCCCAGGCACTCATTTTTTCCAACTTTGCCTGGTTTGAAAGGAAGAAATATAGCTGTAAGAGACAGCCATTTCTGGCTTGATTCCACTAATACAACTTCACTTTCTGGCAATCCTCAGGAAAACTCACAGAGAGCCAATGCAAATTTTGTGTTGCTTCTTTCTATCATTCCTTTGAAAGAAGAATTTACGCAGGGACATTCTTCAAATTCAGTGCACTCAGTTTTCACAGTAGGATTCCAGAGAGGTTTTCACAGAGGCAGAGAGACAGGACATGCCAGTGTTTGAAATTTGGTTCTGCCAGCTAATATCCATCAGATACTATTTCCCACAGTCAGGTAAAAAACAACCAGGTAATACAAGCATGTTGTTATGCAGCATTAATTACTCTGAAATCCTCTGAGAAGCCGCCTCACAAAAGGTAATGACCTTGTTCCTCCCTCTTGGTGGTCCTACAGTGTTGAGAGCATGAAAAAGATCCAGATTAAACAAATTTAAAAAATTGTCCTGCACAAACTTCTATGATAAAAATTAACTGATCCATGAATCTTATGGAATGATAGTGTGTAGAATTTTGCCAAAGTCCCTCTTGGAAGTGTACTGAATTACTAGGTAGCCTAATATACTTTCAATTTTCTTCAAGCATGTGACAATTATAAGGAAGTCATCCCTGACTATGATAAACATTAAAATATCCCACAACACTGAAAGAATAAACTCATCTTTTTATTTAAAGTTTAATGTAGCTGCTAGCGTGATTGCTCTTACAAACACACCAGTATTACTTTAAAACTGACCATTACAGCATTACATTTAAACAGAAATGGCAGCTGTGAAATAAGTTAATACAGCTTATGCTATGATACCTTACCTATCTTTCCCTTTCCCAACAGGAGGTATCTAGACACTATTTTGTTTTTATTAAGCAATTTTGATAAGCTAAGCAAACTTCCTACTACACTGCATGACTCAAACCCACATTTATTCCAATCTATAGCTGAGTGACATATCACTGGGCTCTAGAAGCAGCAACATATTGGAAGAGTTTAAGCCCTTCAACTCACAAGTTGCACCATTATTATTATGTAAAAAAATTCAAAAGCAGAAGTTCTTTAATAAGTGAATACATAATTAGTTAATGAACCTCTCACTTAACAAGGGACTGCAGCATAAAACTACACTGCGGTAAAACCACATGGGAGTTACTGCTAGTCTTCGTTAGGAAACTGGGGTGACCTCTTCTGTGATGATGTTTCAGGCAGTAGCTGCCCTTAAGTTGCTCTATTTTTCACAAGGAGAACAAAGAAATACCAGTGCTGTTACAATGAGAACAATGAAACACCATTGCTGTGCCCCTGATGGGCACAGAATATTGCAACAAGCTCCATATTGTTGGGGTTTCTTTTAAAATGCTTAAACTGTTATCAAAAGTAGTTCCTTTTATGCCTGTTCTCAGTTGCTGAGATGTATCAGGAAGACTCACCCTCCAAAATTCCAGAGTGGTATAGATGGCACTACCAGACATGGCTTAAGTGCCATACACTTGCAAAAACAGTACAGGTCTTTAGCAGAATATAAACTAGAGACAGTAAATGATGCCAGGCTATCCTTAGTTTGATATAGGTGGGAACCCCAGAGTAAAACTGTGGAAAAAAAAAACCACAGGAAAATAAAGGTAAAATTCTTTCATGAAATGTCTTCATTTTAAAGTTCAAATGTTATTTATGTACTAGTACCATGACAGGAAACAAAACAAATTTATGTCACCAAAGTTTTGTTAGGAAGTATAGGAATACACATGCAGTTCTTCACTTTCTTTCTGTCATCCATACATAGCCACTATTTCAGTCAATTCAGGAAATATAAACAAAAGCCTAGGTGTAATTGAGAAAACAAAATCAAAACTAACTCAAGAGTTTCAACATGAACAACCCATAACTAGAAAAATCAGAAGAACAAGATTTCTGTATTTTCAGTTTAATTCATGAACTTTCTGGGGTCAGTCCACTGGTAGTATTTCCCCACACAGCTTCCAATCTTTTACTTAGATTCAGAGAAATACTTCCAACACATTCCTATCCCTGGACATGAAAGACTTGTTTACTTCCCTGAATTAGAATAATCCCATGCACTTTCCCCACAGCCATATAGCAGAAAAAACCACCTTGACAATATTCCAGTTATAATACAGCATTTAAATAGAGAAGTGACAGTCAGACATTGTTCTCAAGATCCTTGTAAATCTTGGGTCAGAAATTAACTGGAAGTCTCTCTTTACAGTCTGTTCACAGCTTAAATTCCTACAGTGGATTTTCCTCAGGTCTTCACAATACTGAACAGCAGCAGGCATCAAAACATCTTGAGAGACTGAAAGGAAATGCAGCTCTGCCTCAGAACATTAGTCAACCAACTCACAGAGTTAGCAAGAAACTTCCCTGGTGAACCATTTGCTACAGAGTTTCCTGAGCTGCATTTTCACACACATGATAAAGACAACTTCCAAATGCAGAACACTGGACAACACAGTACACACACCAGACAAGTTATTTTATCTAGTAATATAATTCTAATGGTGTTTTAAAATGTTTGGCAAACAATTTTGGAATCAAAAAAATTATATATAAAAATGTTCACATGGAATTCCGAAATACGAGATGCACTGCATGTCCTAGCTAAAACCCCTTCACTACAAACAGCCTGTCCAGCTCAATGCCAAAATAGAATTTGAGATCACATTCAGTATCTGTACTGCAGTGCAGTGCCTTCGAGAGGAAGGTACAAATGCTGCAACCTCAGCCATGCCATCCCTCCCATGAACTGTTAAACAGTGGTCTCTTGTGCCAGTCCCTGGTGCATCTTCAAAAGTCACACACTGACAAGTACAAGAAACACTTTTTAAAATAAACAAAGACTATCCAAAGTGGGTTTCACCATTATTTTATTCTAAAATTGCTTCTAACATGCAAGATTGCTTTTGAGCATTTTCTTCAGTGCATTCTGGGAAGCATGTTTGTAAGTTTGATGACTGCAGCTCCCAGAAACTTATGTATTGTGATAAACCCCTTTAAAGATAAGCAGCACATGAAAAGCACCAAGGGATTAAAAAAAAAAAACCAAAACAAGTTTTTCTATTGTATTTCACTTTTGATGTTTAGTTACTTATCTTACAATAATATTCAAATCTCGTTTCTCCAGGTTCCTTTTGTGGCCTCTAATCACACAGAATCTTCATTTAGAATGGCAGCTAAGTATATAATTTTTAGTCAGATTTAAAGTGACATTCATTGTTTAAATGCTACCATAACGAGGAACATCTGAAATAGAACTGACTCTGAAATCACTGAACTCATGTCCTTGAAATGTGAACACATTACATTCTTCACTTCAGAATGAAGCAAAACTCTCTGCCATAAACTTCATTATCTGAAGCATTAAAACCCAGCACTGAGAGAATAAAATCTTTTGCATGTCAAATATGAATCCTAAGTAATATTTAGTTTTATTTAAAAGTACTTTTCCAGTGTTGCAAAGTACTCTTACATTTTTCTCTGGCAGTCACACTCAGAACTATTAAGTCCACGCAGAAAAAAAGAAAATAAGACAGCACAGAATATCCTCACACCAGCAAAAGACTCTATTTAATGGCAACTTGCTAATTAAAAAAAAATGAAAACAAAAAAAGGCATTAGAAGAGAGTACAACATGGAACATCAGTGTTTCAACCTTTAAAGAAAAAAAAAGATGAAAAATATCTGATGACTCCATCTGACCTGGGAAAAATGTGCTACGCATACTAATTTGCTTCTGATTCCTGACAGGCATGGGAGTCTTCACTGTCTCAAAAGACAGTGAGAAAGACCATAACCCTGCCAGCCCTACTTTAGTGAGTCCTGGTGTTGTCTCCTACCATAAACAGCTAAAAGAAGACCTGCCTCTATTTTAAGAAACTCCACAAGTGCAGAAAGGCATATATACTGGCATCAGGAACATCAAGAACAAATAGCTGAATTACACATTTCTTATCACTTTTATGTACATATTGGTCCCAAAATTCAGGACACCTTTAATGAATATAAGGAACATATATAGGCAGTATGTCATTGAAACATTGCAATTGTTTTAATTCCTTCACCAGCTTGACACTCCACTCCGTGCAAAGGCCTTCCCTTACTGGGGTTCTGTGTCATGAAAAACAGTTTTTGGATGTGTGCATTATGGAAGGAGACCACGCATTTAGACAAAAACATTTTCTGTTCTCTCCTGAAACTCTGAACGATTTTCACTCTGGTCAAATTACACATGCTAAAAAAAAATACTTTAAAAAAAACAACCAACCAAACAAGTAATTTCCATATTAACCATAAATGTTTTACATTCTTGACTGTAAAGATGAAATGATGAAAGTCTATTTTGTACATACCTTTGTCCTTTTTAATATTAAAAAACCCACTCCTCTACAGGGCAGAAGTCCACTCCAGACACACAACTAATAAAAGCAGGGCAGGACACTCACTGTTCTTCACTTCTCTTGCGCAGTATGTGTGCAAGACAGGAGAATGTATGTCCAAGCCTAAAAAGGGCCACACATAATAAAAGGTCATGTCCACCTGGAGCATTCAGCAAAGTCATGAGGAATATCCCTGTTTGTGGAGAAACACATCATTCACAGGACTACAGAAGATTTCCTTCAGGAAAACTGAACAGTGCAGACCTGAATTCCAGTCTGTCCAAAGCTACCTCAATGTAAGGACTGGTGCTTCCAGAAATACAGGGCATATTACAGAAGTAAAGCGTTTACACTTCTCAGAAGTGACACACCAAACTCAAATTAGTCCAAAAGAAACAAAAATCCACCCTAGCAGCAAAATTTGCAGGAGATAATGCATAACACCACTTTATCAAAAAAAAAAAAAAAAGTGCAGCAAACAAAGAAGAGGAATCATTAGGCATATAGGAATGTGTGGAGGGGAAAAAAAGAAACTATCAATCAACATGTGGCAACTACCAATTCAGATTAGTACCTTAATGGAAATAAAGGGCATTTTTAAGTGAGTCAAATCTCTACAAGTCTCCTTAAACATTAAAAAATTATTGTGTTCACACTGCAGAGTAAACTCTAAAGATGTTACAGTAATTTTGAAATACCAGAAAGAGAACTCACAATTTTAGAAAGTTTCAGGTCCTACCAAAAGAAGAAAATATGAAGTGCACTGTTTACATGTAGTAGGCCTACAGATGTCATCCTGAAAATACTCAAAGTACCAAATGCTTTTTGCTTGCCTAAGGTATTCTTTGAAAACTTCTTGTTTATCTAGGAAATATTTATAAACCCGTCAGTCTCTAACCATTATTTTAAAAATAAGTAACTAAAAACTGCAGCAATTACCAGGTAACACTCAACTTGCAGTGTTTTCTGTCAACAACATTCAGAAAGTTACAACACCTAATATCTTTAGAGAACACCAGTCCAAGCTTTCTAAGAATAGACAGAAGAAAGACTACATTAAAAAAAGATGTCTTAAAGCAACTGACTTTTCTGAGTAATGTCCATAACTTAGACAAAGTGGAAGAGTAAAAACCACTACTTACATACCACTACAGACTAAAGAGTCAAAAGTTCACATGAAAACAGCATTTCTCAGGCCTTTTTGATATTACTACACAATAAGCCTCAATTTACCGTATTCAAGGTCATTTTACCACTGGTACGACATTCTACACATTTTTAAGCATTATCTAAGACTGGGTTTGCCAAATCTTATTAAGCCTGACACACATTATCAGGAGTGCTGTTTTACATAACATGCTGCTGCTGTCAGGTGCTGGAGTTTAACATTACTGTGTATGTGCTGAGCAGTATTAGCATGCTCGCTGCTTCTCTTTCCCTATTAAGCATTCAGATAACACGAGCTAAGCTTAACATTCAAGCCTGCAGTAAGACTGCCATTGCACAAGTCTTCCAAAAATGTTTACTAGTGAGAGGTGGTATTAACTAAACTCTCACAAACTGAGATGACGAATTATCTTTCACAGAAGTATTTTTCTGTTTTGTCTTCAGGTGTTAGACAACACTACAATAGAAGTCACATAGCACCAACAGGAAAAAAGTTGCCAATCTTCCTGCCAATGTTGCATAACAGCTGTATTTCCTGTAAAAGCAGACTTTCCAAGAATCCTCAAACAAACAAACAAACAAACAAAGGAATAATAGGGTATATATTCTTATTGTATCGTTTCTCGTAGAAATAGAAGATCACTGAGACCCAGGATGCACAATGCTGCAAACAGCATATGAATACGCTTCACATACACTGCGTGGCTCACTTTCCCCTCCTTTTTAGATGTATTTTCTTACATGACATCGAACGTGAGCATTTTCTAAATCAGACTGTACTAAATGACAAGGAAGTTTTTTCCTACAGTCTCAGTGTTTTCAGCTCTACGTATCAAATGCCTCCGCAATTTTTCCTCAAACTGACACGGTTTGCATACACCACTATTCAAAGATGCCCATCTACAAAACTTGCTAGGATTGTGCATATAAAAGGCATTTGGGAGATGGCCGAGAAGGTAAATAAAAGCAATGCTTGAAAAAAAATAGTCCAGATAAGCATTAGATGCAGCAGTCCTGATGTATTAATTAAACTGAGGCATGAAACGCTCTAGCGCCGTAACATGCTTTGGACCGAAGTAAGGAGAGGATGCGCACGCCAGAAAAAGCCGTTATTAGTCTGTGCCCAGCGAGGAAAACGCCTGCAAGTTAGTGGGAACCTCCGTGGGGAGGGGATAGGGTGGGAGAGGTGCTTTTTTCCCCCAAGTCTATTTTTGCCAAGGGAGTGTGACTGCAGCTTTCGCGCTGGGGACGGCTGCTCGGTTAGTATCTGCAGTACGCGAACACATCGGCGGATGGGAAGGCAGCGGTGCTACTGGGGAGGCTCCGCTCGCCCCCCGCCCGGCTGCCCGCCCCTCGTCCTGCCCGAGGCACCCCCGTCGCCTCTCCCTCCCGCTCACCCTGGCATCGCCACTAGAGCGGGCGGCCAGTTGTCGCCCCTCCGCCCGTGGGCACGGGGACACGGGGTGCCAGGCGGGGAGGAACGGGGCTCCGGAGCCCTCCCAGAGCAGTGCCCGGGGCGGCGAGGGCAGCGAACCCCCACCTGCCGTTGCCCTCTCCCGGCTCCCGCCCCAGCGCGGTCCGGGCGTGTCCCCCCGCAGCGCTCGGCCGGCGCAGCCCCGGCCCCTGCCCCACGCCAGCGCGGAGGTGAGGGATGGAGGGAGGCAGGCGCGGCGCTTACAGTTCGCAGGAACTGGATCTCGTCCTCGCCCTCGCCCCCCTCGGCCATGGCTCCCCCTGTCTGTCCTCCTCCCGGGCGCTGCGGGCGGTGCCCGGGCGGGCGACGGCGGTGGCTCCCCGCGGGGAGGCGGCGGCAGGAGGCTCACTCACTCACTCACGGCCGCGCCGGGCTGGGGCAAGTGCGAGGGCGGCGGAGCCGGCGGCCTCAGCCCGGCCCCGGCTGCGAGCGGGATGCGGGTGCCCGACAGCCTGCAGCGGGCTGACAGCGCTGCCCGGCTGCCTGTGCCTGCCAGGGGGAGGGGGATGCGATTAACCAGGGGAGGAGGGGGAGGCGGAGCTCTGCGGCCCCCCCGCCGCTGCAGGTGATCAGCAGCCCGCTCCCGCCGCACTCCAAACGCGCCGCCCAGCGCCCCTTGCCGGCTGCTCCGAGGACAGGCTCCTGGGGCGGCGGCGGCTGACCCGGCCCCCATCACCGTCACCCATCACCATCACCTCGCACGGCCCCAGCCCGGGATGCGGCAGCCCCGCCGGGAGGCACCGGGAAGGGTGGCCGGCGCCGCGCCTTCCTCCGGGGCACGGCTGTCCCGCAGGAGTTACGCGTGATGTGCTGCATTGAGTGGTACCTAAGGACAGAGATTAATTAAACGGCTCTGCACCAGTTTTTTACCAGCCGACAGTACTGTAGGGGAGAAGAGGTGGAGGTACAACATGGCTTCAAGGGGGATTGTACTTAAGCCGTTGTGTGAGTGAGCTTGATCCAGAGCGAATGTGGGGCTTTAAATACCATTTCCTTGAAGGATAGCTACCATGGGGTGAAGCCAAGGGCTGCCATGGAATAGCTCATCTTTCATGAGCATTCGTGCAGACCGTACCTTACCATGGAAGGATGCTTGGCCTCCAGCAAAAAAAAAGTCTGGCAAGCCTCAAGAGCTGCCAGACTTCTTAGAGCAACAGCACTCAGGCACAAATACATGGCAGAGAGGCTCTGCTAATGTGATGGAATGGTCATGAGGTGAGGACAACAAAGTATCTTAAAAAAGAGTAGAATTAACACTGGATCATTGACAGCATAAAATGTGTGAGGGATGTGTGACTGCAGAAGACTTCTGGAGAACAAAAACTGGTAAACATAATGAAATCACAGTTATTTTGGTAGTCAGACTGTGTGGCTAGCATAACAAAATACATAAGTGTTTCTAGGGAAGCCATACCCATAATCTGTAACTTGACACTGTTGAAGGACATAATGAAAAAGTGTTATTAAACACCTATGAGATTTTATCACTACTTCCAGCAAGAGCAAGCCTGTTCTGACAGATTGGAAACTGCAAGAGCAGCCATGACCTATAAGGCTTCTAGAGCAAGTAATGTATGAGTATTTGATATAGAGGTTCTGCAGATGAACTCCAGAGTTATGACAGCTTAAGCATTTCCTTTACAATTTCCTGGTTTCAGTTACTACTGACTTGAAGAGATTTTTACCTCTCAAGCTTTCTCCTGACCAAAAATATTTTTTCTAAGGTTGATAAAATAGTTAAATACATTTTTTCATATTGTTCATTCATATTTCATTCAAACCTCTCAAACATCCCTTCCTCCAATTCTTTACATTGAGACAGTTCTTGAAACACACCCCGATTATGAGGAAAAGTCCTGAGTTTGGTTAACTTTGAAAAATGAAAAATGAAAATGCACTAAAAAAAATATAATTTCACTTTATCCTACTTACAGCACAAGTCAGTGCAAGCACAACTATTTGTGAATGTATTTCATATGGTTGTAAGCTCAGTTCGCATGGGTTTACAGGACCAAGGTCTGGATCATAGAACATCCACGATACCTTCAATAAAGCTTTGAAAGTGAGTAATATATTAGACGCCTGTTTTATTTCCTGCATGTAAGGCAAGGACATTATAGAGAAAAAAAAGGAAAAAAACTATAAATAGTCAACTATAACATCAGTGCCTGAAACATTTTGTACAGTTTCAGCACATTACGTCATAATGAAAGTCGTTCCCAGAATGTGGAACTGATGATACCTTGTTTCTTACATATTTGGATCTCATTAGTAGACTCCTTGGTGTTTAGCAAGATGAAAACTCCATCTGCAGCTTCTCCATGCTAGGGCAGTAATATTTCTCTAACATGCATATTTGTTGATGTCTAATATGAGTGAAATGTGTGCTGCCGTTTCTCAGACACCAAAGAATATTATCTGCTGTCTTATTTACCCACGCATCTGTTCTAATGAAACAGCTAGGAGCATGTATGATACTATTACTCCTCTGTTGAATTGCTGGAATTTTCCAGATAGTTCAAAAGATATTATGCAGTAACAGAGATACACACACCACGCCTGGCTACATTAGGTAATTTGCTTAGGAAGCAAAGTTAAAAGTAGTAAAAGTGCTATATATTCTTCTGGAAACTATCTGAACAGGGTGATAAAGGCTGAATGTAGTTGGAAGCAGAGCTTCTTGTTTACTTATTCATCAAGGACAAATACTCATATGTGAAGTACACAGAATATTATATGTACATATGTGCAAAATACTTATTAAATATAGTTATAAAATATCCCCAGAATGTCAGCACAGGCACTAAAGCACCTGAACAATCTAGTTCCTGATGGACACAGCTCTGACTTCCTCTACATGACCTGCCTGCACCAATCTACTGCAATAATGTGCCTCTCCCTTTCAACTCAAAACACATATGGTTACTCCACCTGTGTGAAAAAATCAGGAATATTTTCAAAACTGGTTTGGTGTTGTTTTTTAAAAGGAATGTATTTTGGCTAATGTGGGGGTTTAGTCAGTAGTTATGGTTAATTGCATTGAATAGTTAAAAACAAGTGATCAGTTTTATGTGAAACTAATGTTATAATTTCTATCATAACAGGAAATAATGTAAAAGTCACAGACTTGTTTCTTAGATGAACTAGTGGTAAAACTAAAAGAATAAACATCCTTCATGGCTGATATTTGCAGGTGAAATTCAGTGGAATTGCATATTTTGTGTGGGTGCAGAAGAACAGGGCTCCTTGCTCCAGGACTACCAGTCCCAAAGTTCAAGATGCCAGTCAACCCCAAAGCAGTTAACTTGGTGTTCCCCACTGTTATTTGCTCATTTTCAATTTACGTTACATCTGATTATGGCCACTGTTTTCCACAAGTCTGAAAATTTTTAGCGCCAGCTGACAACTGTAGTTTCCACAGAAAAATGTAGAAAAAAACAGTTCCTACTTCTGCCAAAATAATCCCATACTGATTGGGGAATGTAAAGGTTTTAACACAACCTCTTGTCATTCCTTTCAGCTCTAACTTATATATTGTTAGCTATCTAGTTGTCTTACGGCCTTCATATGGTATGTCTACTTTTTTTCACCTGATCTAGAAGCAGTCTTTCAAATTTTGGGGCCAGTTCTCCCACATTATGTAACCTGCTGCTTCCTGTAGACCTATTGTTGTCCTGCCTTGTTATGTTCTTCTTAAAATCCCACTTGAAATCTGCCCATCTCCATAAACATTTGTGATTGCCACTCCGACAGATACTTTACTGAGTGCATTTTGCCTTTAGATGGCAAGGGTTCTACCTCCTGCAAGCCTTGTTTATCAAGGCAGCAGCACTGTGAGGATCCATAATACATCCTTAACAATTTTTACCAAAAAACAGGTTCCTTGGTGTAATGCAAGGCAGTCCAGCAGCACCAGTGTGACAGTGCTTCTGAGGTACCCCAGCAGGCTTCTGAACTGAACATAAATTAACACTATTATAAGAACTTT
>JAOXXN010000446.1:45609481-45620293 GCA_026770055.1 Myrmophylax atrothorax | reverse complement strand
CTATTATAAGAACTTTAGCACTCTAATTTAATAAATTTTAATCACCTCAATTAGATGTTAAAAGAAGATGCATAGGTAAGTTTGTATGCACACACTCAAAGTAACAGTCTATGTAAAACAAAGTGTTTGCTTTCTGTAATAATAACAACTATCATGACCATTCAGTATTTAGTAACATGAAGGGAACTCCAAGGCATTTCTTTGTTTTCATCTAGCAGAATATACTACCACACTATTTTTTCTTCTTGGAAGCACAGAGTAAGATAATGCCAGTAGGAATTAAATGGGGCAGATACTATCCTTTCTTGCAGGCACTGTTATTTCTTACAGCTTGTCAGGCTTTTCAGCCCGGTATTAATCTCACTAACATGTTATTCCAAAGGGTGTAAAACTAGAGACATAGCCTCTCCTATCCCGTGTCAAAAATCAACACCACTGTGGTCAGTGAAATGAAATCAATGTAAAATCTATGCCAATGTGGTCCCAACTGTGACTTAGAAAGAATAAAATTAGTAGACCAAATTCCACATTGAATTTTAAAGAAGATTTTGTTGCAGATTAGCAGAGTTTAAGTGAACATAAATATACCTAACATCATGTAGTTATGTGCTTGTCATGATCGCCCTGGAGTTCAATAGTATATTCAAATTTTCTTCAGTTGGTGTTTATCCTGAACCAGTAAAATACAGTACAAGTGTTGAGTGCATGTGTGTCATTTGGTATATGTTCTGTACTCTATATATAGTATGTATGTCAGAATTTACACAGTGTTATAATAAAATTTAGACAGTGAAGCTTTTCCCCTTCTATGAAAACTTCTGTTCTGCAGCTGCTGAGCTCATGTCTAAGTGTAGTCTGGAATCTGGCTGTGCCAAAGTCTGGAAATCTGCTCTTCTCCCCCAAGAGCAACAAACCATCACTGTCTGAAGCATCCTTCCTGGAAAATCTCAAAGCTTTTCATTTGTCTTTTAATTATTGTGTGTAGGATTATTAAAATTAATGAGGAGTTATGTATCTTGTGGCTTATATTTTGGGGGAAAATAGTTGTTTTCATGTTCTTGTCGCTTTTGAGTTTGTATTGCTCTTTTAATCTTTTTCTAATGTACTGTCTGATAAATTCACTGGAAGCTGTGGGGAGCCACAAAAGAAATAATTTTTGAAGCCTTTTTTTCCCCCTTTGGTGATTTTGGGGGCATTACTGTATTATGTTTCTAAGCAATGTTGGTTTAAATTAAAAGAGAACACAAAATAGCATCCTCCAAATGGTATTTCCTGTTTTCCTCAGTCTTGTAACAGTTTATGACATTATGTAACTATATACAACGTACTATATGACTATAATGTATATAAGGATATATCCATCTCTCTCACTTTTATTGTACTTTCTTCAGCTCATGTTCTTGCAACTGACATTCCATCAGTGTTTAGCCAATGAATGAAAAGGAAACAATAGAAAAGTATTTCTAATTTTGTGGACAATTTATGTTAACCATTAAATCAATGCTGTTGCAAATAGTTGGAGATAATCAGCTTTTCAAGGTTTTTCAAAATCATTTCAATTAAGTGTCTAGATATTCCATTTTATTCTGAATGAGTTAATACCTGAGGACCTAAATAACTCCCTGGAACAAAGATGAGGAAATTTCTCCTTCTTACTGATATCCAGCAATCCACTGTATAGTTTTCCAGTAGACATTTAACACCAGAAAAACTTCATCCCCTGTCCCTACGATGACAATCTTTGCTGTGAAGTTCAGTTGTGTGATATTTAAAAACTCTGTTTCTAAAGCAACAGGCAGTTTTCTGGGAGAAATTTTTGTAGTCACGGCACTACTCTGAAACTTGAGAAATGCAAATAATTGTTAAGAGATTTGTCTACCTCAAAAGACCCTTGTTTGAGCAGGTTGCATTTTCACACTTTCATTTTTGAAAAATGACATTTCAGTGATACAGCAGACTTACATTTTATTCTCTAGAGATGAAGAAGAGCTTTTTTCCTTGGCTAGTGAGACAACTAGTTGTAGACAGGGGAAGAATGAAGGCAGACAGCACAAACACGGAACAGCATGAAATTTCTTCTAGGATGCATTACAGGCATTAATCAGATACTAGTTACCAAAGGTCAAAGATTTTGGCAGGTTCTGTGGAAGTAACTAATTTTTTTATCTTCAGGCACAATGAAAAGAATATTCTTCCATGGGGAAGTAGTTTCATTACTTAAAATGCTTATGATAAAAGAATTTGATAATCAGTGCAAAACTCAGTTGGATTGACCATTCTCCATTAAATGTCCTTTTTGCTAGCAGTTAAAATGTATTTTTCTCATAAATATTACGGGAG
The DNA here is from genome assembly GCA_026770055.1 of Myrmophylax atrothorax. NCBI lineage: Eukaryota > Metazoa > Chordata > Aves > Passeriformes > Thamnophilidae > Myrmophylax > Myrmophylax atrothorax. The sequence goes on along the minus strand of JAOXXN010000446.1, from coordinate 45,617,953 downwards.
GTGATGATGCAGTAGCCTGAAAAAGCTGTCAGAAGGAGAAAAAAGAAAGGAGGAAACATAGAAAGGGAAGGAGGAAACTTTTAACGTTTTCCAATTAAAAATATTAAACCCATGAACCATAATATCACTAGATTAGTATCTTAATTTTTACCTTTCATCTCCATTTCTAGTACACTTTTTCAGGTATACCATATCATAAAACCTAAGACTTGAGTATTTACACAAGACACAAAACACCACTGAGCACTTAAAACTTCAAACTTGCATCCATATGTAGTCATAATGCAAACATCTTATTTGAATTGTTATTATGACAACACAAGTATAGGATTACAACTGTTCCCAGGCAAACTGTTCACTGTGAACCAATGATATAGAATATCCTGAGTTGGAAGGGACTCACAAGGATCATCAAAGTCCAACTCCTGACCCTGTAGAGGACAACCCCAAGAATTCCACCATATGCCTGAGAGCTTTGTCCAAACACTTCCTAAGCTCTGTCAAACTTGATGCTGTGACCGCTTCCCTGGGGTGCCAGTTCCAGTGCTGGGTGAAGAACCTAATTTAGCTTTTTTCAGTGAAAAATTGTATGCAAAGTGGCTTACTAATATATTCATTATTCACGATTATTGACAAAAAAATCAGGCCATAGTTTTGTGAGTTATACACTTGGGGTTTACCTTAGAATACTTCTCACAGATTTTGTGATGTGTGTGACCATGTAAGTGACAGAATATTGTTTCTAGTCCTGCACTGGGTGACAGAGGCAGAAGGACAGGCATTAAATACCGTACATAAGCAGAAATAACCTTGTGCATGTGCTAGGGCAGATAACTGAGAAAAAAAAGTAGCTGTTTCCTACATACTCATAGGAGAAATCTGTAACTAAGCTACTTTTTCCCACCACTATTTCACAGGCCAGCATGAAAACAGGCCCACAGATTTCACACTTAATTATTTATTTCTTTAATATAGAGTAATTACACAGCTTAAAGGATTTGTTTTTCTTTATAATTATGATGAGTTTATTCCAGACTTCCTTTAAGTCATTCTAATGTCCTCTACATGAGGTATTCTGCTTGGAAAGGCATGCATGAGCTATAATTTCCTTTTGACATTAAAAGCCACAAATCTAAACACCACTGCAGTGTTGCAGAGGAAAAATGTTTGGCTCTTAACTCAAGATTAGTCTCTGTAGCCATTAAGAAGTGAAAGCTCCGTGGAGGTAAGAGAACCAAAACCACTGAGATTACATTCCAGTCACAACAAGCACTTAACTGTTGTAGATATGGTATCTGGGAAATAATATATAGTAAATATCCAACATTTAATTGTTTGTTTCACTAATATTATTTGAAGAACATATTCATTAACACAATTGTAAAACAGAAACAAATAGATTCATTTATTGAAAAACAATAGTTATTATAAAGGAGTAGCAGAATTCTTTAATTGAGCCTTGTATCACACACTAGAAATAAACCAAGACATTAACAGTATTTACAGCATTCTTGCTAGAGCACCAAACTTATATTTATTATGGTTCAGTTACTTCTATAATTAAAAATAAAACTGTTTTCTGAATCTCTATGAGGAAACATATTACACAAATATTTTGTTTAGGTACTTACTGTCTCATCCCATAGCAATAATAAAACTCCTCACCTCTAGAAACTGGAAACCATATCTTTCTGTGACTGCTTACTGAACCAAAAAAGGAGAAATACTGAAATGCATCTAAGTCAAAATCTATAGAGCATAATATGCTGAATTCTGAAAAGGAAGGATTTGGGGGGTTGTGTTGTTATTTTAAGGCACATACATTTTGCTATGCTAAGCTGGACCTAAAGTCTGTGAAATCCAGTTTCTAGTCACCTTCTGTGGCAAGCAAAGAACTGAGGCAAACAGAAACTATCTAGTTCTCCCCTCTTTTCCAGTCATATATAGTTGGTCTTGGTTGAAGGTCTGTTTCAGAATCTTCCACACAGTTGAGTTTTAATAACAGAGTTTTCCTATTGTGTGCAAAATTCTGTTTTAATCCTGCCTAAAACCCAATGACTCATGTAGGGTCCAACAACATAGAAATCATGGATGGTTTCAAAAACCTCTGAATTGGATCATTTTGTACCATCACAAAGATTGTAGATGTGACTATTCAGTATTTCATAAAACTGTTCACATAGTTTTCAAGAATACTGACTCCTTCCAGACCTTATTCTTCCTGTTCAGTTCTCCCTCCCAGTTCATCTGAGCTTCATGTAGCTCAGATTGATTCCATAGGTAAAGTTCCTTTACGTTTCCCAGAACATGACATTTTAAAAAACAGTTCTAACACCCTTCTCAGACACAGGGACACTTCACCAAGCGATCAGCTGAACTGTTTCCTCTTTGCATCATCAAAGATTCTTAACTAAGGTGCTCCTGCTTTCCTAATAGCAGAGGCTCATTTTGTAGTCCTGAAAGAGCAAGTGGATACCAGCTAATATATCAGGTATTCCTCATCTTTATTTTTGCTTCTCTATCTTTGATCTTAATAGTATGTAATATTAATCATTACTATAACATTGTTGTATCTTTCTTTTCACTCATTTTAGTGTACAGCTCTTTTTCTGATTAATAAGCGTTGTACAGCCTGTTAACTCTGTTTATATGACACTGTATTACGTGCCTTATGATAGAGCAAAATAATCACATAAAAACTGTATCCACATGAAGTAACAATTGAAAAGCGTTAGTGAGTCACTATGAGCAGAATGGGTTTACTTCATTAAAAGCAAGAAAATCACCCCTACTCCATTTAAAACCATCTTCTCTTCGAGGTTACTGAGGTCATTTCAGTAGCTTTGGAGATTTTATAACTGTAATTCAGTAAGGCTAACCTTCTAGTAATCACGGTGTGAAAAGGCCAACTCAGGGCAGGATGTTTCCATCTAATCAGAACAATTGTTCTCAACCCATGGGACAACTGAAGCATCACCCAGTTTCAACATTTCTAACTAACCAACATATTCCTAAGCAAGGAAGGGAAACTGCACTGCAGTGTCACACACTTAGAGAAATCTGTAAATATGCAGGTATTTATAAACAGTACGCAAGTAATTTTCCACATTTCATTTCAAGGCAGGCATGGTTTCAGCTGAAACACTCAGCTTTACATTAAAGCAGAATCCTCAGGCTCTTCTGCATATCATAAAAGTGTATTTTAATTGTCTAATTAACATTTGCTTTTTTAGCAATATATCATGATTTCCAGCATTAACAGCAGCACTGCAGCTCAGATTCCTCTGACAGCTCTGCCTAATCTGCTTATTGAATTTTATTTTAAAGGCTTGGTTCCATGCTTGCCTCTTAGCATGTGTAGTCATTAACAACAGCAAAAAAAGTGGGTGTAAAGCTCTCCCACAACAGACTGATAACATTTTACACCCACATTATCCAGATGTATATCACTGCAAAACAACAGAGAATAAGGATTTTATGCTTTGGAATAATATTAGTAGATTTTGAGCTAGCTGTTACAGGAAACTATTAAAAGGAGCTCATAAACAATTAACAATGGGATGTTCAGGTTTCTGCTGATTTAGCAGAAGGCAACAATTTGTCGGTGATTCATTGCTTATATTCCTAACAGGAACACATAACTTGCCAATCCATTTCAGTCCCTGCCTGGTGATCCTAAAGCATAATGTTAGAGCATTCTTTACTTGTTCTACCACAAAGGATAGGTATAATGAGACTATACATACACACATAGATAAGACTATATGTACACACGTTAGCATTAAGTGAGGATGGAGATGTCAGGGCAAACAGAGCAGCACCAACTACAATATCTGATCTGAACTGGACTTCAAGAATTACAGAACTAAGACTGCTTTTCTCCTGTTCCAGAAATGTGCTTTTATTACTGGTCCAGAAAACAAGCTTCCATTTAGGCCACATAGCAGATCTTTCCTACTGACAGCTGAATTTATTTTTAGTTAAAGCCAGGCAAGAGCTTTTAACCATTTTTGCCCAAATCAAGTAACACAGCTCTAAGATAACTATTCTCTGCAGTGATATTGCTACTGCTTATTCTCCCATGACACCAGCTTGGGTGACAAGCAGTTGGTTTTTGGATTCTTGAGCTGTATTTTGATGTCAGTTGGCTACAGGGAACTGTGACTTTTGCATGCAGTGGCCTCTGCATTTTGGATCTGCTCTCAGAATTCATAAATATATTTGTTCATAGGCAAGATAAAGCATTCAAATGACACATCAATACTAGCCAAGGAAAAGAAGGACAAAGGAGGGCATTTAATGAGTTTCACCTGAAGTTTTGTCATTCAAATAGTCACATTGGTAGTTCCTCTCCCTTCAGCTTTGATCCCCCATTGTCCTTTTAATGATGTTTTGCAAGATGGCTCAGTTCTATTTCAACTGCGGGTTCCCACAGTCCCTGAAGCTCCTTATCCTTCACTACTGATGAAAGAAAGAAACAACCCAGGAACTAAATATATACTGAATTTCAAGGAGGTAGCTATTTGTAGTGGTATTTCCATGCATTTATTTTCCCTTGCAGTGCTTGCATAACTACCCCCTCTGAGCTCTGCCCATTCAAAGTGCAAGTGCAGCTGAAAAGTACTATTTAGTCCACTTGAACTGGCACAGAAAACCAGCTTTATTGACAGAGCTGAGCTTATTTGTTTCATTCCATATGGCAAGCTGCACAGCTTTTATTTTTTGCCAAACTAAAAGCAAAATCCCTCAAGTTTATGTAGTATACTATGCCCAAGCTCCAAATAGTAGAGAACAAAGTCTCAGATAATTCTCTATGTCTGCTCCATTTAAAAACCACATTTTAGAGAAGATTGCTGCAGATGGAAGGCATCTTGGTCTCTGATTAGGGCTGGGAGAGAGTTATTATATTTTACTTCTAAGATTATGCAATGTTTGTTGGTAATGAATAAAATTGTTCTTGCTAGTCAGAGGTACAGTGTTAAAGAGTAAGTTTTATGAAGTAAGTTTGAAGAATCCAAGGTAGGACACCATTCAGTCAGAGGTCCAAGTGGTTGGGTCATCCCCCAAACACTCAATGTGATTTTTTCTGTCAAATGACCAGGGAAATGTGTTAATTTTGATAGAGAAGGAGAGTCAAAAGTTTTTATTTGAATATAGCAATCTATAACACCTGGATTGAGTTTCAAACTGTTTGGTTTCACAGTGAAAATTAAAATGCTTTGACTCTTCATAAATAACTAGGAAAAAAGGGAAAAAATAAAACACATGAAGCAGGACAGTAAACTATTTTCCACTGCCTTTACCTACAGTCTTCAGAGCAAGTTTTTATAAGGGAAAGCTGCTTCTACTTTGTGTTAAAATGGTCAATAAGTGTTCCTTTGGGACAAAAAGTTAGAGTTAGTTGAAATCAGTGCTACTTCTTTAAAGCAAACTGAGGCCACACAGTGAAAGGGAGAAAAGCATGAAAATTAGAAAGAAAAAATAACTTCTATTCTATTTTAACTCACTTGCACCTGGAAAAAGACAGACGCAGCACATGGTCTTATCAGCCACTCCAAAACCTGGCAAACTCCAAGCAGCGTCTGATGACTACAATGCTGCTTTTAGCTGCCCTTCTAGTCATGGGTTCATAACAGTGGAACAAGACATGCCACAGTCTCAATCAGCTAAGTCACACCTCCTAGGAAAACCCCCACACACAAAGGTCAGAAAAGATCTCCAAGAGGAGGGTAGAAAAGAAAATGAACACATGAGATAGGAGGTGATGGTGAAACCCAACTGTTGTACATCATATAGATTCCATTTGGTGTCATGGATTTAGCTTAACTCAAGGGAATGATAACACCCTTCAGCCTCTCCTCAGTGGAGATGGGCAGGACATCTGTCAGGATTAGATGACAACTGTCCATCAGCCTCATCCGTGCCTTCCCCTCATTTCAACATTTGTAGGCCCAAAGAATGAATGATAGGGGAAAGACAGGGCATTTACTCATGATGTTTAATTATTTTAGAAAGATCAGTCAGTCGAGTATTTTGATTTGTCTTTGCACAATGGAGAATTTTACATATTCTGCTTCTTTATTATTAAAAAGAAAAAAATTCAGTCTTATTCAGACATGGCAAAAGCAATCAGATCACTGGAATTGTACTAAAGGAAACATTTCAGCACAAGCTTAGATAACAGTGTCATTTCCATAAACCCTGCAACAGTCAGTAACTTCTTTTTGTAAAGTACAAAAAGCCTATTTTTCTAAGTTTTCTTAGATTATCAGGTTTGCCCAGAAGCATAAAAAAGTCATTATTTTCAAGTCCAATTGGATTTGCCTTTGATTTGTTCTTGATCCCACTGAATCTTGACCTAATAAAGATTAGATCTAGAGATAATAAAGATTTTCAGCCACCCCAGTATTATTATCAGGTGCAGCCTCCTTACTATTTTGCTGAGATTTGTATGCATGCATCAGCTTCCTTCAGGATATTACTTCATGTCACAGAAACTGTATTGCAAATTTTTTAAATTGATTATCAATCTAAAATGATCTTGCTTTATTAGTTTTTTGCTATTAATTTTTCTTTGTATTCTAAAAAGAATTCGTAATTCAAGTATTATTACTAAAGATTTTGCAGAATGCATATTAGAATTTCATTTGCATACAAGGGGCCTGCCTCTACAACTCCTTTTCTTCTGGGTGGCTTTGTTATGATAAGACTGGAAAAAAGGGACTTTTTCTAATGTGAAAAATCAAAAGATTTGCAAATTCATATGCAACTTGACAAAATACATGAGGATCAATTCATGTACAGAAACCACAGCCCAGGAACTGCGTGGCTTCACTGAACATGTGTCTAGAATAGACAAGTCATTTGACTTTAAAAAAAGCCCTATATAAATACATGAGTCCCATCTTTTTGATCAGAATATGAATCACACAAACTACATATTCCTGAAAAATCCCTCTCTTGCTACATTTAGTGAAGTATATCCAAAGTAGATTTCTCAGGGAGTCTGCGCTCCCATCTGTGGAGACATCAGCAATAAAAAAACCCCAAACTATTCATATGCTTGCTACCCATTTTCTAAAATGAAACAGAACTCACAGGTTTGGAGCAGCAGGTTACATCTATGGGATGAAGTGATGGGGTCTGTGGGTAATTATGCAATGGGGCTCGTTCTGAGCCACTCAGAACCGTACTGGCCAGGAGCAGCACATCCACCAGGTGTGCATCTCCTTGGACACTCAGTAGGGCAGCAAGAAGTTCCTGCAGCAGGGCTTTCACAGAGGTCCTTCCCACAGAGAAATCTACAGTAACAAGGAAAGCAGTTCTAGCCCTGGATATTCCGTATGCCTGGGAATTTTTTGGCATGCCATCCCAAACTTGAAGCACTCAGACTGCAAAATTACATTACAGATAATTTAATTACACAGTGAGTGTAAGTTGGAAATATATAAGACTGTAACAGAGCCATCACCATTGAAGACAACCAATGCCATAAGGGGAACAGTTGGTACAGGGGCATCCAAAAGAACACTGTTGCATAAATATGCTTAAGCCCACTATAAGAAACAAGACTTTGAACACAAGATGAGAATTTCAAACATTGCACTGTGATAGGGGGAACACCAAGTGACTCAAGAGGATATCAGCAATGCAATTCTATCTTTGGTTTTCCCTAGAGTACAGAAAGAATGTTACACTTTCTATTATACTGTTTTGCAGAAAGACAAAAAAAAACAACAACAAACTTTGAGAAAAATACACACACACACACAAAAATGAGCTTTGTGTTCTATGAGTTTGCATCACAGTTTTCATAGTGAGTTACAATTTGCCATTCAACTTGCCATTTCTAGAGTATATCCATTGGCTGGAATATAAACAGTAAATCCTCCTGGTGTCAACCATCATATTCTCTCATTCCTTGATTTGCCAGAGAGGAAAAAATGTCTTGTAACAACAAACTACATATAAGAAAACATGGTAAGAAATCACTTCATGTTTCTGCCTTATGCTTAAGTACTTATGCATCAGTGCCAATTGAAAGAAACATAACAATATTCTCATATGGTCATATTTAATCACAGGAGGCACAGGAGTAAATGCCTTAACTTGCTGATATACAATCTAATGCACCAAGGCCTGATTCTAGGAAAATTCTCTGGAAGAGTCAATTCAGATACCTCAGTGCTGCCTTGCAAGTTCTGAGTAGCCCCTTCTCTTCTACATAGTGTTTCCCCTCAACACTAGTATCCAAGCATCTCTGAGAGAAGCAATAAGGTCCTGACTAATATTCATTCTATTCAACTCATTTGAGAGAATTAACTCTCCTCCTCTCTCTGTAGGTCGAATAGCACTTGCAATTACTCTGAATGGGTTTGACACTACCTGAAGGGAGGTTCTAGCCAGGTGGGGGTTGGTCTCTTCTCCCAGGCACTCAGCAACAGGACAAGGGGGCACGGGCTCAAGCTCTGC
>JAOXXN010000446.1:45585872-45595966 GCA_026770055.1 Myrmophylax atrothorax | reverse complement strand
ATGAATGAAAAATAAGAAGTTCCACAGAAGTACAGAGCCAATAAAAGTACCACGAGACAATGAAAAATCCCTCTTCATTTACTTATCAAGGCATATTTTACTGACAGATCAAGAGAACACATGATAAGGAGTTTTACATACCATTAAGAATTTCACATCATTACACTCCTCATCTGAGCTACAAAAGCAAGAAATTTTGTATACTTCATGCTGACAGTTCTGGAGAGAAACCATTTTCAAATTTATTCAGATTGATTAGCAATAGCCATAATGCAGCAGCTGCCTTGCCATTGCTCAGCACTTCGTGCAAATTAACAGCAGAAAAGATGTGACAGTACTGCAGTTTTTCTGAAATTTTTAGAACAACATGAAACATATATTTAAGGACGAAATTTAACTAAAAGGCAGCTCTTCTTTAAAAATGGCCAAATGAAACTCCAACAGTATATACAGAGTTAGCACAATGTATATTCATGACTGCTGAGGACATTGGAGCTCCAACTCTCATTAAACAGTATTTGTTTTAACATCACAAGAGGCTTGAAACCACAGAACCATTTTTGGAGCCTTTGCCAATCCTTGCGTGCTGGACCAAGGCAGCCTCACCCCTTCCATCACTCACGCTGCAGAGCAGGATCAATACCCGCACTGCTTGTTCTGTTCAGCAATCTCCCTCAAACATCCCCGAGATGGATAGTTTCCATTGATCACACTGGACCCACAGCTGGAAAGTTCATCTATTCCCAGCTTGATAGGGTATCGCTTTCTGTCAGGTAAGTGTTTCAGAATGAGAGTAAAAATTACTTTCATAGTCCAGCCATCTATTTCAATGAAGCTGAGCACTGAAGGAGGTTTAACAGCACACCCTGTTAGTCCTCAAGTGTTTCTGGCAGGACTTGAACACTGAATATTCTTTCCAGATTAGTGCATTAGGACTGATCTCATCTGTGTTTTGGAGAGGTAGTAAAATCTGAACACACTTTAATAGCAGCTGAATAAGACACTAGAATACGTGCTAGGAAATGTTATAACTCCAGCTCTCAAGCAATGAATATGACAGCAGACAGATATGCTAATCAAGAAATGAGAATAAAAGAGTACCACAAAAACTTCTTTCACTGATATTCACTCCCTCCTCCATATAGGTAGCTGTGAGGAAATGCAGGCTATTTGATTCTGTTCACTGAGTGATAAAAAATGCATCACTACCTGCAGACGTTTTGAGGAAAACCAAATATTTTACGTTTCAAGAACTTGAAATATTCATCTACAGTGTGTTGCTTTAACTATTTTGGAAAAATAATCCTGGAAATGCACATAGAAATCTTCAACAAAATCCATGTAAAACCCTTCTTGTGGAAAAACCAAGAATTCAGACGCAGTAGCAGGGAGACACTGACACAAAAGGAGGCAAAGCATGCACTATAATGCCTAAAATGCCATGAAATGCTGCTGATCCAACATATGAAAGTCTAAAATCTTCAGGTACCCATAGCTAAATGCTGACTCCAGTCTTACAGCACCTTCACCTAATGCTTATATGAAGAGACAAGATGGTACTTGGTAAGTACCTTGTACACTTTTAGGCCATGTTAAGTTTTGAATGTCCTGCTTCAGTACTTCTAACCATATATGTGGTATTATAACAACTGAATCAAAACTTTCATTCCTTTAGCTGCCCTGAGATGTGAGGAACAATATTTGGAAGAAAGCAAAAGTAAAAAAAAAGCAAGTGCTTGCATTTATTTCCTAAATAAAGCCCATATATAAGGTCCTGTTTTTGTAAGTAGCAAACTTTTTCATTACTGAGATTGGTCTGCAAACTCTTGACCACATAAGTAAATTTGTTAGGTCAGGTGTTGATAATAAAATCTGATCTTACAGCCTTAGAAAAACTATGTGTTTATTTGCTCTGTAATAGTATTCTGAAGAAAGCCATCTCTCTGGTAACAGAAAGGTTTATGAAAGCTAAAACTACAACAGCAGATAGTTACTGTGAAGCCATTCATTATAAATGCCCGACTAAGCAAAGGGGACCTAGTGCAGTCTTTAGCAAAGCATGCGATCTCACGAGTAGCACTTTCCTGAAATAAAAGCAGCTGAGTGAAGACAAGAGCAAGGCAGCACTTGAAAACACACCCATCAGGCAGCAGTACATGTTGTACCAGTGCATCTCAAAAGAACAGTTTGCTAAATAAGTCTTTTGGCCACACAGTGCAGCTTTTTATCTCCCTTACTTGCTGTCCCAGTGCTCCCTAATCGACAGAGATATGGACATATTTGTTCTCACAAGGTCACAGCAGGGACAGAAGTGTAGAAGGAGTCCACCAACCACAGAGAAGTGACACCTTTTCAGACTTCATTCCACTTCTGAACCTCAACCTAGATTTCCAGTTGATGGCCAGATTAAAAGGAATAAAGTTGTCCACTTCCTGAGAAGAGGCCATTTGGCAAGAACTCTGCTGAAATTCAACAGAACCCCAAAATAATACGTATTTTTAATTAAAAAACAAACAACATGCAGCACTCACAGCCCAGTATAGAACTCTTGAGTCACATCTTCACAGCCATATTGAGAAGCCAGAGGAGGAGAAACAAGTACAGTCCAAGTATATGAAAGAGTAAAGTAAGAACAAAATATCCAGTGGAAGTTGCACTCTCTTATACAGGAAAAATTGATCTTTTTAAACACCTTGATTAAGGAAAAAAAAAATCAATTACACCTACACACCTAGAGCTACTTTATCTACTAAACTGAATTAATTCTCAGGTTAAAATTGCACCGACACATATGTACAGATACCGAGCTGATGGAGAGGTTGAACAGCTTTGAAAATCGTGGAAACAACAGGATGTTTTATTTTCATTTATCACAATATTTTGCCAGAGCCAGGAAACACCAGTGTCACTGTAAATCTGGTCAGAAACTATTATCTAAGTAATGAATCCAACAACTCCAGAGAGGGGATGTCATGGCGTGGGGTGTCCTTTTCTCAACAGTTTGTTACTTAACCCTAGAACACATTCGCAGCTTAATTATTATTTCTTTCACCCTTCTACCACTCCTAAACTTGCATATATAACTCATCAATCACAAGCATGCATTAGATTAATGAAAGCTCCTTAAAAATTATTCTTAAATTGCATTTCTTATACCCTTATGGTATAAATAAGGTAAATATTTTTATTTTCATTTATTACAATTACTAATAGTGAGAATACCTAGGAGTTTTTAAGAGACTTACGATTGCCATTAACTCTTAGTTAACCTTCCAGCTCTTCTCCCTAAAGAGCTGTCTGCAATTATGTTAGCCTCTGTGAATCCCACTCCACTCCAGCTTCTTTTGTTATGTGTAGGCAATCTTACATGCAAAGAAGTTTATCCAGCAGTCCAGTAAACTTTCCAGTCTCCTAAGTAACTTATTTTTATCAGCTATTTCTAGACAGCAGTGGTAAAGCCTTTTAAATCAAATGATTAGTGTTTTGTAAACTGTTTGTACTCAAGATAAATTTTGCATGGTAAAATAAAGTCATCAACTACCTATAGAATTTTAAAAGCATCTGCTATAACAGAAAGGCACAGCCAAATTCTCTACTTTATCTTAGCAATTCATATCATTAAAACACTTCAGTTGAAAATGACATTAGTTTTATGTAGTTTTATTGTTATTAACGTATTATAAATAGAGGGCTTAGAACAATACACTGACAAAGGATGCAGTGAATACACATTTTGGTTTATCTATCTAGATGAAAACCACCCCATAACTAAGAGGCAGTTAAGACACAGGGAATTGCTTAATACATCTTGTGGTCTTCTCCGTAGTTGTTTAGGTATGACTAATACACAGTACAAGGCTCCCATAGGTAGAGCTATGAGCACTATTTATTATTAATATTGTCCAATGCTTGCAGGCAAAAACTCTTCTTTCTGGAACACTAACTGGTTCAGACGTTAAACTAAACTTACTTCAAACCTTCTACAATTCCATTTTGGCAGAACCTACAGAGGACCCTGACAAGCAGCTAAGGCAGATTGCTGGAGGAAAAAGGAGGAAGAGGAGGGTGATTCAACAGGAAGGTGGGGTAGAAAAGATCATAAGCTAAGAACTAAGATGGGGTAAGCTTGAGTTTCCATGTTCCCTCCATTTACTTCATGCTTTTTCTGCAGAAAGGAATGGCAGAGCCAACCCACCCTGGCCTGAGACCACCCCCTGTCAGCCTGCTCAGGAGCTGCAGGCACACGACACGCTGATGGCAGGCACTGAGGAAGGAAAGGAGGCCTTTCATTCCATAATCGTCATCGCAACTTCAGGCTATGAGGATAATTACCAACTTGCTTTTGCCATCCTGGCTGAAGCTGAATCACAACTCCAAACCACCAAGTTTGGTAATCTCTTCTGAGTTCTACTTTGTACAGCTATTTATATCAACCATGTCATACGGTCAGAAACCTCAGGATATTCAGCCATGGTGGTATTATTAGAACAAACATGGAGAACAACTGCTTTGGTTTTTCAGTTCTGTCTTGAGCTGGACAGCTTACAAATGGTGTGGGAAAGCAGGATCGACATGTTTGCATTCTGTTCACAGTGCACCTGCATTTGAAAACTGGCACCTAGAGAAGCCCGACAATCAAATGAAACAACTTGGAAGCGGGGCTGAACAGGCTTTGCCATGACAAGGCTGTGATAAATTGAGGGCACAGGAATCCATTTCTCCAGTGACTGAGAACACGTGCTGCTGTTTCTGTAGGGAACCACCCTCCTGAACTAATTATTGAAGTTACTTCTTTTCTTGCTCTTTGAACTCTTTTAAGACACTGAATCCACTTTTTCAAAGCATGCTCAGGTAAATCAGCCAAATAGTTCAAAGGGAATTTCATGAAACCCAGTCACAGTTACTGGTAAAGAACCCTCTTTCTAAAAACCAAGGTCCTCAAAGGCCTCTCACTATTCCACTCCCTTTCTGGACGTCACTCTGTGTTTTCAGAGGCAGAAATTAATGGAAAGGGTGTACTGAGGGTTATGTTATTTCACTAGGAAGCAGAAGATTTGCAAAAAATGCTCAAATACTTGTACAAAAAATAAATCTGAGGTTTCGAGGATTTTTTTGAGGAATGCCATGATCTTGGTAGCACCCTCAACCCAAAATAAACTGCACTAGAATCTTGCCAGGAGTAATAGCAACACTGAGATAGACCTGATAATGAGGGAGTGGCCTTAGGAATAGTATTTCCTCACAACAGTCATAAAAAATGTGCCTCTAAACTTAGCCTCCAAGCTGCTGGCCTGACTTAGAAGAAAAAAATCATTATCCAAAGTCAATTACTCACAAGAACTAAACCAGAGTTCCTCACAAAGCATTCTAAATTTCTCATCATTTCTTACATCTCGTACCTTTGTTAGTAGTACTAAGAAAAGTACTGCAAAAAGTATTCTATGCATTTGAAAATTGTCATTCTTTCCAGTAAAGTAGTCTTATCTGGTCCAACTAGGAGATCCTTTTCCTTCACAATTTACCTTTGTTCTAGGGAGAAGAATGAAAATTTGTCTCATCCAAAGTGTCAACTGACAATTTAAAAACCCAAAGTTTTAAAGAAATTGTCCTTGGTTAAAACATTTGCATAATAACAATGAGTAATTCTAGCAAACAGATTCTCCCAATGATAAGTTTTGCAGGCAAAGATGAAGATGATGCCATCTGAGAAGGAAGTTAGGCTAAACAACTGCACACCATTTGAAACCCTCTGCTTGTACACAAGGTAACACCACCACTGTTAGACAGCAGGACACCTACTGCTCTGTCAGTCTGATGCTGCTAAAGCTGTACTCACTGACCTGTCTGCCAGTGATTTTAGGAAAATAAATCAATAAACAAACCAAACTGTACAAGTCAAACTTTGACCCCATTCACAAAATCAAATTTTCAGACTAATACGGCACTCTTCTTCTAAACATAAGAATATGGAAGGCAGGAGAGGAGAGCATTAAATTGATTTGCAAAAGTGCAGTACCAAAAACAAGGCATAGATTTCAATTTTTGCAGGCTATGTGTTTCAGGAACAAATTTTCCTTAATATTAAGAATGTTTTACTGTATTTTTGGCAATCTAAACGAGTGCTCTACCGAGGAACTGTTCCTGCAACAAGAATCAGCTCATCAACAAGGACATGTCTCAAGTCCCTTGATATGGACTGGGGGGAAGGGTGGGAATCCATTTAGAAATTATTTTATAAGTCATTAAAGGATGAGCCATTCTAAAATACTCAGTTAAGAAAACACTTATGCAACTACTTTAACCCTCATCCCCCCCCAAAAACCCCTAACCTAATTTCACATTCATGGTACAATGTGCATATTAATTTTTACATTATCTGTTTAGATTATTGCACACATTTTATTGTTGCCATTTAAAGGATTCTAATAATAACACCATTGACAGCTTAACCTTTATTAAACTGTTGATAACAGATAATTCTTTTAGCATAAAGTCAGATGAAGTCATTACAAAAATTATCTTGCTAGTAAAAGATTGCATTAAACTATTAAAAAAACATTCTCTTTACAGTATTGGTCTTTCATTTACAATTAGAGACCAGAAAAAATGAGGGGTTTCTGTCTTAATATTTTACTAAACTAGCATTTAAATAATACTTGAGGCACTTCTCAGAGATTATTGAAAGCTATGAGCAATTAGATCATTCAGAGTTGAATCTGAAGAACATGTCTCCAGTATAAACTGTTATGTACGACAGTATTGCTACTAGTTGCTTTTAAAATCCAGGTATCTGGAAAGTTAGAGTTTGTACAACACTGAAGTGAGCTCTAAGCTTTCTGGCTGTCTACAGTAACAAATATGTTTCTCATATTTTTCACATACAGATGATTGTTTACGTAAGAATTAAGCCCCACAACACAACTGGAAGATCCGAAGTGTCAGTACTCATTATACAGAGTAGGAAAAGATTGTGACTTGCCAAAAGCAAGAGGAAGCGTGAAGTGGACAACTCCATGGGCTCAGTCATCCCACTTCACAATACAGCATCTCTGATACTGCTCCAGCACACTGTATTATTCTGATAGTTCTAAATACCATTGAGAACAACGTATGTTCCCAATCACAAAACCTAAACACAGAGCAGACAGACTTTAAAAAAAGACCTGTTGTACTTCAGTTGTTCTGGATCTGTTAGTATAAGACCTTTCATGACTTTACAGCAAAATCACATCGTATTTCTGTCCTTGGACTTGTCAAAGCACGTTAAAATAACACAAGTCAAATTCTGTTCTATGTATATCCACAGCCAATGGGATAGAAATTCTTGCCCCTGATTTCAAAGCCTTCCCAAGGACAGGAGAGCTTTGCAGCTTCCACATCCCACCCTACACCAAGCTTCTCTGCTGGAGTCTTTGTGCAAAAAATAAAAATAAATACAAGTATGCGGCTATGAGTGAGAGACCTGAAATGCATTCATGGTCCCAAGCCGAGGGCACAGGGCAGATTTGATTTGAAATATTAAGTTCCTTGATCAAAAATTTAAAACTATCAGACAAGCTATTTGGATGGATGGAAGAAAGCTGTTTCCAGTGGGATGGATTTTCTTGTTCCTTCTGGCAAATGGACCATCAAAAAAAAAAAAAGTTCACCCACAGGTATCACAGTTGTTCTGTATCATATCCCAAAATAGGTCCCAGCCATTTCTCCACGTCTGCCACAGGCATATTTTTTCTCAGTGCATAATCTTCAACCTGCAAAGGGACCACAAAAAACAATGATTTTGAAACTCCAGCTTTTAGTGTTTACAAAATTTTTGAGACATCTGCTCATGAGGTGTTTTTGAATGCTCTAACACTACTACAATGGACAGTGTAAGTTACCTGATCTTTACATATCTTTCCAACAGCAAAATATTTGGAACTGGGACTGGAAAAGTAGAGGCCAGAAACAGCAGAAGCAGGTATCATTGCTAGTGATTCCGTTAAACCAATTCCTGGAATAGAGAATGAGAATCCTCTTATTCTCGAGAATAGTTGAGAATATGCAAAAATTCAGAACCTTTTTTTGTTAGGCAGCTTCAAGCAAACTCAAAAAAACCAATAAGCTTTCAGATGAATAAAAAACCCCCATTTTCCACTTGTTATCTATGGAAAAAAAACCCACAGAGCTTTAAATATACTGCAGACTTTCATTACAATTACAGTAAAGAAACTGTACAGTTTGAAGGAAAAAAACTTGGGAGATTTTGGCAAATGAGGTTTTGAAACACATGAAGGTATTTTTTGAGCAGTGAAATATCTGACGTGTGAAAATCAAAAGGAAAACAAATGGAATTCATTCCTTTTTAAGAATTACCATCTCAAGTTTCCTGCAGACCAGCAAACTGGCTTTTTTTCCTGTTTATATCTGGAATGTCTTCTTTCAAGCATAAGGATGCTAGAAAATTTCTCTGGTGCAACAGAACCCTGTTTGCATGCAATCTGCTAATTAGGGACATAACTCCTTCACCAAAAGCACTGGCAGTGGTTTGCAAATTCTTCCTTGAATGAGGCAAAATAAAAATGGCAATGAAAATGGAAAGACAGCAATTCCTAGAAGCACTTCAGTTCAGTATTTTATGTAGTTCTGCAACACCCAATTTGCTGGCTTTTTTTTTTATTTCAATCTCTCATTCACATAAAAACAGTTTAAGAATCTTAGTAAAGCAGAGTTACCTGTTGTTTCCTCAATGTTAGCAAGTTTCCACATCGTGAGCTTTTCTGTATGGTCAGGCTGGCTTGGATATCCAGGGGCAGGGCGAATTCCCTCATATTTAATTCTGCGTAGGTCAGAGAGATCGAGCTGCTCAGTACTACTGTAAGCCCAGAATTCCCTTCGAACTCTTTCATGGAGCTCCTCAGCAAACGCCTTGGAATAGAATGCAAAGATTTTTTTTTATATTTTCGTTTGTACAGAGTGATGCAATAGCTACCTAAGACAAACAATGACAGAGACTTTATCCCCACTCCCACTTTCATTTTCAAGGGAGCTTGTAACATAGGTGAGAAATTTGCTAAAACTAAAATTCACGTGCAAAACTTATTTTGCTAATTCAAGTATTTTAGTTTCTTCTCTTATTGGTAGATAGTGGTTTTTTAATTGTCCTGCTTTAAAATCCTACATACTAAAAGACATGGACAAGTAACGCAAAAAGACAAAGTTTATTGACCTATGGTAGTGACACATTATAGCATTGAAGTCACTATGTCTTGACTATCCCAGTGTCTCATTCAGGTCTAGCTATGGAAGGCCACATCATTCTTGCATCCACGCTACATCAGATATAAGTACACGTTGCTGCTCTTTTTAGCGGAGGACTTTTCCTTGAGCTGAAAGTGGGCAACAGCTTTTCTGAACTGCTCTTGCAGCTTATGCTATTTTGCAACCAACAATTGCCCTTCAAGGGGAATTCCCACTTCAGTAAATATCTTTAGATGGCATCTAGTTATAATTGCTGAAACTGTGCTGTAGCTTGAAATACGCACCTACAGCTAACCCCACTTGCATTGCACTGAAGTGGCTGTAAATTCGCTCAAAGTTACAAGGAAATACATGATGAAACCTCATACCTCTGCCAACCGATCACCGAGAGCCTTTACCATTATGATGTTGTATTCATCATCCTGTTTCCTAAATTCATTGCATAACTCATCTACACCAAAGCAGGCAACAGCAAACAGGCCTAAGTAGTCACAAATGCCAGAATCCATTGGTGCTATGAAGTCAGAGAGGCAGTAATATGGATCTGTGCAGGCAGAATCCTTTTCAGCCTAAAGTAACAAAATCAGTGCAATAAATCAGAACATTTAAAAATACATTATTAGTGCACTACTAAGCTAAACAGCAGTATTTTTAAGACTAAAGGGCATAAGGCATTTCTGACAAACATCTAACTAGTCTTTCAGCCATAGCGTCTTTCCTGTGGTTAAATTAGAAGGAAACCCCCTCTCTCACTCAGAGGGTGTTCAGACCACTGAAGACACCGAAGAACAAAATGCCAAAGAACAGAGATACTGCGCTGAACACACATATTAGAGTTATTTTTCTTCTATTTA
>JAOXXN010000446.1:45575284-45585772 GCA_026770055.1 Myrmophylax atrothorax | reverse complement strand
TAAGATTTAACAGCTTATACTGTGGATTCAGTCTCTGTATGGGCCATTCAGTTAAGACGTGGGCTTGATCCTTCAGATTCAGAAGACTCTGTGATACAAATTATTACAAAGTAGGGAACACTCTTGTACCAACTGCTGGGTAAGAGAAGGAATACTTCACCTCTACCCTTCACAGATTCCACATTTGTTAGGAAAAACTGATGCTGATATGCAAACTGAAAATTCTTCAGCAACTCACAACTATAGAATGGCTGGGAGAGTTTACAAACACTCCTAGTTTCTTGTGCTACAAACTATGTGCTCATTAATCTAGACAAAACTGCTCCTGGGATACAGACCTTACACTAGTCACACACAAACAAACAAAATGCATCTATCACTATTGAAAAGTTGAATCCCAAGTGAAGTTCAGGTGGGTTTACGCAAAGGAAATGGGCCCAGAGGAAAAGGACCTGAGGGTGTTGGTCAAGAGTCGGCTGAACACGAGCCAGCAGTGTGTCCAGGTGGCGCAGGCAGCCAGTGGCAATCTGACCTTATCAAGGAATAGTGTGGCTAGCAGGACCAGAGAAGTGATTCTTCCCCTGTACTCAGCACTGGTGAGGCTACACCTCGAGCACTGTGTCCAGTTCTTGGCCCTCAGTGCATGAAGGACATTGAGGTGCTGGAGCGTGTCCAGAGAAAGGCAATGGAGCTGGTGAATGGAATGGAGCATAAGTCTGATGAGGAGCAGCTGAGGGAGCTGGGGTTATTCAGCCTGCAGGAAAAGAGGCTCAGGGGAGACCTGATCACTCTCTACAACTACCTGGAAAGAGATTGTAGCCAGGTGGGGATTGGTCTCTTCTCCCAGACAATAGCTGATGGAATGAGAGGGCATAGTCTTAAGGTGGGCCAGGGCCAGGGGAAGTTTAGGCTGGACATTAGGAAGAAATTCTTCACAGAAAGAGCAATTAAATATCGGAATGGGCTGACAGAGGAGATGGTGGGAGTCACCATCTCTGGAGGTGTTTAAGGAAACACTGGGCGTGGCACTCAGTGACATGGTCTAGTAGACATGGTGGTGTTTGGTCACAGGTTGAACTCAATGATCTCGGAGGCCTTTTCCAACCTAATTGATTTTGTGATCCTGTGCTTGCTGGATCCCTTTCCAAATAGGAAAACAGGTAATAAAAAGGAGGTGACTGAGTACCCAACTAGAAATTTTGAATCATATCAGCGTATTCATTGCAGAAACATGATTGCTATTTAAGAAGTGGCACAGTCTTACAGAAAAAACAGTTATTTCATGGCTATTACTTAGATGAAGATTCCCATTCTAGGACAATATTTTAACATTGCTTTTCATCCAACCCCAACTGCATCTTAAAAGGAAATAAAACACCCCCATCCCTGAAAAACAAAGAAAAATGGTCTACTTTATGGTATTAACCTACTAGGTTAATACCATAAAGTACTATAAAACCAAAGAAATATCCTTTTTCCACACAGGTGAAATCTATGGTAATTTTAAGGTTCTTTTGTAATTATTAGAGCTAAGGAAAATACTAAATGCATCCCCAACTTTTAGATTTATGTCACGTCCTTAACAATATCAATGCCATGAAGAGAACTCTGTGTACTAAAAGGAACATTTTATATAAGAAACAGAAGACAATTATTGCTCCTACTTTGCTTTGGTGATGATTGCTGAATTACTATATACACCAGATTGGAAGAGATGCAGCAAAAATTATACAGAGAGTCCAGAAGAACAGTATGCACAATAGCACAGAGTTTCATAGCCTTAACCTTTGAGAGAAGCCTGAATAATTGGGGATATATAAGATAAAAAAGACTAAGGAAAATAACAGTATTCCAATAATAAAACCCATTACAAGAACATCATCAAATCAGATATTCTTCTTGGGAGAATCCTGGGAAAAGACCAGGAAAAGAAACAGTAGTAAACTTGATTTACATGGCATATCAAAATATTTAACTAGGCCATAAGGCTCTGGAACAGCCCTGCCTGTGTGCTTGTTGAGAGCATTTTATATAAACATCTGCCATTGACTGTTGTCATCCATGCAACAGATAATCTGTTCCAGGGAACTGGAACAGAAAAACTTAACAGAGTTATGTATTTATCAGTACAGTTCTGCAGTGTTGGCACGTGACTGTCCTTATAGACTATTGTACTCCAGAAATTTAGGTAGTTGTTGAATGATTTTTTTTTCTGCCCATGTTTGATGGCTGTGACTATGTGAACTATGAAGAAGCCAAATCAGATGACAGGGAAAAAGGAGAGGCAGACTATCTTGAAAGTTGAAACTATCAAATTAAATGCAAATCTAGCTAAGTATGATTCAAGCACGAATACTTAAAATAACGATTAGCTCAATCAGAATTAGCAGCCAACTAATTCTAAACTGCCCCTTCATATGGTGAATTTTACATAAAAATTAAGACTATCAAAACCACTTATCTCCACTGAGCTTTATTTTCCAGGGTTTTTTAATGCTAACTGGGTTTAACATTTAATACATTCAAGCAGAATTTTCCATCTAAAGCCGAGTTCAGGGATATTAGAGAACTAAGGTTCATTAGGTTCTAATTTAGCAACAAAAGATCCATGCAGTGAATTTATACAGAACATTGCTTTAGGACATCCTAAATATTAAAACTAAGACAGAAAATGCACATCATATCTGAAGACGTTAAACCTATAAAGCATTTTGTACAACTATTACAATTCAAAATACTACAAATATTAAAATACAAATACTTGGATCACCACTAAGATCTTGTTATTACTGAAAGAAATGGCAAGACAACAGCCACAGACAAATTACAATGACCATTTTCTACAGATTTTAATAGGGCACTTCTATTACATTCTTGCAATGCAGATGGGGAAAAAAAAAGTCACTTAACAAATGTGCTGTTATTGTACCTGTTGCCTCAAGCCATAGAATTTTGCTATCGGTTCTGAAGATCCCACTGCCTCTTCTACAGCAAATAAGTGGATATCATCCTGAACACTTCGAGCTGGCCAGAACCCAACCACACCTCTGGCTTGTAATTTCTTTTGATTGATCAATGTTTTCAGTAGATCTTGAGCATCATTATAAACTCTCTTTGCTTCTTCACCTAGCCAAAAGAAAAAAAAAAGAGGCCTTCAGAAAAGGCATGTTTTCACAACTGGCTAAATAGGTTAAAGAATTACTGAAGATTGACTAGTTTTCCACATAATTCTCCAATGACTGCAATGATCTGTCAGCTACAGCAAACAGGGAGACAGCAGAGTGATTATGTCTTGTGATTGTGTCTATATAGCTGTAACAACATGTATCTTAGAGGAAAAAAAATAACAGAGCCACAAAATGTTTCAGCCAGCACCATTCTAGTACAGGCAGAGGATACAGAATAAAATGAGCAGCAGAGACCTGGTATGTGCACCTACATTATCCCAGTGCAGTTGACTCACAACATTGTTCTCAGTGTCACCCTTGCAATTTCATCACGCATTTCAACACCTACCAAATGGTTTCAGAAGGAGACAGAGCTCTCTTGCCATCCTCAACCACAATGGGGACAGAGATATATTAAGTGCTCTGATGCTACTGAAATACCTCCCTGTGCTTTGGCAGGTGAGTGCTAAATAAGAAGCCTGAGCATTTTTCCACATTTATTTTTCAGCCTCACATGGCAACAGTTGGTTTACCAAATGTTGCTTTAAACAAATTATTTCAGTGACATTACTTTCCATGTGTTTTCAGTATTCCTATGTATTTCAAAACATTCAGAATCTTAATGCAGCAGGCAGGCCTGTTAGGATTATTTACATGAAGTAAATGCAATTTCAATACTCACCTACAGTTTTATCATTAAAGATCTTTGGAAAACTCCGATTGGGATATTTTCCTCTAAGTTGCCAGACATCAAAGAAGGGCTTCCAGTCAATGTATTCTACCAGCTTCTTCAGGTCATAATCTTCAAAGACTTTTGTGCCGATGAATTTTGGTTTTACTGTGGGAATCGTAAGTATGATTTAACATGATGAAAATAATTTAAAATTGCTCATATATGTGCAGCATAACTGATGCTCACCAGCCTCCACCACTGGAAAGGACCTCTTCCAAAGTAATTGTCTTAGAATTCTCACTGTCATATCATTCCCAAGTCATATCATACTCCACAGTTACAATATAACAAAAAAACCCGCATAAAAAACACGTAAAGTTGGAATAGAAAACCGAAGGCCTTTTGTTTTTCCATACAAATCACTACTTACTAGCTGTTGGACTTTGGAACTTACCTCATTGGCCAGAATATTGGCCAAGACAGAAGACCAAAAAACCCCTATACAACTTACCAATACACAACATATTTTATAGGCATATATACCTTTTATATTTACAAATCCCTTTCTGTACACAAACATGTTACATGCTGTGATACTGCAAAATATTTCTATAAATTTTTATGTAATTTCCAAGAACTTCTGCAGGCACCACGCACTTGTTCAGATGCACCAGTGAAAACATGAGATGGACTTACGTGTGCAAAGCCACAAGCTTAGCACTTGTTTTCTCTGTACTGTTCAATACTTTATAATACAGCCTTTATCAAGATAAGCCATTGAAAATTAACATCTTGTCCAGTCTTTTAAATGAAATGACAGAAAGCAGCGTTAATGTCACTGCAGGATGCAACATCTTGCAGAATGCTGCTTATACTTCTAAAATCTAATTTAAAAGAAGATAAAGATCATAACAAAGCAGCATAAAAAATGATGGGGGAAGGGTAGGAAAAAGTGTAAGAAGGAATGTCATACAGATGCCATGTCACAAGCTGTGTTTCCCATATACAGTATAGTAAGCTTTGCAATGTAATGAGCCAGGCAGACATTATTTTGGAAAGCAGGCATTAGATTTTTGATTATAAGGTGTTATGGGTAACTCATTGTTTCAGAATTTTCTTTTCCATTTTTTTATTAACTTGAAATTTAATTTTTAAATGAGCTATGAAAAAAATGAAGCAGAAACAGATTGCTCAAATTTATGGAAAAAATATCCCTGCTGAGACAGACACCAATTTATTCAAGCCGTTACGCTGCTATATTCTGAAGTTTAATCAAGCAAAATTTAATTAAAAATATATCTGAAATAGATGCATTAAATAAAACAAAGGCACAGCAACAACAAACAACAACATATAAACTGACCTGGTTTATGACCTGATAACCAGTCATTATGGAAACCTTTTCTTCTAGCTTGCTGTAGAGACAAGTATCTTCTTTCCTGTATGGACATAAAGGTTAATTTAAGACACATAAACACATGTAACTGTTGACTTCGTGGTAGACTTCTACTCAAAATATTCTTCAGGGCAAATCCGACAACCTGTAATTTCAGTCCCAACAACTCTGAGTTCACAACTGTAAAGTAAGATTACTTCACAACCATACCATTATTTTTTCCTGTATACTTCTGATAAAACTGCCCTACAAGATTTCTAGTTCCTCTGAACTACACCAGAGGTTGTTCCTTTATTACTTTAAAATACAGGCACAGCAAGACATTCTCCCACTGCTCAGATCCCTCACCTAAACAAGACTACAACATTAGGAAAGCATGGTGTGTTGGAATATAGTGTAGCTCCTTACCAGCAACAGCAACCAGTGCCATTTTCATTACCCCATTTGTACCTCCCCATTTCCAGCTACTGCTCCAGGAGAGCACTGGCCTCCTGTAGGATGGTTACAATGACACGACTGCCAGCTGCATGGAGATGTCCTAGATGCCACTGACTGGCCATTGATGACAATGAAGAATGTGCCAAACATGTGTTAGTCTCATGCAGAATTTTCCCTTACAGGTTAGAAAATCCGATTTCATAAGCACTTCTGGAAGTTTTCAATCAATTCTACGGCGTTTTAAATCAGAGCAAATATACCTAAAGGTCTTCATAAGGAGCTGAAACCGAGAGTAATGAGGCAAGTGCCAACCACTTCAAACAAGAAGCTAAATCAATTACATTTGTACCTTGAGAGATTCATAGTGTTCTTGTCTGATTTCTTCATATTCCTCTAATATTTCTTCGAAGAAATCATCCTTTACACTATCATCTAAGAGCTGGGAGCACTGAAAGAAACAGGAAAGCAGTAAGTACATACTGTAATGTACTACGGTAAGGACAGAGTATGAATTTCAGACTAAGCAATCTCTTTTGGACTTGTTTCCAATTACACTTGGCAACACTAAACTAAGCTTTATAATAATCTGCAAACTAGATTCAAACTATCCATATTTAGAATATGAGTATTACAGAGAGCACTGCCCTACTACACAGGTAAAATTAGCAGAGCCAAGTCTAGCTCTGGAAAGACGTGAGAGGAGAATACTGCAAAACAGAGACTGAACAGTCACAGAAACAGCATGCAGCTTAGCCTACTTCTTACAAGCAGGTACTTGCCAGCAAAGACTACACTTTTGCTGAAAGAGAATCCAACCTAAAAAACTCCAGCTACACAGTTCTCAGTATTAATGTTGCCATCTAACTAATTTCAGAAATATACGCAAATTAGAGAGAATAGTTCATATCTAACTCCATTGCTCTTCAATAGAAAACAACTCAAACTACAGTCAAGGACTCAGGGTGAATGTTACCCTCACTAGAGAAATGGGACTCTAAATAAGTACCCAGTGACAATCAGTGACACAAGTCAGATGAAAGAACCATACAGCTACAAAAAAAAGAAATGAAGCCAAAAAAGAACTGGTCTCTGTCGTGCCTCTTCAATTTTCTGCCACAACATTAAGCCCTGGAGGAAAGGATGAGAGGCACAACAGAAAAACAGGGCATGTATTTGTGCATAGATGAAAAATTATAATTTAGAACTTACAACCACAACACTCTTGGATGCATCCAGGACATGAATTACAGGTGCGCTATATCGTGGGGCAATTTTAACAGCTGTGTGTGTTCTTCAATGCAAAAGAAAAAGAGTGAGCATTTCACAACTGAAGCAAAAAAAGAACAGAATCAAAAAAAACAACAAAAAACAGACAAACCCCCAGTGAAATATATCCTGACTTAATGCATAGACCAGAACTTCAAAAGAAGAAATTCATTCATCCATCTGCTATGCATGAATCATTAAACGCAGATTTTAATAATAGGTACATAAACACTTTTCTTCAAAGAGTATCAGAACACTTCATAAATAATGTGCCAACTCACATTCCCTCACTGTCTTACCAGCTGAATGAAAATCAGCAACTCAGTAGTTTGCGTCTCATAAAATTTCAGTGAGAATGTTCCAAACTAAGCCGACCAGGAGCTAACAATTTTTTTCAATCCTTTTTGCTCATCTTACGTTTTTCCCTCCCACAAGCTGGGTCTGTGGATTAACATTAACCTAATTCAGTGATGATTATTCCATTTCTGCTATGGTCTAAGTCACCAGAAGATGGAATTCTGCCAGTGGTCAATAAATATTACAAACTTGCATCTTGAAGATACAGTGAACATTGGAGCAATAAAGAAAGGCAGTGATCCTACTCTCCACTGTCCATCAAATTATGAGACAATTTGCTAAAGCCATAAATATGGAATATAATAGGTCTGCTACAATGTGTCCTGCCCTGATAAAGAAAGGAACACTGCTTGCTAACACCTTCTATTGATGAAAGAACCTCTGCTCAGAGTCCTGCCAAAGCTCTTCAGGCAAGTATAGGAACAAAGACCTTAGAGGCCAAAGCTCAGTTTGCTTTCTTGTATACTAAGGTCAAACACCATTTTTTAAATTAGATTTAAATCAGAGCCCAGGAAGCGATTTTCCACAGCAGAGATAAGATCTCCTTTTTCTTCAGGTTCTGTCAAATACTTAAAGCATTTGGACACAGAGGTTTACTGATGACTGTGCAACACAGCAGTGAAAACACTGTCCAGCATCTTCTGAATTTGCTTCTAGGAGATGCGCTTTTGATCTTGACAGCTCTATGTTTTAAAAGGATGTTGTATCTCCAATTTGGATAGGAACAGACAAAGGAAACAAACAGGGCATGGTCCTACAATGGCAATATATCAGCCACTGCATACTAATTTTTATACTTTTTTTTTAAAATAAACTTTACCACAACAAGAATGTCACCATTATTTGTCAGCATCTGAATTTACCAAAGCAGCACAGTAAGAATGCAAATGTTATCATTACTGTAAATTCTGAAGAAATTCTATTGTGTAGATTCTGGAGACAAAATCCAGCCTCTCTCTCTTTCAAACCAACCTCACTTTACACCCTTCAAAGTACTTATGGTCTCCTTATTCCAAATAACAATGTCTGCTTATTACAGAGGAAAAAAATGCAGATGGTTCCTCATTAGCAACCTCTGACACATACACAACCGTTGAGAATGTGCACGAGGCTAAACTTAAAACTAGGGAATTAAAACGAAATATATATTGCTAATCCAGTCTTCCATGAAAAATACCTTTACTTGACATGTATTTTATAGTCACTGTATTTTGTCTGGGCACATGCATAAGTATATATTTATATACAGTTGGCATGAATAAAATTTATGTATTCAAAATTATACACATATTCTTCAGTAATTCACATACTCAAGGATGAAACTAGTGCTGCCTTCTTGCTAGCTACATTGATCTCTGTGAATAAATTCTGCAAAATTGTTTGATGATGGTTATTTGACATCGATTACGAGGCCACAATGCCCTGTGTGAAAACACTGAGAAGATCTAAAGAAAGGGCTCTCCTAAGATATCCACTTAGAATAAAGCCTTCCTTTCACTCATCCCCCTGTGCCTTTTCTTTTAAGAAAAAACACTCCTTGTTTGTTCTCAGTATCAAAGTGATATGAAGAGACTCACAGGGAGAAGGAGAAAAAGGATACAGTGAACCCTGCATTATAACTACAGGAACAATAAAGACTGGTAGTGATCCTACTTCCCACTGTCTGTCAGATTACGAGACAATTTGCTAAAGCCAAAAATACAGAATACAATAGGTCTGGCTGCAATACGTGCTGCTCTGATAAAGAAAGCAACACTGCTAACAGCACCTAGTTACACAGAAAATGAATGACCTCTGCTGTCTTCTGCGCTGACACCTACTCAAGCATACTGTAACCTACAGAAGTCAGCAAAGCATGACCCTTGCCCAAAACATATCTGATGTTAAGGCTAGGTGTCAGTGAGCTGTCAACACTGGTCTTCAGGAAATTATAGCAGCTCTATTATTTCACTTGAACAGATCTGAGGAGCAAGATCTCAACAGAAAAGCTCAGGTCTATTAAAAGCAACATGGCAAGTACTTCAAGGCAAAAAGCTAGACTTTATGCCCTATGAGCTTGCATGAACAGGACTGGAGACGCAACCCAGTCATCACCTTGCTGAACAATGATCCAGGAATATACAGTAACTTTCTTAAAGATAATAGCTCCCTGATGTCAACATGATCATTTCTAGTCTCAAAATCCTGCATTTTCAGAATGCTTTGTTGAATCAAGTAGATCATTCAACACCTCAGAAGAACAGAACTGTACTCATATGCATATGTGCATGAACTTTTAGAGGAAATACAGTACTTCCACACACAATATACATTTGTAAAACACACAACACTTGCAAAAATTAAACACTTAAGATGTCCATTATCTGTTATGTCCCTGACTACATTTTAGTAGGATTTTAGTATATTCTAGGATTCATGAGACAAGAAAGAACAGTCAATCTTAAGGAAATACACATCAGCATGAATATGAAGGAAAGGGGTAAAGAAGTGGCTGTAAATTTCCTTTTTCCCTGGTTAACACTATTTCCATAGATATTGCCCATCTTACCAACTGAGATATCTTACTTAGAAGTAGTTGCTCCTCCAATCAGCAAAGGAATCTTTATTGCCAATCTCTCCATTTCCTTAGCAACAAAAATCATCTCATCCAGAGATGGAGTGATGAGACCAGACAGGCCAATTATATCTATTGCAAATTTACAAACACACATACACAAAAGGTTTAGCAAATCCACTCTAGAAAGACATAGAAATCATTACAGAAAGGTTTGTTTCATACATCAGATAGAAAATAGTGAGATAAAATGGTACTCATAAGCCTAGAAGCAATGTTTGACCCAATTAGAAAGTAAAAGATTTCCAAGAGTGACAATGACTCCAGTTTAGGATATTTCTCAGTCTTCCCAGCTGCTGAACATCTACTGCTCTAGTTTCACAAATAAATAAACAGTACTTTTGATTAGCAAGCTCCATGTCTCAGAAGTTCAGCACTGAGGAGGGAAATAAGACTAAATAATTATACGCTCTGCTCTTGGAAACAGCAAACGCTTTCAAACTTCAGCACCTATGTTCCACACAATTCATCTTTTCCAAGATGCAGTAGACTGTTTCAAAGCAACTGCAACTTGTTTCAGAAAGTTCGTTATTTATTACAACAATTCATTCCTGATCTCACACTCACTGATCCGGCA
>JAOXXN010000446.1:45540503-45575184 GCA_026770055.1 Myrmophylax atrothorax | reverse complement strand
CGGCAGGCCAAATGCCAAGTTGTTTCACTAATTTAAGACCCAACAAGGAGTTAGCTAAACCTTTTCAAAGCTCCATTTTATTCATCTGTAAAACAAATACTAAAACATCTCTCATGGAATTGTCTTTTTGATACAGAGTTTCAATTCCTCAGGCTAGGTTTCACAGAAGTGCCAAATGCTAAATAATTAATATTGTTAATGCAGAAGTTCTGATTTCTCTGAACACAGTCTGACCAAATCACAGACAGCACAGGAATGCAATAAGAAGCAATAAAGAATGCAAGTGTGGTTTAAAAATAAAACAATTCAGAAGTACTAATGAAATCTCTCTATACCTGCATTGTTCTCAACAGCAGCTCTCAATATCTTATCACATGGAGTCATGACTCCTAAATCAATAACTCTGTGAAAAGAAGTGAGATTACACGCAATTCTTTAAATAATAAATCAAATTTCTGCTAAAGAGCAAATACATTTCTCTTACCATAAATAACTGACCTAAAATTGAAGTTAAATTTGTTTGTTTCTCTTAAGACTTTTGGGAACTTTAATACAGGAAGTATCTCTGCGTCTAGCAAAATTTTCAGTAAGTCAGAGTTCCAGATGACATAGTAGTTAAGAAAATACAAGTGCAAGAGGCTTTTTTTTGTTAAATAAGTTTTTGTGGTTGTACTACGTCTGGGTGAGGTGAGTTAGTTTTCTTCACAGCAGCTGGTATATGGTGCGCTGTGTTTTAGATCTGTGACCTAAACAATACTGCTAACACACTAAAATTAAAACTATTGATCTACTGATGAACAATGTTTTCCCAGCAGCAAGGCCTTCCCTCTTTCTTATTCTACCCCCTCAAGGAATAGACTGTGAGTAGACACAGACAGACAACCGAAACTAACCACAGAAATATTCCATGGCATATGATGTCAAGCTCAGCAATAAAGAAGTAGAGTAAGGGGTTTAGCAGGGGTCAGTCATCTTTTGCTCAGGAACTGGCTAGGCACCAGTTTACCCATGGGAGGTGGCAAGGGGATTGCCTTTGCATCACTTGGTTTGTTTTTTCTCTCTCTCTTCTTCCACTTCTGCTTCACTTACTAAACATTTTTCTCCACTCCCAATCTTTCTTGCTCTCATTCCCCATTCCACTGAGTGTGGATGGGTGGAAGTGACTGGCTGTTTGCTGCTTAGCTGCCTTATCAGGGCTGCCAAAGCAGTGGCATTTCGGAGGTTATTTAGGTAATACAAAAAGGTTTTGTGGACATCAATCTTGCAACAGGAACATAAAATGATTCACATCAAGGTTGTGCCTTACTAAAGCACACATTTTATGAAATGAGACACTGCACTTCCCTTGTTAGCATTTTTAATCCTATTAACCCCAGCCATTTTTTCAAGTAAGCCATCCCAGCCTGCTGGTTTCATCCAGCATCACTCACACTTGTAGTGACAAAAAGCTCTACGGCTTCAATTCAGCAAGTCTAAATAAAGCTCAAGAAAGCCTGCAACCAATCTACAGAATTTCAAGAGGAAATTAAATGGAATATATTGCATACACACAGCACTACTACTGACTTCAACACTTCATGTTTTAAAATAAAGGGATAATTTTGGCTCTTTTTAGAGCAAATGACAACCCAAAGTTGAAACAAAACAAAGGAATGAATGATAAGACAAGAGTTCCAAAGCTGATTCAGCTTTCTGCAACGTCTGACAGACTCTTGACAATGGGCACTGATGTAAACATGACCATTCATTCCAACACTGCTGCCAATCCCGCTGCACATACACAGGCCACAAAAGACCTGACTTCTCTTGAAGTTCTAACTTTTGAAGTTCAGAAACTCCACTCTTATTAAACAAAACATACCCCAGCAAATTTTTAAACCTCATAATCAACAAAAAGCTTCAAAAACTACAAGTTTCATTCACATCTTACAAGACTTCCTTTTTTTGCAAAGCAACCCACACACAGTACTGCCTACTGCAATTATCATATCTGATTTCTTCAGACATTACACTTACATATTTAAGAAATCATATTTATTATATTTAATGAAAATAAAACAAATTCAAAAATTGATGTTCTCATTTTTGTGCTAATTTATGTTAAACTGCATTCACCTCAGATGCCAATTTATTCAGAAAAATAGTATTAAAGGGGGAGGCAATGCTCCCTCCTGCCCTCCCAATAGCAATAGCTGCTATGATCTGTGTTCCCAATCACAATCTGGGGAACAGAGGACAATTCCCAAGAAATGCCCATTTTTTATCACTGCAGCTAGAGCTGGTCTAAGGTATTAATTATCTTTCTACAGCTGTGTTCTCAGCTACCTGTTAGTCTCTTTACCTGAAGTTGTTGCAGCCCAGAACAACTCCCACAATGTTCTTGCCAATATCATGTACATCTCCTTTCACAGTTGCTAATACTATTGTACCCTGATAAGGATCCTGGAAGTTGAAGAAATAACACAAGAGTTAAATTACTCAGAAGCCTTGCTATGTTTTTACATATTCTTCAACAGTGTAATCCTAATGCATGTCCCAGACTACTTTTGTAGTAATTGCAAAGCATACTGAAGATAATACAGTAAATAATAAAAATTATTTTAAAAGATCCAGGTAACAGAAACTTGCACACTAAGTATTCTTCCAAATGGCATGGATATTACTCAAAAATCTGTTTTTAAAAAAACAAAAGAGCAGATAAAACAATTTCAGATCTGGATAGCATTTTGTGCAGTGTAATAACTAAACTCCTAAGGTACCTCTGCTCCAAATATGTATCTCACCAATAAAGAGATTAAATAGATTAAATATTTAGAACAAAAGGGCACAAATACTCATAATTACACGCCTGTCTGTGCATTAAAATCTATCTTTCAATGCAATGCTGAGAATGAAGAATTAGCAATATTAGAAAGAACATTAGAGGAAGTAGCAAAAGCAAAGAGACTATTTTTTTATGCAACATGAATAGGAAGGGAGACACCTCAATGCAGTGACCACACTACTTCAGACTACTCAAGCTGAACAAACGGGCTGGAAGAGGGATTTCCTAGGGGAAGGTGTTCCATCACAAGAAGGTCCTAGGTTAGATGGCATTCAGCCTGACAAAGGGTGCTACCAGCAGCACAACAGTGAAACTTCCCACAGCAATTCTCCACCAGGACACAGGACTAGGCAATGCATTTTTAGTTGTATAACCATTGTTGTCATTTGGAGCAGCTCCAGGCTATAACATGTGGTATGTCTGAGTTGGTGCACGATCAGATGCCAGTAAGCAACTACTTAAATTGCACAGAGCATATTCTATGCAAAACTACAAAATATTTTTCCAGACAGTATCTCATCTCCTTTGCAGATGGCAGAACTGGATGATTAAATCCTTCTATGAAGCATGTTATTTTTCTGGACATATTGAGTAGCTCTCTATTTCATGAACCTACATTGCCTTCTGTAGTTGCAATATTATGGGTTAAAAAAAATCTTTATAGATTACCAAGAGTGATACTAGTATTTCCTACGGTCCTAACACATTTGTTGAATAAAATCCCTGGATCCCCACCAATGCTGCCGCTTAATAAAATCTATTATTTCCCCAGGGCTTCTGTTTTACAGAGGACTGGAGAAGACTGAAGTCAAAATGGAGCTCTGTAAGTCAGCCATCTCAGTACACAAACAAAAAATTCAGTAGTTGAAAATACACTCCTGGAATGTAAGGGGAAATTGGAGAAAGAGATTATTCAAGGATAGGGGAAAGAACAAAACGTGCTGCCCCACATTGTATTACAACTAATAAGTACTGATGATTTAATTAGTGATTGATATAAAAAAAATTAATACAAATTGGATTTGCACACAAGAGGAAGAAAAAATCTGTGCTGGGCAGCAAACACCATGGGCCAGAGCACATGCCACTTTAAATAAACCCTGTTTAGGGCACACTGTGATTTCAACTGTCTGAAGCAAGGAGGTCCACAAGTTCTGGGCACCCATCCAAAGGGCTTCTTTGTTTTAATCTTGATGGAGATCTACAGCCACAGCTATTTATCCTCAAATGTAACTACCAACACTTTGCATTTCCTGGCAGTCTGTGACTAAAACTGTCCTGGAGGTTACAGTAGTCTGGGGAACATCAGACAGACCAGTTACCAGAGTCTGCAAATCATTTTCCTTCAAGTCAACATCTAACTTTGGAGATAGATGCAGCTGGTTTTCCCTCTCTCACCAATTCTCTATACGGTGACAACATACTTTTGTAAGCGGAAGGCACTACATCCCTTGACAGCAGAAGGTAGAGGGAAACAGGAGGACAGATGTCCTGCCTTCTCCTTCCTGCTCTCCTCAGGCACCAGAACATCTACACTCTTATCAAGAGTGTTTGATTATCTTTTTAAGAACCTCCCAAATTCCACTTCACTTCTTTTAACCAGAGAATTAAGTGCCAGAGGGTTAAAAAAAATCCTAATCCAGTGCTCACAGAAACAATGGCACAACTCTCAATGACTTCAAACAGCATCAAAACAAACCTGAAGGTGCCAAATACCAGCATTGTCATCTGAATTAAAATAAAAGAGAACAGCAGGAGCTGGAGAGAGATGACACATAGAAAGGTAACTCTTGACAGACAGAGAACAGATCCACTTGAGATACAGCAGAGCAGGGATCCAGAAACAGCATGGGAAAAGAGACCAGGCGTTTTCCAAAGTCTGCCATTATTAGTCAGGTTTGATTACCAGTTCATTTTTCCTTCCAAATTATTTGCTGTATTTGTTACATTCACGCTAGACAATTATACAACATATCCACAGCAAGTAGAAAGATACCATGTAAGATGATTTCAAGGGAAGAATTAGGAAACAAAAAAATCCACAGAAGGGAAGCCAAAGGAACTACACAATTATCAGTTTAGAGAAATTCTGCCATTCTTGCTTTTTTTTTGTGTGTGTGTGCGCGCGTGTGTGTAAAGAAACAGATTCTGATTATAGTTATTGTCTCCAAAAACTCATGAAGACAAGGTAAGGTTCCACAGGACTAAAAAAAAAAAGGTAAATGTACATCAAACCTAAATTTGATAGTCATACAAAGACAAGAGAAGAAGAAAAATACTTAACAACCAAAACTGTAAGGATCTATCACATTATAAATAGTTTAGAAATAGCAGACCTGAGTATTTAAAATTGGATTTTGTCCAATTCACCTCAACTCTCTTTTCTACTGAATAGAATCTTGTCAGTATGGACAAACAAGTTACATTTTCTGGTGCTCCTATCACATACTCCGTTTACCAGATTTGGAAGCGATTACTTCAGGGATATTCACAGGCAGTTGATAAAACTATTCTCAGGCATCACCAACTGTTGGCTTCCAAACAGGAAATGGAATAAAGGAAAGGCCCACAAGGATCTGAAAATCACTGGATATTTTAAAACATATTTTATATATTAGATAAAAAGTAGTTTTCAGAAACTGGTGGCAAAATACACCTATGAGAAGACAACTATATTCAGACTCTGTTCTCATAAACACATTTCCCCTGCAAGTTGGTCATGGCTACACATGCAATGAGTACATTATTCTATCCTAACAATAGGTCTTGAAGTTACAATCTATGAAGAAAAAGGGTGGAAGAAATAGGTTTCTTTAGCTGGGAGAATGATCAGGGCTACAGAGAAAGGAAGAGCTGAATAAAGAGAAACATGGTGACAAGCTTTGAACATGGAAAAGGAAGTTACAGAGTTCACCAAGGGCAGAAGCAAGTGGCAAAATCTGCCATAAAGTTAGAAGTATCATGAATGAGCAACATGAGAATTAAATGCCTAGAAACACACAAGAAATTAGTAACAGTGGTATAAAGGGCCTACAAAGGCTTACGGCACTGTTCAAGAAACTTGTGACAACAGCTTAGGCACACACCAAGCAGTGTTCCACAAAATCTGCACTTAATGAATTTCAGACCTACTTCAAATTATGCCAAGATTGACAGTTTGCGTACAACACATCAACTCTCCAGATAACAAAAGTAATTAGTAATAAGTAACTCATATTTGTCAGGGCAAGTTGTGACAGAGCTTCAGCACAAAGGACTGCATCTTGCCTCTTCCTCTGCACTGCCTTGTTTCGCTCTCCTTTCCTCTCTTTCTTTTTCCATGTAGGGAATAAGGTGGGCAACTGCTTTCTTCATAACTCGAGCAGACTTTATGACCTGCACAGATAAAGGAGGGGGGTGGAATAAACAATAAAGGCAAGGTATAGGAATAGCCTCAGTGTTCTCTTGGCTTTCCCTTACACCCATTCAAGCAATAAATGAAACCACATTTGCAGATCAAGCTCTGCAGATCATTCTGTGGCAGCAGGCTGCTGGCCTTACTGGGCTAAGGGTCTACACACGACACTTTCACAGTGCAGCTTCCTGAACCACTCACAATCAAACAGACCCACACTTGGAAGGTGTTAATCACAGTCCTTTTTTATGTGGATCTTTTTTCTCTCTTGCTCTTTTTTTTTATGGGCTCAGACTGAAAACTGCATTTCAAATACAGCAAAACCACTCAGGAAGAAAGGAAAGAAATTCTACATAAACAAAGTCAAGTTTGAAAGCAAAATACGAAAATGGCTGCTTCTTAGCAGCACCTGAATCTTTAAAATTCCTACGCTCTATCTGAGAAAACAGCCAGCATAGAATGTTTTGGCTATATTTTACAATGCTAATTTTTGCAAAACAGGAAAATATAGGAAAATATTTTCTCATTACCTGAGGCAGGAACATCTTTCCAGCACCAAAAAGATCACCAACGATTTTCATGCCATTCATCAAAGGCCCTTCAATTACATTTAGAGGTCTGGGATATTTTTCCTGATTTAATCTTGCTTCTTCTGTATCTGCAGTGACATACTTCTCAATGCCCTGAGAAAAAAATGGAGAAGCTTTTACCTTGCTAGAAATACAACTTTTATATAGTTGCCTTCCCATCCACCCACCCAAAGAAAACCATAAGGAAAGTACAAGTAGATACTTTAGATACTGCTAGTCTTCAAGAATACCTCAAATATATATTGAAAATAGGCTGTCTTATGAAACAGAACACTATAGTTCTCAGGCCTATAAAGTTATTCAAAACAAGTCCCCAGTATTAACAGATTTGTTCATTTTTCTTAACCACGCCATAAGAAAAACCCAACACTCAAAGATTGCTTCCACAGTGCAAATGCCACTCAGTGCAGTACTACCAAGGGACCAAAAAACCCTCAGGGAAGTAAAAGCAGTATGTCACAAAGTGAAACCAGTGTGCTTCTACCAACACCTACTGGAATCAAATATTAAGGGTTAAGGACCTCACCTTGTGAGATTTAAAGATAAACCACTACAGGTTTTTGTGTTATTGAAGTTGAATAGATCAGTTAAACATATTATTATTAATTAATAAGTTGTTAAATAATGGCAGCTGTAGAACTTTGCCAAATACATCCCTTAAAGTCTGAGCTGAGATCATATCTCTGAGAGCTGATGGATAGGACAGTTTTCTACACACATTCACCTTTATAAGAGCATATTCCAGCCTTTCCTCCACAGAGCTTTTACGCCACTCATCAGTCTGTAGAACCTTTTTTCCTCCTTGAGCATGATTCTGAAAAAGAATGATATCCATAGGAGCTTGCAAGCATAAAAACTACAAGTATAGACTTTTAAAAAAATTAAGATAATTCCAAGTGCTGACTCATAAAATAATTTCAGACTATTCAAAAGGTCTTTTATATACATGTAAATCATGTTGCAAACACTTGTGGTATATTACAGGCACTCATGGGGTCTACATCCCAAAGGGTACATACCTCAGTGAAAATGTAAACAAAATAAAGTTAAAAAATACTAAAAAATAAAAAAGAGAGCACAATTTGATAATGAAACGACTAATCCTAAGGGTTTTACTTCTGGGAACCTAATTTAAATTGATTCCTGGCCCACGCGTTACACTTAATTTTAAAATTCTAATTAATTTGGCTCTAATTCAGTTTCTGCTGGAATAGGTTATGTTATTCCATATCACAGATGTGTTTTCAATCAGGCAGCCTACAAAACTACTGTTTGTCCCTCACAAACCACCCCATTTTCTCTTCGTCTCACGCTCATGCTCCCCTTGGCTATGAACGCAGGGGCCAAAATGGCCTCATAGAGCAAGAAAGTTCACAAGTACCCACTCCAGGAAGGCTTATGGGAGACCCCTATCCCCTAATTCAGCCTTCACACTTCAGGCAAGGAATTTCTTTTCCTCGCCTCAGTTATTGGACTTAACCTGACATCTTTTAGGCATTATGAACCTCCTATACTTTTGAGTGTTCATCACAAAGTTTTTAAAACATAAAGCAATGAAAACAAGATCTCACTCATGGGAACAGAAACCAGAAAAATTTTCATTCATGTTTATATTACAGTTAGCTAACTTCACAGCTTCTTGTTGCCTAATCTTATTCTCTCACACATATACTGTAAAAAGGGAATGAAAAAGAGGAAAATGTTGCCTGGAGATGTTGTTGAATCCTCATTCTAAGCTGTATTAAAAATTTGACTGGACATGTCCCTGAGCAACCTGCTCTTGGCTGGCCATGCTTCGAGCAGACAGTTGTACCAGATCATCTCCAGAGGTGCCTTTTCCACTTCAGCCATTCTGTGTCTCATTGAAACAGTACCAAGGGCTCCTCAACCTCTGGGCCAGACACTTTAGCAAGGGAATCATTCCAACCTAACATGAAGCTGTAAAATGGGCATGCAGGGACCACAGTATCAAGCACTATGTGCATACCTTTAAAAACAGCATGATTATACCAAATGCTGAGGATGAAAAAAACTGCCTTTGGAAGCACAACTCCCACTGTCATAAATGGTACAAAGTTCCAGTTTGAGAATGTCTGCAGCTATATATTTCATGGAAAATGTTTTTTAATTTCAAACCTCAAATGAAGACTGATCCCCTTAATCTGAAAGGATTAAGTTACTATTTTTTGCAAGTGGGCTATTTTACTCCCACAATAAAACTACCACCATAAATAAAAGCAGAGATTCCAACAACAGCTTCCCTAACTTAGAGACCCAGGAGTCGTCATCCACTTTGATTTCTACTTTTCATGCTCCATTTAGATTCACATTTTGCATTCTGCAGAAATACTGCTTAAGGGATTCCTTTCTAATTCTCTTTTTTTTCTTCCCCTTTATGCACCTTTTAATACTCCAATGGTGCAACTCTGCTTATACAGACAAGATCACTCTCAGGTGAATTGCTTAGACTCCATGAGCACCCTAAAACAGCCTAAGTGGAAGTGATAGAGTCTTCCTGTACTGGTTTTCAACATGTTGCCACTGTTACAATAAAGCAGTCACCACCAAAGGGCAAAATACAAACCAAATGAAGCTCTGCACAGAGCTAATACCTCCAGGAGCGACAAAACAGACACATAAACTTTCTTGTGCACTTAAAAATAAAAATCACCTAACCCAAAGAGATTTTTGCTTTATCTTCTGTTCTAAACAGGACTGGACCAGTTGACTTGTGGATGATAATCTGGAAACCTTCAGATGTGTAATCTTTGTCTTTTATCATTACATTTCAAAAAAACTAAATAATTGATCCTCACTCTTGATATGTTACATGAACTGGAAATCTACGGCACAGCCACAAACCACAAGCAACTACTTCACCTTTTACATATACTCCAAGCAAGCCTTATCACCAGAAAGACAATTTCACTCTGCCTCCCACAGTACACTTGTCAATTAAGTTCCAGCACCAAGACTGGGTTGGTTATGGGTTGGCCTTTTCTGTTTGTTGGGTTTTTCGGGGTTTTTTGTGTTGGTTTGTGAGGGTTTTGTTTGTTTGGGGTAAGTTTCTTCCGGATTTTTTGCTTTGTATATTTTTGAGGTTGTTTTTTTGTTTTGTTTTGTTTTTTTTAAAGAATGCCTATATGGCTTGGTTTCCTGAAGCATATGAAGAACTCTGGTACTGGACCATCCAAGGCACCTATGAAATTGGAGGGTCTCGATTCACCACAGATTTCTCTTTTTATTCTGCATTAATAACTGAACCACTTGTAGTATCATTAGTAAATCCTAACACCCACGCTTAAATTGACACGTGGAATTTATAGGCTGTTTTACCTATAGGCTGTTTTACCTATTTATCATCGGCAGGGAGGTGTTCAAGCCCAGGTACTAAGCTAACTACAAGTCAAAGCTTAAAACTGAAAGTTACCTGAGCATAATGTAAAAGCTTCTCTGTCGCATCAGGATCTTTGTTCCAGATTAGATTCTCACACAGCTGTAGTAATTCCTTGTGGATATCATCATACACTGGCAGATTCCCAGCATTCACAATTCCCATGTCCATACCATACTGAAAAAAAACATACAGAATCCCCCAGGCAGGGCTGTCAGACATAGCACTGCACATCTGCCAAGTGCAAACATATGGAAGGCAAAAGCACATCTTACCTTAATTGCGTGGTAAAGGAACACTCCATGCATTGCTTCTCGAATGGCATCCATTCCCCGAAAGGAGAAAGACAGATTGGAAAGACCTCCACTTATCCTGGCTCCTGGCAATGTTTCCTATAGGAAGTGCACACAGATTTTTAGAAAAGTGCTTTCCAAAAAGGATATCTGAGCAAAGCATTCAGCTCAGAAAACAGCTGGCCCCTGAGCTCAGTGCACTGGCTATGCACCCTTTCTCTCTTCTCTGTTCCAGATCTTTCCAGTTACACAAATTCATAAAAGGCAATTCAAATCTCTGCAGAAGATACAAGGAATGATCCAGCCTGGTTATGTGTAAGCAGCTACCGTGGTTTCCATAGCCATAGGTGCTGTTCTGAACACATCAGTCCTCCCACTGCAGCACTCTGTATTTTCCCCATGCAGACCTACTTTTGGCTCTTCCTTTCCCCACTCCTCTGGAAACAGGAGCAGCCAGTCTGCCTGCTTGCATGTCTCAGGAGCAGGCTGCAGCTGAGCAGCTAAGCTGAAGGATGCAGCCCCTCTCCAGGAGCCCTCTGGTGACAATATAGCCTGTGGGGTGTTCAAGCCCCAGACTGCTACAGACAGAGCATCTCTAGACCTACCAAAGTTTCTTGTGAAATCCAACAGTGCAGTTTCCTTGGCTGTATTCAGGTGATGTTCTTTGCTGCTGCACTTCCTTACACACATTTTATCCAACTAAAAAGTCAGGTTACTGCACAAACCCCTTTCACAGAAACAGGAGTCTTATTAAAAAAGGCAGCTTCTCGCAGCTTCAAAGAGGTCCTTTTAGCTAGCACATGAATGTGATTGCTATCTCACTTAAGGTACTGTGTTTACAGTACAGAAAATGGATTGAAATGTATTTATAGAACAATTTGAAGTTGTTCTACTGAAAACACAGTAATATTGGGGAATGGTTGCACTTCAGAGGAACAGCCCCCCTTGCTAAGCTAAAATGTGTAACATTTTGCAGTAGTGTTTTGTTGTTGTTTTTGTGACCGGGGATTTTTTCTGTTTCATGGGGGTTTGAGTTTTTAAGTAATCTCGGCAATGTATTTCAATTTAAAATAAACTTCCAACTCACTTTTATGGTTTTGGTAGCATGGATAAAATTTATGGCATAAAGGTTATGTTCTTCCATTCCAGTTCCTATGGTTAAAATATTAGGGTCAAATATTATATCATTTGGATTGAAGTGCACTTTTTCCACAAGGAGATGATAAGCTCTGGAACAGATTGCAATCTTGGCTTCTGTTTCTGTTGCCTAGTGAAGAAAAAGAATTCTGACATGAAACTTACAGACTACACAAAAAAAAATAAAACTCTTCAGAAATCATTTACAGCTCCAGTGACTCAAGGCTGAGAATCTGAACGTCACAACCATTAGAAAAGGATTATATATATAGGACTTTTGTATTAAAAATATCACCATCCCAATATCTAGATTTCTGACTCAACTCATAAAAAACAATCTCATAGCTCAATATTTCATCATCCTATGCAAAGCTTAATATGTGGGTTTTGACATAACTAAATTAATTCACAAAGACTCCACTCTCCCACTAAACAGTTTCTGAACTAAAATTATCTTTTATGAAGGAAGGCAGAGTTTAGCATGGCTGAATAGCAAGAGCCATGCTCTTGTTCTAGCAGAGCTACACTTAAAACTGTACTTGGATTCCTTAAACATGTCAGCAACATAAGAAATTGCTACAAATCAGGTTCAAAACTATTGCTAAGGTTATATAGACCTTTTTGAATCAACTGTGTCAATGAAACAAAACAACTTTGTCTTGTACAAGAGTAAGGAAGCCTTACACTCCAGAAGAAAAATACCTCTTCTTTAAAGAGACACTCACCTGCCCCACTTCATCAAAAGCCATAACAACCACAGCTGCTCCATATAATTTAATTTTCCTTGCTTTCTCCAAAAAGTCTTCCTCACCTTCCTTCAGGCTGATGCTATTTACAATGCATTTCCCTTGGCAACATTTCAAACCTGCTTCAATTACTGAAAAATTTGAGGAGTCAATGCATAATGGCACCTGTAAATAACAGAGAAGTAAGCCAAGAGAATACACAAAAGTTATGAATTACAGTTCTACATGCCGTTTGCCAATTTGGACATAAAAATGCACATAACATTAACCAGCATTTATGAATAAAAGTTTCCATATGGTATTTCTAGATTCACTTTCCTTTAAATGCAAAACTCAGAGTAAATTTAACTCAAGAGCTTCCATGGCAACTCAATCACATATCATACTGAGATCTCCACTTCTCCCTGTATTATCTTGTGTTTCTGAATCAGATACTCATTTTTAGAGAATGCACATTGCAGAACTACCTTTTAAAGCCATCCTATATTCATAGCACCTTTAAGTTTTGTGAAAAGCAATACTGTTATGCACTGCAAATATATAGATTATGGCTCATAACTGCCACAAGAACTGGCATACACTTATCTGAAAACATACAATGTTAAAGCCTCTGTTTCACCCAAAGGCCTTCCCTATTACAGTACCTTCTCCTCTTGGGAACAATGCATCTGTTTATTAAGCACCTAAACTGGTTACTAAATAAACAGTAACAATATCTTCTGAAAGGCAATTTACAACTCAGCAAAATGTTCTTTATTGTGACTCAGTTACAACCTTTGCAATATCAGGTTCTGAAGAAATCAAGTTACAAAATCTGGTCATTGCAGCAGGGCCATCCAGCATCCCATCATCCATATTGATGTCAAGAACCTGGGCCCCCATCTCAACTTGCAATTTGGCTATACCCAGGGCTTCCTAAAGAACAAAGTCAAAAACCAAAACACCAGTCAGCAGAAAAAAAATCTTACTTATTCTTACTATTTCACTTCTCCAAACTAAGCATGCAGTCAAAAATTTAAAAATCTGTAAGACATCCCATAAGAAAATAAGGAAGTGGTCTGTGATATACAACAATACACAACAGGAAGAACCTATAACTAGTTTGTTCACAAAACATGACACCAGAGACCTAAAGTGTTGGTAGTGTCATTGCCTGTAGACAGTTGGTCATATGCTTTATTGAATGATTTAAGATTTGCATGGTAACAAGGACCTCTGATTGCAAAGATTTCAGAAAAG
Organism: Myrmophylax atrothorax; assembly: GCA_026770055.1. Taxonomy (NCBI): domain Eukaryota; kingdom Metazoa; phylum Chordata; class Aves; order Passeriformes; family Thamnophilidae; genus Myrmophylax; species Myrmophylax atrothorax. The sequence continues at coordinate 45,561,567 of JAOXXN010000446.1, read as the reverse complement.
CAGTTTTTGTGATGGTATGAAATAAGGGTCTTGCATCACAAGCTCTGTGTTTTCACAACACAGGGTACTTAATTTTATAACACAGGGTACTTAACTTTTGGAGGCTGTTGGGCATTTTTTCCAGCTGCAGAATAATCTCAAGTGCTAAGAAAGGAAAGTAAAGCTTTTTCTCCAGCCTATATAATTACCTGAACACCCATGTAGCAACCATAATGCTGACCAGAACAGGGGAAGGAAGGGAAAGGGAGCAAGAGCTGCAGAGTGCCACAATCTAATCCAAGTCAGATGTACCCCATATGCTGAAAGAGGGGATTACACCCACTTTCCTTTCTCTCTTCTCTGTAAATCAACCCATGCAGTACAGACCAGGACATTTTCTGAAATATCATCAGCTGTATAATTTAATTAAAAATGAAAAGCCATGTTTCTCGTAACACCTGTCAAAAAAAAAGCCCTTGTAAAACCCTTCTATCAGACGCTGGTAAGCAGAGAAACAAAGAACAGGGAGAAAATAAATTGTCTGTGTTTTCTTACTATTGTAACTGGTATAGAATACTGCTTTGTACCAGCAAAAGAAACAACTAATAACACAGTGCAATGGAGCAATAAAAAAATCAGAGTATCAGCTATAAAGATTATTATTAAAATGTATACTTCATAGTTGCCTGCCATGATGAGTTTAGCAAACTTCCGTGATCCTGCAACATTGCAGCGTTCACCAATATTAACGAAGTTGGTGTATGGCCCAATCCTGAATGGCTCCAGACCTTAAAAAGATATTTGTGAACATATTTGTAAAAACAGAAAAGAAAAAACTGTAAGAAAGACAAAACCCTTTTCTAAAACTGTAAAATAGAGGTGTCTCTCTCTTTAAGAATAGGGATTTCTCAGCATGTCAGTGCTCTAATGATAACTAGCAAAGCAATGCAATGCAACAACTTCCAACACATACGCCAAAGCTTTCTAGCCTTCCTCAATGGCAGTCAGTAATTTACCTGACCCACAAAAAACAACAGCCAACTTGTCTAATATAAACGTGAAGCTAAGATTTTTGGACATCTGTGTGTATGCACATAAACACCTCTCAACTCTCAGCTATGTTACTTCGTGACCCTACCACCGAGAGAGAAGCAGCAGCCCACCGAACTGACTGACCAACAAGGACAACACTTGACCATGTACCCAAGTTCAGAGAAACAAGGCAAATTGGAAACTTGGGCAGCAGGCAATGCAGAGGCAAACAAACTCTACAGTAGAAACAAATAAGTTAATGCATGACATCAGAGGCCAACCATGATTTATTTTATTTGCTCTAAAATGATTTGACTTTGAGATTAAAATACCAGACCAAAGAGAAGGTACTGTTTTACTTTGATACATTGCTCAAAGAATTAAAAAAAGGCCCTGACTGTGGAACATACAGATCTACACTTCGTTAAAACAAAAGATGCTCTAGACCTGGATGTATTGTTGGAACACAGTTCCAGCATGACTGAATCAACATCTGAGGCGACACAGGGCAGCTCTCTCATAGTGGGTATAAGGATCTTGTCCCAACTTTGCCATTAACTATAGTTAAATTACCTGATATCTCTGTGCTTGACTTTGCCCTGTTGCAAAGTGAGGATACTCACTTCATTACAAAGTGTCTGAGACTGGCAGAGTAAATATCCTGGCTTGATTATATTACACAAGATTGTAATAAAATGTTCCATTAGTCCTTTGGCCAAAACAGGAAGATTTAGATCTGGTTACACATCCACAAGCTTGCTGGATACAGATAGAACCAGACATTCATAGTGTTGTTCTGATCATCAGAAAACACCCAATAAATTTACAAAGGAAATTTGAATATAGTTATGAAGCTCAAACTGTTACACTCCATTTTACCTGACAGCAGCATGTATCCTTGAGAGAGAGAAGGTGGAACACGAGGCTTACAGAATTTCACAGCTTCAGCAATTTTCCTGAGTTACAGAAAGAAGAAAGTAAAGAGTTAAGTTTTCAATTAAAATTAAATCACTCCCGACAAGACTCAAACAGAATATACTAGATACACACCTACATTTTCAATTTAGCCTTGTAACAGACAAGACTAATTAGCTAGTTTCACTTTGTGAAGCCAAAGGCAAAAACATACTCCCAGGAGATCCTATCATAGCTATTTGCAGGGAATATACAAGGCTGAAAGTTTTTCAAATACAGAATGTGAAATACTATACCAATGGGATACTTGAAGGATATGAGAACCAGTCCTCAACCACACTGACTTTTAACATACTCATGATTGGCTGAGCAACTGCGGCAAAAAAAAAAAAGGCAAGAGACAAACATTGTTCTGTACTGAGACATGTTTCTCAGATGCCAAAATGACCCATGCTGTTCACATTCACTTTCTTTTCACCCCAGTCAGCAGTGACACACAATGTCCTCTATATCATTTACCTGCCACCTCTTCCCAGTTTATACCAGGATAAAAATGAATCACAACGGCCCCTTGCTTTTCAAGACTAAGTGAAAAAGGGAGGCTTTCTCACTGACTTACTTCCAACATGAATGATATGAAATGCTCCTTCTGACTAGCCAGGACTAGCACCAGGGGTATGGCATTCCTAGATCCTCTGTTCAGGCATTTCCCCAACACACCCACACAACTTCCTCCCTTCTACCGCCAGAGGAAACCTTAAGTTTCACTTTGTGGCTACGACTGCCAGAAAGAGAAAGAACATACAGAACGAGAAAGCAGAGCTAGGAAGTCTATTCTATTCAACAGTAAAGAAGAAGGAATAATTCCAAAATAATTTTAGATGACAAAACTGCAGAGGTATAATTCTTGTTTGAACCATGCCTCTACTCATTCTTCATGATACACACAACTATGAAAGCTGGGTTGTTCCCACTCCTTATACTGCTGCTATTGGCATTCAAGTGATCTATTTTTTCAGGAAACTCTAAGACAAGTCATGGAATATTGCTCCAGAGAAGAGGCACTTGGTTTACTTCTCAGTCCACCTAAAGCTGCAGCACATGAGGTACCTGATATGTGCTGGTGTAGTACCACAGCAACCTCCAACTATGTTGACCAAACCATCCAAAGCAAAAGTCTGTAAAAGGGAGGGAGAGAGAATTTTGTTCCAAGTTAATAATAGTATCTTTTGTAAATATTTAAGTATTTTTCTCCATCTGGTAAGCAAGTCAAGGAGATCACAAGAAAAACACTAAATTAAAGAAAAACAAAACAGTCAGCACTGTATCTTCTCTTTCTGATTTGTTTTGAGATGTGGATTCCCAAGGCTAACCAGCAATTTCAACACCCAATTTTAGGAAACTACATCTGAATTTGGCCCATTTTATACTGAAGCCCCAGATGAAAATTTGGACGAGTACGAAAAACTAGTCATCCTGTATTATAAAAGGGCATTAACATGCAGCAAATACTGTGTTCTCACTGACACACTGCAGCTCCAGACACAGATCTCTGTCTTGCACAGATCAAGTGGCACGTGGAAGGACAGCCTGAACTGGAACCCTACCACCACCACCGGTTCTTATACCCACAACTCAGCAAAATCCTGCCAGGTCCATAAAAATGGTTCAGCTTTTTGAGCAATTCCCAAATGTAAAAAAATGTAAAAGCAAGAACACAGGAGTGCAATGAGTAACATCCATAGATCAAGCTGCAGGAAAGCTTAGTGTAGGACATGAAAATACATAAGGTTTTCAGAATTTCCTAAGCAGTTCTTCCTAATGTGATATCTCAAATCACTATCACTCAGCAAACTGTCTACAAATAATCCAAATGACAAAAAAAGCCATCTGAAGAATTAAAAACAGATCACAATACTGTAACAAACATGCACAAGCAAAAATTCTTGTCTACTAGTATGTCAGATATGACAATCTCACATAAGTATTTCATACCTTTATATGCTTGGCAGTCACTTCTGGAGTTTCATCGTAACCACCAAAAGTATTGGGGAGACCTTGAAACAAGATTTTTTTTAGTATTACAATTTGTTTAAAGCCCACAAGAACAGAATTAAATTCCATAAAAGAGACATTTAAAGTAGCGACAATTATATGGGGAATAAAATGCCTTGCAATCATTACTCAACAGATTATCAATTATGCAAGAAAGCATTCTGGGTTCATTGTCACAGAACTAACAACAGTTACTTTCAGCAGTATAAAATACTCTCTTTTTAAAAGTAAAAACAATCATCTTTTCAAGCTACTTCAACTCTATTTTTGCTAATGCGATGGAACAGCTTAGTTACATTTCATGTGCCTGTAAGCATAGGAACATGTGCACCAACACACCTGCGTTGGGGTAACAGATGATGTAGGCTGTTGTACATTTTCCAATTGTTTCAATGAAGGGACGCATTTCAACTGCCCCTAAAGCACAATTTAAGCCAATACTGGAAAATAAATTTTCAAAAATTATGTTGAAGTAAAAACACCTTTTACACACAAAACAGATGAATGTTAGTGCTGGCAACTGCTATCTCCCGCATTCATCTAAACCAAAACTAACCTGATCTCAGATTTCCTTAATCATCATCATCATCAATACAGCAAGACTGTGCAAAAGGAGAAGCCTCAGGTGGAAGAAAAGCATGAGAGGGAAAGGGGCTGGAGTGAATTGAACTGGGAACAGTAAATCAAGATTTCATTTCAAAATCCAGAAGGAAACTGGCAGCATTTTGACAGCAACTGCAGCAATACGATGGCGCTGTATTTTCTAGGTGAGAGAGAGAACAAGTGGAATGAGAATGATAGATTGGAAAGGAGTCAGTCTTGTGCTACAGGAAAAAGTATGAAAAAAGGTTGGAAAAGTGACATCTGCTTCAAGCTGCTAACTCATGATTTTCTTTCAAAATTATACATAAATTATGTCAACCTTGGAAGAGACAAAGTGCCCACCCCAAGAAGTCTCATGGCATCACTAAGCTTGGGCAACTGAATCTGCTACATCTTAGTAACCAAGACAGAACTACAGCAGAAATCTTTTTGAATGAATAAGCTTCTTAAACAATTTAATCAGTGTTAAGAGATACAGCTATGTTTTCTTTCATTCAATGACAGATACATAAATGAAACTTGCACTCAAAATGCCTCCATTTGTATTAAATTGAGAAATTTCCCTTTCAGAAAGTATGAAAGACATCTTTTACATGATCTGTCTGCACCATTGTAGAAATCACCTTACAGGCACTGCAAAACTCCAAAGGTGCTCATAGTGCTGCTGGAAGAGGAGGATGTAAAGAAGCTTTCTCCTTTCGTGGAATAAGTCTCGGAGAGGATGCAAGCTAACCCACTGAAACAGGAATGGGTAACAGCCACACCTCCCAACTAAACTGAGCCTCAGAGACTGCCTTGGAGGTAGCCAAGTTAATTAAGTGCCTGTGTACCCCCTTAGTTTCACAGAGGTCAAAAGCAATAAAGCCCTGAACTGGATTGGGAGCACAAAAAGAGTTTCTCTTGTTTCCAAGGAGTAGGCAGGGCCTTGGTAACTGCACAAGTAGTAGCAATTAAAGCTGGCAGTCAGAGTCACCTGTTGAACAGAATGACAAATCCTTGAGATCTGAGGGGCTCACAGCAACATCCAAACCCAGGGCCTTGAATATCACAGTTACAGACCAAGATCAAATAATACACAAACCCCTTGGTTTTTTTAGACAGCCAGCTCTACCTTCAAAGTGCTTTCTGTAATACATCTCATACTGGCCAGAAAAATTTGAAAACACTGCTTTTATTCTCATTTCTCAATTCAGTGTTTACATTTATTTGAATCCTTCACACATATCCCCTGGATACAAATAGCATGCACAAAGAATACACAATTCATTGCAGCAATGAGGCTCTGGAATTTATTTAAAAATGGGGGCTCATCCCTCAAGCTTTTCAAAGCAAAGCAAGGTAAGAATGGGTAGCAGGACTGTCCTGATCAAATGAAGACAAATCCACTGGATTTTCTACTGTTTAGTCATTCAATTTACAAGCTTCCAGCTCATATTCCCCCACACTGCAAACTGCCTGAATAATTACCCATTACAGGGGTTGCTGACACAATCCAAGCATTACCTGTCCCTCACTGTAGCAGACATGCAAATTCATTCAGAAACAAAAAATAGCTTCTATGGCCAGTATCATCTCCCCTCAGCACTCAACAACATCATGAAAGAAGACATTTGAGAAAAGCAAACTTTTAACTATGCTTTAAAAGCCAGCAGCCTTGAGCCAGATTGGTGATATGCTATCACTGCCACCTTAGTGTAGAAACCATCTTGAACATTATCTCCCTCCCTTCCTCATTTCTTCACAGCAGTCACACATCAATTCCTAAGGCTGCAGAGTGCCCCTGGGACCAGAACAAATTCACATTAAGGCCTGAAACTCAGCATATGTCTTCTTAATGCTACCACAGTAGAAACAATCACAGGATCTGAAACAACACATCTGAGCATCTTTCATGGCAAGCAGCTTGCCACACATCTTTCTGCACCTAGTAAGCACATTTATAAGTTTCTCAGCTACCACCTCCATCAACCAGACACACAAAGCTCACACTGTTAAGGATGGACTCCAAAACACATCACCCTAAAGAGGGCATACAAAACCTAAATGGAAACATGTGAACACAGGTAACATGGTTCCTAGGATACCGCTATTAATCAGCTTTTTTCACAGCCCCAAAGCCACTCTGTACCAATTTGGCCACAGAAAGAACATTAAATGCAATCTGTTCCCACTAAAACTCCTCTGCCACAGTGTTGTATAGTAGCCTTTGCATAAATGAGAAACAGGCTCTAAGCATTCAGTCCCATAAGATAGTTTTTATGAAGTACGCTTTAATAAATCCTTGATTTCTTCTCCAGTGTCCTTCTCTTGAGAAGCAAGAGTTAGAGCAAGATTATCTGACAGACTCGTGCCAAGTATGGATCACTAGGCTGTGATGCAGAGAGGAGTCAACTACCACCCTGTTCCAAGATGCTCCATATGTTACTTCTGGAACACCGTCTGGTCTGGGAAAGTGGAGCCTCAAGGGCAGTCAGGAAAGCTGTGAATGCAGTCTTCTGCTTTTGTATCACTGAGATGACAGATTGCGCGGTTTAGCTGGAATTTTGTTGTAAAAACAAACAATGGCTCATCACAACATGCATGGTGTGCACTACTAACAGCAACTTAAGTGCTTTCAGATAGAATATTCTAGGAAAAAAGCCCATGTTTCTGGTGTAAGTTTTAATGTGAAGAACCTACCTAAGAGTAAAAATGGTAAAGAGGGAAGAGGAGGCAAGAAGGAGATAGAACAAGGTATAGAAATACAGAAGAACAGAGAAACAGGAAACGGTATTCAAATGGACATGCAAAATCTTGTACAATGACCAAATCTGCCACAACATCCATTTGCACAGGTCTTAATCTCACACTTATTTCAACTTTTCTGCCTGAACAGAAAAGAACGCAAGTAAATGGAGGCATCAGGAGCTCTCAAAATAACCATGCATATCCTTGAGAAAAACATTCAGAGCACATTTTTGTAAGAGTTCAGTAAAAACAACACTGCAGTAATATCTTAAGATTTTCTCTTTCAAGACACCCTGAAACATTCCCAGCTGGCACTGCTTCCCTCTAAAAAAGCCCTGCCCATACCAGGGATTGCCTCCTTGCACAACCCAAGACAGTAGGAAATAGAAAATTACAGTTTCCAACTTCAATTTAATTGTGATTTCAATGTAAAGACAAACGCCTAGATTATTTAAAGCAATTAATTAAAAATTCAGCTGTCTTTGGAAACATAATTTCTGCTGAGGGATGACAGCAGAACATGTTAGCAATGCATATGAGCAAGTATGATCAGTGTTTGTATAGCTTTCATTTAGCTATTTTCATTTTAGGGGTTAAAATAGAAAAGAATCATAATCTAGATAACTTACTAAAAGAAGGAATGATACATTTCCTTACCAAAGTGGCTTACTGTGGGAAACACTAATGACAAATGCCTCTCCTGTCTGGCCTGAGAGGGTACGCCCACTCTTATCCACAATGGTTCCAGAAACCTAAATATCAATTGAACACACATAAAAGAGAATTAAATGCACAACAAAATGAAGAACTTAAATGGCTGAAATGCTATAAGTCAAAGCAGAGGGACCTGTGCTACACTCAAAGTGATGAGACACAACCCAAATAGCAAAATAAAGCCTTTTTCTCCCTATAAACATTAATATTCAGCTAGGGAAAAGAAAAACCCTTCATGAGTCTTCTTGCTCCCTCTCCCCCTTCTTCATGTGTGAGAAAACAAAAAAAGAGAGACAGAAAGAAAACTGCTATGAGCAGCCAAGTAGGATGAGTACCACGGTACCATTCTGATGATGGTCTCTGAACCAACCCACAGGGGTTTCTTGTTTAGGAGGCCATCAGTAGTCACCTTCTCCTCACCCTCCATGCATTTTATTTCAGGACTGCTATTAAGTTGTTTGGTGGTGGTTGGTCAGAAAGTAGGAGAGGTGGGGCTGACCATAAAACCAAGTTATTTCTTTTGCTACAAGGGAACATCGGATGTTGCACCTTACAGTGGAAATAGGACTCTTAACCTGTATCACACCTCTTTAGTACTACAGAGAAAGAGATGTGCAAATAATGTCTTGACCTCAACTAACATTTGGGAGGCATCTGGATGAGCCCAGAAAGCCTTCCCAGGTCTAAAAATCTATTTTTTCCAGAAGGTGGAATGAGTTTAGAAGACTCCATGCAAAGGTAAATCCACTATTTACTCCAAAGCGTGCTTTAATATCAGTGCTATTTCCCTTCAAAGTACTCAGTCAAGGGAAGTGATCAGCTGAATCCTAGAGAGCTGTGCCAAGGGTTGTACTCCTTAACATAACTGAACTGAAAAGGGAGCAATGAATGAGGCAACCAAGCTCACGGCCCGCTCTGTTCAGGACAACGAAGACAAAATCAGCTCTATGTAATCAGAAAACTCTTCATGCTAACTGACTTGAATTACAAAATATTGGAAATACATTGCTGACCAAGTACAAAGTTGTGAACACAGGAATAGTTCTACATAATGACATCTCCAAACTAGTCTTTACTGTTCAAGAAGGTAAACTAAGCAACAAAAGATAATTTTATGAATGTAATTTCCAAGCTTACTAGCAGTAAAGTAAAACATCAGAAACCACAAAGAAAGAAATGGAAAAGGCAGAGAACATCACTAGGCTATCCCACAAATCCCTGATGTCTGCACTTTTAATGCTGTATTCTATTGTAATTCTGCTCTGACTTGAGGAAGTGAAGAACAGGTGACATGAATGAATGAATGGAATGGAGCAGATAAACAGATAAGAACTCTTCAGGCTGAGAAAAGATGACTAAAGGAGGTTCTCATCAAGGACTATAAATGCCATGACGATGTAGCAAAGGAAACACAGAAAAGCTGCTCATTGCCACCTGTAAGAGACATAGCAAGACACAGCAGCAGTTACCAGGTGGACTGCTCAAAAGTAAACAGACTTTCAAACCAACACATTCATAAGCTGCCAAAGTTACTGACAGATTATTTTGTGGATGCTTGGGTCCCACATATATTTGAACACCGGTTCAAGGAAGGAGTAAACACATTCAACGAAAGACTGTGAACAGACAGAAACTGCAGATCACAAAGCCTGGGCTGCAAACTGCAGAAAACTGGAAGAACACATTCATGACTAGCAACTGTCAGAAAAGGACAAAGCATAGAAAGAATATAGAGTGATATTTTTCTAACTTCAAATGGCCACTCATTCTACTTGAAAATATGGCAGAATTTGCTTAATTTCATCCCTGAAGCACTGGTTCTTATTGACTGTAAGACAGCAAACCAGGAAAAAAGTCATCATCAGAACTTTCCTGTGGAAATACAAAGAATGAATACACACTGGAATGAAGTCACTCCTTAGTCTTCAGCTTGATCAGCTGATTTCACAAAACTCTTCATATAGTAAGAGGTTTTACTTTGGCAATCATGTGGAACAAATGAATTTCCCATACACTAATTTCCTTCATTTCAAAGCACTTGAATCAACTGCTATCTCAGCTTGTTCACAAATCAAGCTTAAGTATATGTAAAATACTAAAATATACTTACAAATATGGGTCGGGGAGCATATTCTTCCTCAAACAACATCTGGAGTGCAAAAAGAGCTGCCTACAAAAGAGTATGTTGCAAAATATTAATTATGTTTTGGGAGTTCTTCAGTTTGTTGTTCAGGGTTTTTTCTGTTTCTGTGGGTTTGCTGCCTTTTTTTTTAAGATACAAATGGCCCATATTAAAAGACAAAGGAAACATTCTGGAAAAGGCTGATTAAAAGCCATCTCCTCACATTCTACCCATTTGCTAGTGACAGAGTCTTTTCATGTATTTAGTAAGCAGTAGATGATAGCTCTTAAAAATACAATGTTGAATTTCTTCAGGTAGTGCACCAAATACTTATATTACAGTTTTCTCCCAGAAGTCTCACCTTTGCATTGGCGGTATCAAATATGGTTTCCACTAACAAGATATCAACTCCTCCATCCAAAAGTCCTTTGGCTTGCTCCTTATAGGCTTCAACCAGTTCATCAAAAGCTGTAAAATAGAAAAAATGTTAATTTCATCTGGAGGTATCTCTTACAAGACCACTGCCTAAATTAAGTAATTTGATGGTTGTAAATACTTACTTATGTTCCTGTAATCTGGTCTCTCCACAGATGGTGACACAGAGAGTGTCCTGTTTGTTGGACCCATGGCTCCAGCAACATATCTCCTAATTCCTAAACCAAGACATAGAAGGGGGGGGGAAGAAAAAAGGAAAAATAAGGAAACTAAACAATTTACAAAGACAGCCAATATAAAATACCTCCAAGGACACCAAGACATGCATATCATTCAGCCAGTAGAATATCTGTGAAAAGGGCAATTGGCTCAATGAATTTTTGTTCTAAGAATCATTTGTCTCTGACATAGGAAACTGCATTCAATTATTTTAAATGTGCAGCACAGAACTGTCTTGGAATTTTTCTCTAGATAATCTTATTTGAATATTCTGGCATGTGTCATAAAAAACACTACTTTTTTAAAGCATACTTCAAATCTTACATTCTTATTACATACTACAAATCACATCAGTAAAGTGTCATCTGGACAGCAGCAGCACTGTTAGCTTGAAATACAGTTTGATTGTAGAATACAAGCAGAAATCACTAGTCTTTGAAAGACAGCATTGTCTACAGCAGTGTAAAAGAGCTATGACCCATCTCACATAATGCCTGGAAAGTAAGAGACGGAACAATTACAGATGACAGTCACATATTAAGACCATTACAGTAGCTGCTGAATGAAGTTAAATCATAGACATACACTAGGATTAACTGGTAATCTATGTTTAGCTGCAATCAGTTGCCTACTTTTGTAGTACAAAGATTTGTGCCGTACAGACAGACCTACGGAACTTTTAACAGTCCCTGCTGAATTTATTTTCGCTGAAACACATCTGAAGATGTGTATCACCCACAATCTAAAACAGGCAGGCACAGGACAGCTATGCTGCACAACACATGAAGACCCTTCAAACACAATGAAATCAGTGTGATAGGAACAGAGATATGAAATTGCTGCTACTGTGCCTTACTTGCAGACATGCAGAGTCTCATGTTACGTCCCCATAATATAAACAGTCAAGCTATCCTCTAGTTAGCAACACTTCAAAGATTGTAGCAAAACAATAAAAATGACAAATGAGTCCAAAATTAAAATAAATACTGCTTACCTGTCTGAGCAGTTACACTGTCTGCTGCTTTTCTGGCCACCTGTGCAGAGACTCTGTTTAACCGATATGCCTGGAACAATTACAGAAAATTACTAAGCAGCCTTTAGTTGAGTGCAGCATAAGTCATCCTCAAACAAACACAACACTTCCATTCAGTAGCTCTCTGTACACTCTGAAGGGTCCCCAGGTCACACAAACATATATAAGCACTATTACAGCATTTCAAAAGGAACAGCTTTATACATCTGAGAAACAGAGTTACATGGCAGGTCTCATCCCACGCACGCCCAAGTCTACAGCTGCTAATCGTAAAATTTCAGTCTGTAATGTACTAATTAAATCCTCCTGAAGTCAATAGAAGCTGAACAACAGGACTTTGATGACAAAATTAACCTACTTTTAAATTCACTTTTTATTCAAGTAGCATCTTTCCAAGTATTTTCTTTCACGTATTTCCTCAAATTCTCAAAGCAACAAAGAATAAGTATGACAAATGCAATACAGAAAGGACTTCCACACACACCAAGACAAACAACACACAAGTTGTGCTTTCAGGAAAAAAAGCAGTTCCATTGTGGTATTTGGTAAGCTGGAAGGACTAAAGCAAAACCTCCCTGTTCACAGAACTGAGATATTCTGCGAATGATCAAACAAAATCCAGGAGTAATTCTTATGGCATGTGCCTTTGTCAACAGGAAGCACGCTATGTCTGTGACACACAGCAAGTACAATTGTCCACAGCAGTGGAAATGAGCTACAACTCCATCACATGGCTCAAGAGGCAGCAGGCAGCCAAAACACCACCAGTGATCTCTGGGACTATGCTAATCTTGGCTGCTGCTAAGAAAAAAACCCTTTTTTACTATTTTTATGTGCTCATAGTTCAGCATTCTTACCAAATGCTCAAGGCCATAGTCAGCTTGTGCCACTCGGGTGCTGCTGAAAGTGTTAGTTTCAATGATGTCAGCGCCTGACAGCAAGTATTCCTGCAAGACATGAGAGAGAAAAAACTCCAAGACTCCCAGAAATGAGATACAGAATGAAAGTAACCCAATTACTTTGTCTCATCCAGGTGACAAAAAGTCACAAATCATCTCCTAATTCAAGGCACATCAAACTCTAAATGCTTTATTCAAAGCACAAGGCCAAAGCAATAGAAACGTTCCATGTAACCAATTTTCAGAATTTCAGTGTCAGCCACACTTTTCTATTAACAAGTGACATTTACAGAGTCACCTCTGCCACTAAGTCCAACACCTGGAGCACATTTGAAATTTTTGCTCAGGGACATACTTGGACACAGTCTAATTCCCACCAGCAATCAAGGACTGCTGTGGGCAGTCACAGAAAAGGCACCAGTTAAACAACAACAGAAAAGATTAGAAAATTTAAATGTTCTGAAGGAGCTGTACAACACAAGAGCACACTGGGACAGAATACAAGCTTAGAAACATTAGGTTTTGTGCAAATCTTATTTAAAGTTTAACTAATGGCCGAGATTCACAAAATACTTAAGCCTTCTGCTCCATTTCAGTCGTCCAATTCGCACTGAAGTAAACTGAAATCAACGCAAACTGGAATATTTTTGCAGATTCTTTCCTGCATTTTTATAACCTCTGTCAGTAGCCCTCCTCCCTTCCTAACTTCTCTTTTTGATCCCTTTGCATACTTAAATGATCCCAGCATATTCAAGAAAATTAAAACATCTGAAGTTCTAGTAAGGCAAAACCACTGATGCAACCATCAAACAAACTACTCAGATTTTCCTATATGAGGCAATGAACTTGGTGAGTTCAACAGTGCAAATAAAGTCTTGATCCAAACAAGAGCAGAAAATAATTAAATTTGCATTAAAACATATTTTTCTGCAAGCAAATATGCTTTCTTACAGCTCCTCCTGAAAATGTATGAAAATACCTACAAGTAACTATATAAAAATATACAAGCTCTTAACATGTCCACTAATTACCAAGTAATTAAGTTTCTGAAAAACATCCAAACATGTTAAATGTGTACTGCTTTTTGTTAGATTTTGTTTAGTTCAGATCTGTCATTTTAGCAAAAGCTGTTTACTGTCTACAACCATAGAAGGCAATATGCTTGAAGCAGGAAGATAAATTTTTGCCTTTGAAAATACATCACCTCTCTTACCTCTGAATCTGACTTTGCCAGGGAAGGTACAGCTAACATCTACTGTTTTTTTACTGGTAATTGTGAGATCCGACTCACTGGGTCATTAATAAAAAACCCCAAACAACCCACCCGCCATATATATAGGGGGATCACAGCTACTTTGTAGGAATATTTTCATCTATTATTTCAAGTTCCTTCTATCCAGTTCTCAGAATATATAACCACTGGTAGCTGTAAAATGTGAAGTCACCACCCATTGCTCAGAAAGCACCTGACCCAACAGTTGCTGCAGGCATGGGGACCACAAAAGACACTTCTTTTTTAACACTCTTCCTAAAGCACCTGCCACTGGCCATTGGAGAGACAACAGCAGGCTACTTGGTTTGACTCAATACATACATTCTCAAGTCACATTACTACTGTGCCACTAAACCTGCAAAATTCAGCTGTTAAAGCAGCTTATCCTATTACAACCACAAACTAATATAAATTACAAGCTTCATGACTACTACTGCTCAGCTGACAGTATAGGAACTGAACTCAATCTACAAATACTTTCTCCTGAAATTTTTTGTAGGCCAAAGACTGATTCCTTCCAGCTCACCATTCTCAAAATCCAAAGAATTACACTTAGAACATAAATAAAAAGATAAACATTACCAACCAAGTTTAACAAACATAAACCACATACGATTCTCATCAATGAAATACAGATCTTCTTAATAAACAATCAGAAAAACCCAGAATAGATGAGAGGCTTCAACTGAATAACAAATAGCTGCAATGCTATCCAAGGATTCTAATTATTACAGTAAGATCTACAAACACCTGCAACTCAATAAATAGAAGATTTAGGAAGTTGGTTTTTAAAGTCTAATTGAAGACAGGAGAATAATGAAATATGTTTGCAAATTCCTAATCATCAGCAGTTTAGGCTGTTTTATACTCTGGTCCACACATTAGTATTCTAGGGAAAAACCAAGAATATGGAAGCACATATACTCATTAGGAAGCCCATATACTCATTAACTGTGGAGAGGTCTGCTTCAGGCTGCCACATTTAACAGCTCTTTAATACACAATTACAGAAATGCATCTAGAATTCAGATATGTCCTACTTAGATGCATTTCAAGTGCTGGTTGAGGAGAAGAAAAGGAAATAAAACTGAAATAAAACAGAATCTACAATTAACAGAAATACATCAGGGACATAAGTCAAAAAGGGATTTGAAAACAGCACTGCCTGGGTGACATCAGGAACCAAGACACGAATGCTGTGCTCACACAACCAGAACAGTCAAATCTGCTCACTCTTTTTCGCATGGTTACCTAGCGCTCTCTTTCCTATTCCCAAAAGATGCAGGACAGCCAGTAGCCTGTGGTATGGAAAAAGGGATGCAGAGGCCAAATTCTCGCTCCTTGTCTTGTGAAGAGACAGAAATCAGAACCACCTACCTTGTGTATGTCACAGATTATATCAGGTTGAGTTATACTGAGAAGGTCATTATTGCCTTTTAAAGGCCTGGGATGATCTTTAAATTCATGCCCTCGGAAATCCTCTTCTGACAGGGCACGTTGCTGGATCATGGTCCCCATGCCTCCATCCAAAACCATTATTCGCTCCTGCAGAATGGATTCAATTTCATCTTCAACACTTTTCTGGGAATCTGTTGTAAGAAAATAAACCAAATATTTAAGTAGTTTGGAAATTCCCTATCTATACACTTGTGTAACCTGAGTTCTTCCCCACCCAAGAAACAGAATAAAGTAACTAATCCCTTAGTGAAATGAGATAGGAGTCGATTTACTTCCCCTGCAGTTCCAACCACCTGATGTCAGGTAACAGCTGCATCTATCTAAATAGAATTACACTCAATTGGTCCTTTACCTAAGTAGTCACCTGCACACAGTCAACCACAGAAAAAATTATTATCAAAAGTTCACAAGGGTGTACATCAAACTCTCTGTATAAACTTCACCCAGAGCAACATGTGAGCAGCAACGCAGAGCTGCCCCTTGGTACCAGACACCAGACTGCAAGTGGTATGCAAGTGCAAACCAGAAACTAGTAAACTTCATTAAGAAATAGAACCACATCTACTTTAATTTTCTGTATTGTAATGATAGAAAAAGTGAAATAAACTGAGCAAGCAAAAACAATTCTTCAACTGAGTCCCCAGTTCACTTAGGATTACAGCAATAAATAACAACTTGGAAAATGCCAAGATATGCCAAGAGATAATAGCCAGGCTTTACTTTCTTTTGCACAAACACAGCAAGATATTTTTCTCCTCCACAATAATGCCAGAAGAAAATAAAACAGGCAGATCACATGCTAATTATAAGATACTTGACATGGTAAATCTAACCATGACTGAAACATAAAAGTTTAGAAATTTCAGTGCTATCATTAGGAATGAAGATGCAGTACTATAATGCTTCAAGATCCCAAACAAAGGTCATGACAAACATTAAGCAAAAAGCCAGAACTATAATCTAAGGCATAAAAAAACCCAACCAAACAAAACCAGCACACAAACAAAAACAAAGCAAACCAAAAAACAAACCCAAGACCACAACAAAAATAATTCTACTTTTCCTCTTTAGAACATACACAGAATCATTTCAGAATGAGGACACACATACAGAATCACAAAATGGGTAAGGTTGGAAGGGACCACAGTGGGTCATCTCGTCCAACCTCCTTGTTTAAGCAGGGTCATCCAAGAGCACATGGCACAGGATTGCATCCAGACAGTTCTTGAATATCTCCAGTGAGGGAGACTCCACAACCTCTCTGGGCAATCTGTTCCAGTGCAGTCACCCACACAGTAGAAAAGTTCTTCCTCAAGGTGGAATTTCCTGTGCATCAGTTTCTGCACATTGCCTCTTGTCTTACTGTTCAGCACCACGGAGAAGAGCCTGGCTCCATTCTCTTGTCACTCTCCCGATATTTACAGGCCTTGATAAGGTTGTACATATCACAAAATAATCAAACAATCTCTTTATCAAAAACACAAACTACAAGGGTAGGACCCCACTTGCCTTTCACAAACATGTAGATGAATGATGTGCTATTCTTTATCTGCCTCCTTCATTCAGCTTGGGCTTACTCTAAGTAAAGAGCTGTTTTGCAATCTGGTTATGAACTATGATCAAAACCCTTGTAAAAAATGAATGATTTCTGAGGCACAAAAACATCCTCATGTATCATTACAACTTAACTTACTACTACACACAGTAGTACTTAAAAATCACTACCTAACTGATTTGACTTTTTCCTTTCTGCATTCTTGCAACGCAGCTTGTTTTGACACCAGTACTGTTAAAAACCAATGTGATGGAAAAAAGCTGAGGCCAAGAGGAAAGCACTGAAATGCTACATTTATACCAACACTCTGGAAAACAGCTCTAAATCAGATATAGTGTCAGCATGAAGAGAAGCCAAACAAAATTTGCTCTCTTAACAAGTATGAAGCATTTGAAGGGAGATTAACATACCAAAAAGCAAGCCACCCTCATTTCAAGTTGAAAGTTTTAACACCACACAGGCAGGCTCAGCAGGTTCTTACACAAGAGCTTAAACCTACTCACGTTAAACCATCAAATTATTCATGAAAATAAAATTGGTCCTTGAGCTAAAGGCTTTTAGAAGCAAGACACGAAAAATTGTATCTGAAAGTAGGTCTGCAATGCAGGCTCCCGTGGAGCATAACTCATGTGCTTTGCAAGAGCTACAGCCCACTGAGACACACACACACACACCAGAGCTTGCTGTTGCTTTATTGAGCCTTTGAGGTCAACTCCTTGCCCCTGAGAGCTTCAGCCCAGACAGCTGAGATGGGCTATCAGAGCCCTCCCAGAAGCAGTCCTGCTTTCTATAGGCTTCTATGCCTTTTACCTGCATGCTTTCTAACTATCTTCTCATACACACTGGGAAGCAAAGATTTACCCCTTATCTGTATTCCTGCACCTCACCTAGTCCGTTTGGCTTTCTCTACAGCTTCCCTCACTGAACAGATGCCACTTTGGTGTACGGTTTTCTGCTCACAGAACACAGATCTCTGCCCCACTGCTGCAAGAGCATTATTCTGAAGTTTTCAAAACCTGTGCTTCTTCAGCAGCACCTCAAATAAATGCAGGACATAAAGTAGGAATCACAAAGGTGGCCATCAGTACGAAGGTATGCAGAGTCTATGTTTTACAAATGGATGGCACAGCTCCAAGCCCACCAAAACCCAATTTTCCTGCCCTTGCTGCCAATAACACCCGACTGTTCTTCCATCAGGAGCCTGCACTACTTGAAGTCATGCTCTGGCACACTTGATTGTACAATTCTCAAGCTGGAAACTAAGTCTGCAGACAGATCCAAAAACACCCCAGAAATCAAAGCAAATTGATTCATAAAGCCACGATAGGAAGTGCTGAACTCTGGCCTTGGAAGAAAAGCAAGGCAGAGGAAGAGAAGAGGGAAGGGAGAAGGCTGGGAGTCAGCTCTGCTAAAAAACACACCATCATCTTAATTCAGCATTCAACCCACATAATTCCCTTCTCCAGCAAACAAGGTGCAAGAGTTTGTTACACAATAAATGAAAAAAAGTCTGGAGAAATTCCTAAATCAGGAAAAATCAGGTCAGCCTTTTTGTTGTTGTTGCTTTTGTTTACAAACCCTGTTCCTATCCCTGCTCCGGTAAAAATTGATTAAAAGTAACAGGACTCAGGACCAATTACCTTGATCCTATACTCTACTGAAGTTTAAAGTATAACACAGAGTGTTCTAGGGCTAGAACCATACCAAATAGCAGACTATACCAAATGAACAAAAATATTCCAACAGCACTGGCTGAAAAGTCAATGGGATACAGAACACAGAATAAAATATTTTAATACCCCAAGGTAAGCACTCTGGCTTGAGATCACACAAACAAGGGAATTACTCATCTGCAACAGAGAAATGATCTGAGCTACAAGAACTCTTACTCCTTGTAGATCTTCCCAAGTAAATTTGCATAGCACACAAGGTGTCCTGGTAAAGATGTTCACCCCTACAGTCATTCACTAACAATTACTAACTTCACACAACTGTATGTAACCTTCCATCTTTCCCAGTGTACCAACTACAGTCAAGGAATATGGCAAGATAATGTTCCTTCACCTCCTTATCCCAAACCAACCACATAAAGGCCATATGTGCAAAATTAGAGGGCTAAACACATGTTTTCCACATGAAACAGGACTTCAAAGGTTGCAAATTGCTCAAAACTACATTATTCTGGTGCCTGAAATGATTCTCAAATAGTGTTGTTTTCTATTATTTATGCATTTCCATTACAAATCTATACTTAGTATAAAACAGTCTGGTATAGAAGTGTTTTGGAAGGGAATAAAGAATTACAAGTTGTTTCCAAAGCTTTTATAGATGATCTGGCCAACTGAGACAGTATTGAAGCATTTTTGTCACATTAATGTGCAAGAACACAAACCCAAGAACCACTAGGACAGGTAGGTACTTACAGTACCTGCTATTTCCTAGGCTGACCAGCTCCTCTCTTAACTGGCAACAGGGCCACTCCACATCTGCACATCCTAATTCAACAAACCAGCACTGCCCCACACCAGCTCCAAGCACAAGTTTCCCCATCACGCAAAAAAATCACTGCGCAGCAAACACATTGCAATATTAGTAGCTAGAAAGGATGCTCTTGCTATCAGTCTGCCACATACAGCTCATGATAACCTCAGCATTATTTGCTGTTTAATTGATTAAATCTTTCACTGGATGCCCTCTGGCAACAGTAAGTTTCATGAACTGTAGCAACAGATGGCACACAGATCCTCTGCAACAGTGGGCAGCAGCACACAATTGCTAAGTTATTGTTACCCAGCCTATCCACAGAGAGGAGGATTGGATCTTCCCACTTCACTTTGAGCGCCTATGGGCAGCTTGCTAACTTTTCCTTGTTGGCACTTGTCTTAGGAACCATTCAGGTCTTAAATAACAAACAGACAAGATACCTGTGTAGCCAATGTATTTACAAAGTTAGCTTGAAAGGCAAAGAACTACCACAAGAATCACTGAATTCTTAGCATAACAGTTCTGCTGTGCCCACTATCTCTAGTCAAATACATAAATGCATGCTTAGAAAGTTCCCTGTGTTATAACCACAACTGTCCATCTTCTGACATTGAACTGATCACAACAGATACTCACTACAGGCAGGAATCACAAGCAAACAAACTCTGCTCCAGTCCAGCACAGTCTCGCTTTGTGGCCTGCCCTGCCCCTGGAAGGCTGGGGAGCAGCACTGCGCTCAGCTCCCCGATGGGCCACTCCTGAACGCAGGCCCTTTGCATCACTGATGGATGCGCCATCACCTGCGGCCTTGTGCCTGCTTAGAGGGGCTCCACAAACACCCCCAGCACACAATTTTTGCTTCCATCTACGCTGAGCTTCTCTCCAACTGCCATCACTTCTCCAGCTGCTGCTGCAACACCTTCCCATGTTTCTTATTTCAGCCAAACCCATTCAGCTGTGCAGCAGGACAGTCATAGCTTGCCTCCAAACGCCACGGCAGACACGGCAGGGCAACACCAGCTCTGCCAGAGGAGCCTGGAAACTCCTCAGGACCACAAAGCTGAGTGTGGAGTCGCTGCCGAGCAGGACCGAGGGCCTGTCTGACAAGTCAAGGGATGCAAGCCCGAGCTGAAGTGCAGGCTCAGCGGGCACCCCCCCTGAGGTATTACCAAGGAAAGTGCTTTGCAACTCTGCAACAGCAGCACCACTGACCGCTGCCACTGACGGAGCTGCCCGGCTTAAAACACCAACAACGCCAATCAGCAGCTCTTACTTTACTCATCCTCCCCATCCAAGGGCATGTTTAAGCCGCGAAACAGCACTTTTGGCTCAGAGCCCCGGAGCAGCTGGAGTCCCTGCTACCGAGCTCCAGTTTTCACTAGTTTTCACTTTCCCAGCGTAACTGTGTGGGCGGAGAGCGCCGTGCGGGTGTCCCGGCGGTGCCTCCCGACCCTTCCAGGCAGGGCGCACCTTCTCCAAGGGGGGCTGTGCCAACAAGCGCCTTCACTCACTCACTCACTCACTCACTCACTATCTCGCTCCCTCCCTGCCTCCCTCGATC
>JAOXXN010000446.1:45493863-45539465 GCA_026770055.1 Myrmophylax atrothorax | reverse complement strand
TTTGTTATACTTCCTTTGTTTCATAGGTTATTGCCATCTTCTAAATTTAAGAGAAGGAGAATTCTCCCACATTACTGGCATGTAACCCTGGGGAAAATTTATATTTCAGGAATCAAGCAAATTGAGGCACAGTGTGCTCAACAGTCAAGCAAAACAAAAAAAATGCACCTTATTGTGGCTCTAGAGTTTCCCTTCTGGGGAGTTTCCTTTCTACATCCTATAAGAGGACTCACCAACTAAAAGAAAGGATTACCTGCCTGGCAGAGCTGCAGAGCAGCCTTGCAATCACCATACTGTGAGGGAACATGTGCTTGCCAGGGGGTGGAATAACCACTGCTCACATTTCAGCTTAGTAATTCAAGTGCCAGTAGTAAACATGAACAGCATTGTCATTTAAACTAGCTCAGTGATCAAAATATGAAAAGAAGGAAGTTTGTAAAATGGGTTATTGACCAGGCTTTCCTGTTCTGCTTGGGTGTTGAAATTACTTAAGCAAGCAAAGCAAATGCTGCAGGTAAAGATGAAGGGACTGCTGGTTCTGTGTTAACAGGAATCAGCTGAGTTCCCTCCTTCAGGCACCTGGGCCCAGCTCTGTGAGACAACAGTAAAGCCTTCTATCAGCTAAGGCTATGGGGCCTACTTAGTTATGATTTCTGTGTTTTCCCTGGAAAATAAATTAAAGCCATTAGTGTAAATGATTCCTAGAGGCTTAATATTTGCTCTTGAATTTTTTATGAGACTCAGAAGCAGTGGTTACAAACTCTTTGAGTCCAATGTGATCTAGGAACTTTTATAATCAACTGTCACCTTGGTCAATGGTGATTCCTATATATGTATATATTTAAAATTTAGCCTTATGTTTAAATAATGTATATGTCTAATTCATCTTCAGAAGAAATACAGGCAGCCCAACAAATCAACTGGATTTCAGCTGTAGAGGCCGTGCTCTGCTTTTGAATGCAGGAGACACTGTCGGAGAGCAGACCTTGCCTCTCAGCCAACCATTGCAGTGGTCAGCCTGAGCTGCCACTGCAAAAATGCACCCCAAAATTCCAGTGTAAGATGTGATGGTCCGGAAACACATACTCTTTAAAAGCCTAACAGCAGAAGTGGAATACACTAAACAGAAGCAAAAGTTAGGTACTCCTAGAGAGTTCTTGATTTTATCACTTTTAAACATAATTTGCATATATTACAGAAATGGGCTGTTCTTTGTGAACTGTTCATTATGAGATTTAAGGGTATGTATTTCCTGGCTTGACTTTTGGACAGCTTCCAACCTTTTTATCATGCCACATAACACTATAAAAATTTCCTCTGGCAGCAGTTCAGGTTTACAAGCTCACTGTCTCCACAGTTGCTTTGTGGCAACAGATCTTTGTACCACAGCTCAGCACGTCCTTGTGTGTGCTGATGCAGTTGTTTGTGTAACTGCTGCAAAGTAGGTCAGTGGGGGAAAAAAAGGCTGAAAATTTGAAGGTGCTTTTGAAAAGGATCATTTCACATATCCCATTTCCTTTGCAGTTTCACAACCAGATTGAGCCAGTTTGACTGTGCGGTGCTGTGAAAAGTCAGTCCCAAAGGCCACCCTGTGCCATCCTCCTGTTTCCATCCTTTTCTTCATGCAGGTGCTAGTCCTTGACCATAGTTCTTTTGTAAAAGTCAGTTTTCAGTGGAAACAGGAAACAGGTCTCTGACCCAGTTCATCTGCATTGGAATGGTCTCCAGAGCTGACACTGAAGCAGCAGCAGGAAGAGAGGGCAGCAACTAACCAGCCTCAGACTGCGTTTAATCTGATTGAGGAATTGGAGCTGTACAGACAACTGAATGAGCACAACCAAGGCAAGATACATTCCAGAGGGTGAAGGGAAGAGGAAAGAGTGGTTAAAGGTCATGTTCATCAAACCAGACAATCCAACAAAGAAGTATCAACACAGAACTTCAGCCTTAACCTATTTTGCAATGTTAGAGGATCTAAGGTCCCTTTTCTTGGTTTAGTTTCAATGCTGACAGTATTGCACAGTGCTGGGAGCCCTGGAGCATATCCCTATCCTGAGGCTGACACACACCTGCAGTTACCAAAATTTTTGAGCTGTTTCATTGAGAAGCTCTAATATATGGTGCATTTGAAGGAAATTTTCAAGGATTTGCAGTGAGCACGCCCGTAAGCTTGAAAAGTGCTTTGATATATGGAGCATTGTTCTTATTTTGCTCAATTAGGCTGTCAAAATACTGTTCCCTTTAATACATTTAGAGCAATACCAGGAGCAGCTTAGAGTTGGGAGCAATGGAGTAAAGCAAGGGAGAACATAGAGGTGCCATCATTCCCATGTATAAAAAAACTTGACCTTAGCACTGTTGGGAATTAATCCTATTAAACATTAGATGCAGACCTGGTGTCACTCATGCAAACATCTATCATGGTGAGAATCCAGATTTCTGAACGTGGTTACAAGTGGTGGTTCAGTGAAGCTAACATCCTCCTAATTGCAACAAGATTAAAACCAAATTAATATCCTTAGCAAAAGAAACTAAAAATCCTTAAGTCATATCAAGTTCTGGTATTTCAAGTATATTTGAAGGTCTTTTTAAACCACCACTTTCCCCAGCTCCTCATACACAGCTAAACTCTAAGATCTTTTAAAACCAGGTAGTGTTTGAAGCAAACAAAGCCATATCATATTTTCCTGTTTTTTTTCAGTGCCAAAGATCTGTTTCACCAGTTTGTTCCTCTACTTGCATGCCCATGTAATTAAATAGCATACTCTCCTTACATGTGTGTAAGATCACAGAGGTTTAGCTGACTCAGCTTTTGGGGTTGTGTTTCAAATACCTCCAAAATACTAATTACAAAAATATGTCTTTCATTCCCATATTATCTGCCTTTATTCCTGAGGATGCAGTTCTTATAGGCTTGTCACATGAGTAATCCCTATTTTAACAAGAACAGTGGAATCATTCATGTTACTAAAGAACAGTTGTATTTTAGAGGATTACATCGAAGCAAAGCATTCATAACTCCATGCCAAAGTCTGAATGAGAAAACAGATTAATCTGATTTCAGAACACAGCTCTTGGACACTCTTCTGTAAGGTTACTTACTTACCCCTTGTGCTGTTTTGCTGCAGCTGGACTCTTGCCCTTTTTTCGGATGACTAAGTTACACTACTTGTTTTTTATTCTCAGAATTTCCTCTGAGCTTAAGAATTACTATTTCTTCTTAATAATTTTGTAGCCCTGCAACTTAGACAGTGATTTTTTTGTGATCCAAATACAAGTTATCTGTTCCATTTAAGTCAAATTAGGATCTTAACATTTTTCTTCTGGAATCAAATGTTACCAGAAACCAAGAGAAAGTTGAATGTTTCTAGAAGAATTCTAAGCACACTCCAAATGCCGAAAGATCCTGTGGAGGATGCGCAGCTCAGAGGAATACCAACAAAATAGGTCTGAATTTCCCTGTATATTCTGGCACATGAAAATACTGTGTGTTATCCTCCTCTTCTCTCCTATTTTCACTTCTATGTGCAGGCAGGGCAGGTACATTGGGAGCTGGCAAAGCCACCAGATGGGTATGAAGAGTGTACAAGGTGGGGAGATTAATTAGGCTTAAGTCTCCTGTCCCGTCTTTACTGTGTAGAGCTAAACTCACTGCAAGCACATGGATTTGGATGCCAGAAAGTACTGGTAGAATAACCTGTGGTTTATATCTTAAATTTTCATGTGGTATACAAATGTCTTTCCATATGCAACTGGTGGCTAGAGAGGCATACTATCACTCCTGTCTATTAAAGGGTCTGACAAGCACTCCTGGGCAGCAGGTAAAGCTGAAAGATACTTAATAAAAACAGGGAATAATACTGCATTTATGGCCTTAGTACAAATCAAGAACAACTGCATTCTGATCAAGCAGAAATAAAGTGTCTCCCTTTAAAATCTGACTCCAAGGGAGTCTTGAGATTGTTAAACTAGATTTAAGTCAACATCTCCAGTCAGAAACATTTAAGCTCGTAAGGACTGTTGTTGAAAGCAGGAAAAGGCCAATGGCAAACAGGGGCTGGTGACTGAGTTAGAAGGGAAAGTAATCTGCAGAGAGACAGTAATGCTGGAAGCAAGGGAGGTGCCTCCTAAGAAAAGCCTAAGGAATGGCCACTGCTAAAGGCAATCCTGTCTGCAAAGCAATGCTTCAGTCAAAGGCCGCCACTATAAAAGTGGGTAATGACTCTGAGCAGGGTATTCCTGTAAGGAGCTATTCCAAAAAGACTTCAGCAGGATATTCATTCCACTATAGCTATTCTGGCTGTCCTTTGCAGATAAAGCCAGCTGGACCACCAGGGTTCATGGTCTGGCTTGAAGAAACAATGAGTCTTGCAAAACATCTGCCCAAGCTCCCAGAAGAGAAAGAGTGTCAGGGCAGTCAGGTGGGATTGATCATAAATGAATGTTTTCAGTTTTTCATGCTGAAATGAAATGAAAAAGCCAGTTATTCATTTTTGATGGAAGAAAGAGTTTTGCACAACCACAATCAAAATATATAATTTGTAATGCTGTTGGGACCAGTCTTCTTATGTTTAGATGGCTGAGAGAAATGGTTTTTTTGACAGAATATTTGATTGTTAAGAAGACTGAGAAAAAAGACTGTTAAAAAATGGGTTGTCTTTTTTTTATATATAAAGTTTACATTTGTCTATTTGCCACAAGCATAATTTCAGCTTCTTACAACTGCATATACAACTATATTCAAATGAAAAATGGGAAAAAATTAAATATAATACAATGGCTAAAGAATTTAATGATACTAGCACACTTTTATTTACAGATCAAAATACTGACATTTCAGCCCCTTCTTCCACAAGTCACTTCAGATAATGAGACAGTAATTACTACTGAGTGGCAGAAGTGTTTGCTGGACAGTACAGGTGCTTGTCAGCTTGCTGTGGCAAATCAAGCCTTGTCACCTTCCATTAGCAAATAACAAAGCTGAAAGTTAGAGCTGCCATGGATTGTTGTCCCCAGGTGATGCACAAATAAGAGCAAGTCTGTTATTCAGCATGCCACACAATATTAAATCCTATGCCTTTGGTTTAATGACAGTGGCAGTAGATAGGACCTCAGGGATGTAGTGTCTGACAGCATTGTGTCTGCCATCACACTCACCAGGGCACCCACCAAACATTACCAGGTGTCTGATTTTCATTTATACAGGTTTGCTAAAGAGTTTGTTAAAACTGACTGGGGTTTATTTCACCAGACCTAGGATTTCCTCTCTCTTGCATGGCATGCATTTTGCAAACATCCTTCAGAAAGCTGGCACCATGTCCATATGAAGAAAATAACATTATTAATTCTGGCAGGTTAAGTGTAAACAGATCATCAGGAAATCCAAAAAGACTTTGAGGAACAGTTTGCAAAAGATAAAAGAATGAAGAGTAAATCATTTTTTCAAGTGTATCCAATAGCAGTAAGTTCCACTGAGAGGAATACAAAAAGAGCTCTGAGAGGAGGTATTACTTTACCAGAAAAACAGACTAAATTTTTGGCATCAGTGTGCAGTGTTCCACAAGTTCATGATCCACAAATTACTGGGAGCTCAGAAACTTTTGGGGCACACATGTCCACACGCTGTCTCGCTTTCACATCTTTACATTATTCCTCCTGTTGGTAATGGTTAGAGCCAGGATACAAGTCAGAACAAGATGTTTGATACAGCCATTCTATGCTTTTTTATGGTGCTTTTTTTTTTATTTTGGTGTGCCTGTCTTGACAGTTCCATTTAAATCAAGGCCTGACTGGCTGGCAACTTATGCAAACATTTCTTTTCTTTTAGTCTTAACAGCAGACCAGCTAAAATCTGAAACAGAACCTTCAGTGTCTGAGACAAGAGAGCTGTTCTATACCTGGGCTTCTGACATGACTATCCCTTATGCAACTGGAAGGCCCAAGCTCAGGGAGCACGTAGGAGGATAACTACTCCTACCGAAAACAGCACTCAAGGGCATTTTTCACTTGAAGCACTAACAGGTGTCCTGAAAGGAAAAATGTTTCCATGAGTTGGGGCCAAATAAAACAGCCAGGTTTTGAAACAGAACAGCCAGGTACATGTAGATGAGGGATGGATGGATGTTAAAATAGCCTCAGGACTTTAATCCTCTCACGAGATGCAACCAATATATTTGATTTCCAAGTAATTAAAGCAATATGCTGATAATCAAATTTGTGCAAAGTATTACAAATACTAATGAAGTTTCCCAAAACCTAGCAAATTGGCAGAGGAATTTCTTTTGAAGATCACTGTATGAAATCCTCATCAAGCTTATGTATGGAAAAAACTGGACTTATTTCATACAGCTCTCCTAATTAATGAGGGAAATAAGTGACACGCCTTGTACTGGCTCAAGGTTTGTTGCCTGCACATAAATGTTCTTTTGTTGTGAATCATAAAGGACTTCCAGTGAAAGTGGGTGGCCGGGTCCCTAATTCCACAGTTACACAATCACTTTAAGGTAATGTAAATACAAGCTGCTGCTTGGGGGATAATCTGCCATTCTAAGCACCTTAGATATGTATTCCCAGCCAGCATGGTAACCAGACATGGGAACTGTTCTATTTATAAATAAATGGGATCATGGAAAAAGTGGAGATAGACTTGTCCTTTGTGGTGGCAGCCCACACCCTGGCTTAAAATTAGTAAGGAATCACATATATTTAAAAGAGACTAATATGAAATAAAATCCAACTTAGAACAGTCAGTTTTCCTACATAAATATATTTGTTCTGCATCAAGTAGAATCTCACCAAAACACACTAAAAACAACTATCTGTAATGCTGACTTAACACTGCTAAAGTGGCTTCTCAAATAAAATACCCTCTGAACATAAGCAGAAGGTAGACTGATGCACAAGCAAGCGCGTGCACAGGTTGTTAACCTTAAAACTTGGGGAAGAGGGACACAGTAATGAACAGGTATTATTTTCTTATTTAAATATTACTGGAATTGTTTGTAGAAGCCCACCAAAAAATATTGATGCTATCACAAGGCTGGAAATATGCTCCTACTGGCCTGCTCATATACTAGCAAAAATCAAACAATTACTTCCTTACAGAATTATTCTCAATCGCAAGTTTTGTAAGTTGAGAAAGGAAACTGCTTACCCTCCAAATCCAGCTGCTAACACGAACTATTTTCCTCCTTCATTGAGACCCATTGTGTCTGGGCTAACCTCTATAGACACTATGAATAACCCGAATAAAGGATCATGGTCTCCTCCAAGAACTGGGAAATTGAACAACAGAATGTTCTGATAAAAATACAAAGCCACTAGGAGCAGTTCTGATCCAAGCCTTTTGTGATCAGTGAGTAAGAAAAGCAGAGATAGAAACTCTATGTACAAAAAAAGGATGTATGAGGGTAACACAGAGCTGACAGCAGATCTCTACCTGCATCAGCGCCTTTCCAAAATCACTGTCTGAAAACTATTACCATAAAATCAAGATTATCTTGGCAGGAAGTTTTTCAAATAACTGTTGTATCCATGTAAATTCACAGAAGACATTATCTGTATTACAGTCATTAAAGCAACTTAAAACCTTACTGACCTTTTTTAATTGTGATTTATTCTATAACCTTCATTCACATGATCATCAAAATAATGCTGCACCCATCACCTTTCAAGCCTTGATTTGGCCCCTGTGATTGGCACATTCATTACCCTGGACTCAGTTACTGGACTTCTTTGTAGTAAAACTGGTTTGCTGCCAGGATTGTGAAGAGGGAAAATGCCGCTATGTTGATTCCTAGTGTGAAGAGTGATCCTGCAGAAATATACAAATGCCATCTACTAAAACTGGAGCCTTTGAGGAAAAAAAAATCTCTCTGTAAAACCCATAGCCCCAGAACATGACCAGAGAATATTTTACATAATATTGAGGTTCACCTTCATTAGGGTAAAATAACACAGTTTACTTATATTGATGGGAGAAATCACTTTATGATAGTTGTTCATTTTACATGAAAGTCATATTAATATACATTTTTGGGCAAGTATGGATGGATAATTAATCCCTGCAGTTCTCTGATACTGTTTTTTTTCAGTCTACTTTACAAATTAGAAACCTGATGTAGGATTGAAAAAATTACTTTGCAAAAGTCTTTTTCTCTTGCTGCTGATAACATTAGCTCTCACATGCTTTGATTAACAGAACATTTAACTAAAGGAGTTTAGAAATCCTTTCAATACTATCAAAAATTAGAATAATACCACAATATAAAAAATAGCAGATAGAGACCATGAACAACACCTGTTGGAGGTGTCAGACATAAACTCTGTGCCAATTTCTAGCATAATCCTGCCTGTAGCCCTGAGATTTTGCTCTTGTGTCACATTTGGAAGCTCAATGTTTTATTCTTTCAGTTGCATTAAACTGTGAAAATGAGAGATAGACAGAGTTAGTGTTTACTAGGATTCAGCCTGTGCACCAGTTATTTAGCTGGAAGTGTCGTTGCTTTAAGGCAGAGCTTTCTGGCTTGGTTTGTACAGGCACTGCCATCACAGGAACAGACGGCCCTGCACCATGTCAGTATCAGCAGTGGCAGCAGCAGCTTCTGGCTGTGTGCAAGGCTGCACATGCACTGCAGGAGACGTGATCCTAGCCCTGGGAAGTCCTCTGCTGGCCTTTGAACAGAAGGTGGAGGAGGAAGAGGTATTTGTTCATTGCCTGTCTGCTCTGGGATTGTTTTGAAATTGCTCCCACCGTGTGCACCTTACCTGCAGGGGTGCCTGCTTTAGGGTTGAAATCACACACAGGTTTTTAATGATTGTCATCCATAGATTTCCAAAGGCCAGTGAAAACATTTTCAAAAGCATTAGTGCCTAAGTCTCACTGAAATCAATCTAAGCTTGGAGTCTAACAAGCTGTGGACATTTGTGCTCAGGTGACCTAAATGGAAACTCCCCCACTCATTTGGGACTCTGTCTTTTTTCATGAAACCACACCTGTCCCTCCAGCACACAACTACTGGTTTTCATGCAGACACAACATATTGAAATGCGTGACATACTTTTTTTAACTTTTAGCATCTGAAAACTCTGATGTTCAGAAATGTTTCCAGTTCTCAGAGGGAACCAGTGGGTAATTGACAATGATAGAGTCTCATAAGGT
Source organism: Myrmophylax atrothorax (assembly GCA_026770055.1). Taxonomy (NCBI): domain Eukaryota; kingdom Metazoa; phylum Chordata; class Aves; order Passeriformes; family Thamnophilidae; genus Myrmophylax; species Myrmophylax atrothorax. The sequence goes on along the minus strand of JAOXXN010000446.1, from coordinate 45,530,305 downwards.
TTTGAAAAGCAGACTTTATTTAATAGGCACATCATTGCTTTAATAGTACTGGGCTGCACAGCTCGCTTCACCATTTGTAAATGGGGTTTTTTGATTACATTGCATTTCCTCAGTGTCGGTAGGATTCAAGTAAAAAAGTTACTGCTTTTACTTCTCTATCATTTCTCAAGATGGAAAAAGAACAGTAAACAACTAGCACACAGGAGCAGAATGCAGACAGAACTGCCTCTGACACAGCAGAAGTCAAGACAAACTGAATTTTGAGCACTGAACAGTTAAAGCTGCAAGACAACCACACTACATTTGCTCAGATGGGAGTTTTCAATATGCAGGATAGAGATGAATGTTGCTACTAATACATATAATAATGCATTTTTGTACTGAGAAGCAAAGACTGTCCAAAACAGACAAGAATGAGTGTTTCAAAATAAAACAGCTCACATGAAATCAGCTTCCTTATTATTCGATTATAAAAGTTGTACTCCCTCAGCTGTAAAAGTTAAAGGCCTAAAAGAAAAGTACTGCTTACAGAACTCTAAACCTGCAATTTATTCAGCCTTTCCCCCTATATTACAACTCTTTGTGACAAAAGCATAGCATTCGGGATTATTTTTGTAATTAAGTAGTTTACTTGGTTGTTATATTTTTTTCCCCTGAAAAACTGCATTTTAATATTTTATTAAATTCCACCAGTAGAAGCATACAAAATCATAAATCATGAGAGGAAAATAATATAGCTCTACGAAAGAAGAAAGCGTGATTTCTAATAACATAGTTTTATGAACGTTGTAAAAGAAGCGCATATGGCATTGAAACATTTTGAAAATGGAGAAATATTCTGTGAGTTTCAATGTTCTTAGGTTTCATTCTATTTTCTGAATGGATATTTTCAAAGTTATTATTTTGGGGGTTCTTTTTAGTATATTTTAATATATTTTCTAGCATTGTATAGGACAGACAACCTAAAGCCAACAAGGCAGATAACTAGCGTGGTGCACACTTCGATATACACCAGTTACTTTAGTTACTAGCACTTGACATTGACAGTACCCTACTGTGTTTGTAAAACTTGTTTTCAAATCAGCTTGTCAAAGCTTTTGAGAAGCAATCTGGGCAATAAGGTGGGTAACTTTAGTGTCTACCGTGAACACTGCCAGTTACAGAATCAGAGGTCGCTCTCTCCGTACAGTGCTGATGAGAAGGAGGTGTAATCCAGAGCCCCGGGAACGGAGCCTGGGCCGGTGTATGGAGGCATTCTCTTGATGCAGTACTGAGCCTGCTCAGGAGGCAGCTCTCGACGCAACTCATCTGCCAGGATGTAAGGCTGGGAGAGGGAAAAGGATTGACAAACTCAGTATTTATTCTTCCAAGACAAAAATACATGTATTTCTTCTGTAGCTGTGACTAATAAATTTAGATATCCTACCTATTTTTCCGAGACCAGATATTTTCCCTGGTAAATTCCAACACTAATTATGAGTTGAAGGGGACAATTCTACCAACAAACTGATTAGATGCAGTCTTGGGGTATGGGACTGGGCCCGTTAGCTACCAAGCACTGTGCAGCCATGGGTAGGCTGCTATTGATACACCTCATCCCTGCATAGTCAGTCTCTCAGAAGTGCACTACTGTCTGTCCCTTCGGCAGTGACAGGACAGACAGGTGGTTCCTGTTAGGCTCAAGGTTCTAATATATATGTAGTGAAAGATGCATTATTGTTCTTAATGGTTTGTATTTATGATATGAAGGATACCCTGTTAAGAGACTTGACATTGCTTAAAACAGCAATGTAATGAAAACCATTTTTTCCTGAGACCATCTTCCACATGAATTGCTACTGAGAACACGTCTGGAATACAAAATGTGATCCACATTAACTGAGATCACAAAATCAATACAAACAGCCAGAATGAGAAAATCAATAGAGCGAGCTTGGGCAAACAGACCTGTACTGCTGTGGTCTCTCCTTTCTCCACAGCACAGGATTGGTTTCCTGGCAGTTTTATGGCCCTGACTCTTTCAGAAGCTCTTGTGTTGCCATTACACTCCCTTTCATCTTCATACACCACTCACCAGTGGATCTGGCGGTGGGGAGGAAAGTATGCCAAATTCAGGAGCTTCCTCCACAAACCCTGTAACTAGGACCCCCTCCTTCTGTCTCCTCCTAAGATAGGGATACACTTCATTGCATTGCCCTGCTGAATGAGCTGTCAGGTCACAACATGGCTCACAGTTAGGTGTAGTCTTGTGCAACTCACCCAGGCTGTGTTCCAGAGGGCCAAACTTTGCATTGAAACATCCAGACAACAGCATGAAAGGCAGAAAGAGTTTCCCTTTACTCAAGGATGTTGTGTGGAAATAACCTGATGTACAATATAGCCATTATACAGACCAACTGTTAAGTCTTGTCTAAGGTGTCTAATTTTATGTTTGCTCTCTGTGATATGAGACAAAGCCTTGTATTGCACCCATTTCAGGTAAGACTCTAGGTTCCAAACGAGACAAGACGACAAGTGCTTTCTCTGAAGTGTTACAAACTTCCAGTAAAGCTTCACTATTACTGAAAGGCTTGTATAAGAAGGGCTGAACAGGAGAGCTATTGAACTCTTACAGCCAGCAGCATGGTGACTGACCTTATCTGAAGCCAGGATTCTGAAGGAAGCTATCACTTGCTCAGCTGTGTCTGTGTCTGCTGTTTCTCTGGTCATGAAGTCAATGAAGGACTGGAAAGTGACAGTTCCTTGCCCATTTGGGTCAACCAGAGACATGATTCGGGCAAACTCAGCTTCACCCTTTCAGAGAATCCAAAACAAAAAGAAATGGTCACCGTAATATCCATCTCCAATAGAACAGTGGCTCTCTCGTGAACCAGTTGGAACCACTGGTTACTGACCCTTTAAAGCATTTTCCCAACTTAGGAACATCAACATCAGAATCAATGAAATCTGGAATCTTAAATGCCCACCCCTCTTTTGTAAAAAGGACCATGATTTTGAAAAACTGATCCTTTGTCCTAAATACAGAAATATGTACCTTTCATTTAACTGTCTCCATCTTCTCTCCCTCCCACTCTCCCTCAATGCCTGCTTGTCTCAATTTAACACTTCTTTTTCCACCTCATTCTAAAACCATTGCAAATTAGGTATCACACAGTGAGGTGAAACAATAGCCCAAGAAGTACTGTACTTATAGACCCACTGAATTAAGGAGGGGAACAATTCTGAAAATTTCATTCCAAATACAGGACAGTGTAACTAAGGATAATATTTTTTTCCATTAAAAAGGGTGAATTTTGGAGGACATTTTTAGAATAAATAATTGAAGCAAAGAAAATGCAACTCCCAAAGCAAGTTTACAAGAATTAAACAGTATCAAACTCCTTCTTTGTCATGCAGATAGCAAAAGAGAAAATTTTAAAAATAATAATAATTTAAAAACTGTTAATTTCAACTTTTAAAGTTTCCTTAATTCAAAGAGCAATGCAGTGGACCACAGAATATGGTTTTCGAGTGTCTAATCTTATTTTTAACTTTCCTTTTAGCCATTAGAAGTTAGAGAAAAAACAAAGAAACAAGAAAGTAGTATCTGTAGTGTAAATGATATTAGTGTTCTATTTAAACAAGCTTTAGTGTTGCTGTGGTTAACATTAAAGCTGTAAGCAGAATCTGTTGACACTGTTTCTTAAAACTCATACCAAATCATAACCCATTGAAATTAAGCAAGCTCTGAAATCATCATGGTCCATCAATCCATTCTTCCTCTATTGACCAAAACAATGTAAGGAATATAGAAGGGAAGGTTTGAAGAATCCAAGGCAATTTCCAGAGAGATGACGAGTTTAGACCATTGGCATATTGGATCCAGTGCATGAACAGTATTCAGTGATGTTGCCCGATCAGGTCACCAGAGTCATCATCAGTTTTAAAGGAGGAGGAAGTAACTAACATATTACACACAGGAAACAGACATTTTCACCACAAAAAGTAAGGTAAGGTAAGGTCAGGGGAGAGACAAGGGAGAAGAGGAGATGAATGGGACAGGAATACAGACAACACAACCAAGGAAGACAAAGAGAAGGACAAGGAGAAAAGTTTGTTACTAAACTAGTCAAACTCAGGAGATGCTCAAGCTGCCTTCCCGACATGAAATGTCTTTGAAAGGTTCTGCATGGAATCTGTAGTGGCTGAAACTATAGTTAAAAACAGTCAAATGCTTTACTCCAAGGCCAAGGTAGGTACATTATGAGAGCTGTCTGCTAACATATGGGAAATAAGTACAGGGATTTTCCTTCTGACTGCAGGCTGTCAAGACCAGGACTACAGCAGGACTACAGGCTTAAAGGATGAGACTTACAAGACTTAGAAGGAGGTCACTTGAAGACCTTATATAAAATGAGGCTGCTTATTTTCCAAGCAATAGCATATCTGTGACATTCTGGGCTCAAAGCTGAGTAATCATTAAATAGCATGATGGTAAGAAGGTAAGTATATCCTCTGTGCTGTGATAAAATGCTATGGTTGGGAGAGAATTATGTCATCCTAAATCTGGAGAGAGTGTAAGAAAACTTGTATTGAGTCTGAGGAAAGGAAAATTGGCAGAAGTCTGAGTGCAAGAAACATAGGAGCTCCCCTAGGTAACTAGTAGGGTCCAAATAAAACATCTCAAACCAAGTAAAAGGAACAAACTGCATAAAAAAAAACACATAGAAAAATACAGTTCCAAGTGATGCTGACAGTCCATCTAATCCAGTTGTCTTCCTGGAGGCAGGATCTTTCCAAAGCATTAGGACCAATAGACTGGAGTTTAAACACACAATCTCTTTGTCTATTGTTATATTGGTCTGTCTGAAAAACAGAATGTTATCAGTTTCCTCTACCTGCAGGTCATTTCCAACCTGTCCTAGACTGATGAGGCAGGCTTTAAATTCATCAGACTGTAGATTGTGAGATTCATCCTAGCATCCCATCACAGGTCATGCATTTGGGAAGGTGAAAGGAAAGAAAGAAAAGTCACAGATCAGGTTAGTTGGTTAGTAAAGAACATTCTACTCTTGTATTAATAGTCACATTTTTACAGAATTCCATGGAAATGTATGTCAGTATATTGCAGTGTATTACCTTAAAAAGTATACAGTTTTTGCAGTTTCATGCTTTAGGTTTTTTCTTAGTGGAAGAGGGCCCTCACTTCAACTAAAGAGTTAAAATTCTGCTTCGTCCACAGGGCTTGGTTGGGGGGTTTTAAAACATTTTTACTGACAAGGCAGTTTTCATTCCATTGAACTGCCATTTGCTTCCTTCATTTTTTGTTGTCATGCAGTGTATGTGAGATGCAATAAGAATATCACAGAAGCTGGGAAAAACATATTTTGCCCACTCAATTATTTTTACTCCATTCATGACCTGATAATATTCTTTAGGATAGTGTGCATATCTCAAAAGACAGAAGTACAAAATAAATTTATAATTGACAACTTATTTTCAGTTATCTGTCTTTTTTAATAATCTATACATTCAAGTTTTGCCTTAAAAACTGACTTTAAAAAAGCCCCATTGAATTCCAAGTTGAATGGCTTCTAGGAACACCACATCAAACTGGAAGATTATTTTGAACCAATATTTTTTCTACTTTGCAGGCTGAGAAATTTACACTAACTTATTAAAAACAGACTGGCTTGTTGCTTTCTTCCTGTTTATACACAATATGTCCTATCAGATGGGTACTTTACACCGAGTCAATATAAATACAATTAAAGAGATGTTCTAAGATGAAAAATTATTACCCCTATCAATTTTACAGACGTTTTGGAAAAGAGACAAGTTTTTCTGTCTGCTACATATTTGCCTGCTAGATGAATAATTTATTTTTAAAATTTTCTATGTAGATATGCATAAGTAAAATTATAGGAGTTTTAACAAATGCACTGGGCTTATTTAATATACTAATAGGATGAAGTGGTGCTTTAGTAAGTTAATAACATCATGCATTTTTGAAATATCATGCTGGTATTGACTCTCTCTCTGTCAATATCCACCAGATCCATAAAGGCAAGATGAAAAATAACAGTGGGAAGTCAACGAAGAGTAAAAAAGCAAAGGTACAAATCTGGAGCAGCATTTAGTTAAAAGCCATAATCACAGTAAAGATTTTATCCTTTATTATTTCCATTTTATAGGATAATTCCTGCTATAAAGCATTCAAAATATCTTACTTTATCATTTTGAAAATGTTAATTTAGGCTGGCTTAAGTCTGTCAAAAACCATCCTAGAGACAGGCTATGGCAGGTCACACTAGGGGTGAAGTTATTTCTAATTTACCTTATTTCTAAAGCCAAAGATACTACCATGTGACTGCAAACAAAGTCATACAAAAATGTGAGCGAAGAGCCAGACCCTGTCCCCCGTCTTTAGCAGCTGTTGGACTTTTAGCTACTTGACTCCACCTGGGTTGGGTGGTCAGTGTGAGCATGAGCTCCCCCACCAGGCAGCGGGGGTTGTGCAAGGAGGAGAGAAGAGCAGATGGGAGTGAGAGGACAGCACATCCACCAAGGAACCATTTCCTTTAGGAGGGAAGTGTAATGGTTGTGCTGGAGCTCAGAACTGTCATCGAGTTAAGTGGGACTCCCTAGTGAGGGTCCAAGTAGTAGTGCTAAGTCTATAGCAGGTTCTCACATTCTCATAGTGAAGTTTTCTAATCATCATATGTAGCCTAAAAAGGCATCTTTGCCTTAGCAGTATATCAGAGTTTCAAGGGTTTCAATGGTGTTTTGCAATTAAGGCACAGATCAAGCCCATGCAAAGGCTTTCTCATTTGGAAATCGTTCATGGTATTTATTTTTATTGTTTGCAGACCAACATTAGGCCCTGAAATTAAATTTTTAAAGCATTTAAATAACTTTACTTTGTTCATCTTTTCCTGCCAATACAAAGTGAAACACTGAAAACTCCCTTCGTATTTCATTATGAGTCCCCAGCAATCTTTTACCTCCTCATTGTGATTTATATTTGGCCTTGTAAAACAAATGAACTTCTGAGTCAAACTAATCCATTCTTAAATATGTCCTTAATTTTCCTGAATGCTAAATGACCTGCATAAGCCTGAACGCTAAATGACCTGCATAAGCCTGAACATGTGATTCCTTTAATAGGAAGTCGTTGTTTTTCTGTTAGTAAAATATAGGGTGCTATGATGCTATTGTTCATCATGCAGACCTCCTACTTAAAGTCTGGGATTTGCACAAAAATCAATAGTAGAATGTGTTAGCAGCCGTTAAGATATTGCAGGCAGAGCAGCTGCAGATATTTTATCACACACTTCGCAATCTTAGAGTTTACTAAATATACTGAACTTGGGAAAGGGATTCCTGCTTAAAAAGACTTACAAACCAGTGACTGACAACGTGTCTGTGTGGTGTCCCAGTTTGGCTGCATACCATTATTCAGCTATGCACCATTTTGAACACTACTTCTATGATTCAGACATTGTGTCCCACTTACTCTTTTTTTCTCTACGCAGTCACAGTAAGGAAGGCAATATAGCAGCACTGCTAAAGATTTATATTTATACCTACAACTAGACTGTGCCCTCAGGCACAGCCTGCAGCAAGGAGTACGGGAAAAGCAGCAGCATCCTCAGGAATAACCTCCAGGGTATCCTTATGTGTACCTGTTGGAAACACAAGAGGGCTGCCCGCTTGACCCAAGGGATACAGCATATTTACAACTTGCCTTTACAAGGGTGACTTGTAAAGCTGCCTGTGCCAGCACATCTTTGCTGGTGGATGCACTGAAAGAGACACAACTCTTCCTACCCTTGTAATTCTTACGTGCGTGGTGCCCACTAACTCAGGGACATGTGGCACCCCCAAAAAAAGGTTGTAAAATGCTGAATGGCATTCTTGCAAATATTTAAGATGTAGAAGCCACTTATTTAGCTCTCTTTCAATGGATTAACAACTGCAGAATTAAGCCATGTAATGGATTATGAGGTGTAAGATTTTTATTTTTTTAATATATTCTTCTTGGGGAGGAAGATAGGGGTTCCTTCCTCGGATCAAAGGAAGATTTTTCTAGAAACACTCTACAAAACACTGTTACATTTATGTATACCAAAAAACATTCTTTAAAATTGGAAAGGGATCTACTCTGCATATTAGTACTTTGCTGACATCCTCCACACAGACAGAGTCAGACATTAAGAAATGTCTTAAATTGGAGAAATGCCACAGAAGTCAGAGCTGTAGCATGCATTAATTATTCTGTTGTGCTTAAGTATCGAAAGCCTCCTTGTCAGCAACAGTATTAATTTTGGGGATCTTCTCTGGCTATTCATCATTGTGAACAGCAGTCCAATTGTTTCAGTGTATTTTTAAATTATATCAGGCATTCAGAAATGGTGCTAAGTGCAACAAAATTTTTACAAATACTGTTAATTCCATCTGACATGGGGCAGACAGTATTTTTCATAATATAATAATCCAGTTTAATCTTCATTTCTATTTAAGGAAATCAAGATCATAAAAGAATCCATTACTGCCTTCTCTGTCTAAATTCCAAGTTTGAAGTCTTGGTTATTTTGTGTACACTGAAATAACTCTGAAGCACCCCGAGTTTCCTTTATTCACCAACACTAAATATTCATGTGTGCAATGACATTGGAAAGATAGAAAAATAAAAAGCAAGTCTGCCTTTCTCAAACATGTTTTTTCTAGCCTGTGTAGATTGAGTTGCATCTGTCCATTAAGTAACAGTGTAATTTAATCTGTATAAGCTTCTCTTTTATCAGTGTTTCTGCTATCTGTCCCCTGCAGAAAACCTGGCTTGATGGCTGAGTGGTTTTACATCTTACCTTCTTCCTTTTTTTGACTTGCATTATGCTACAGAAAACATAATTCCTAAGTGTCAATAATCCTCCTAGACCAGTTTCCCATGACTGATGCCAAGGAAAGGAGTATACTAAAGAGGGCATTTGCAATATGGTCCTTCCCTTACATAATCCTTCCAGACCTCTCTTGTAAGGCCATTGGATTATGTCTGTCATGGGGGTAGGCAAGGTCTACAGCTAAACTTGCAGTCCGGGCCCGGGTTGTTGAGGTCATAGAAACAAATGAGGATAAATTACAGGTAAGTGATCTGTCTCCTTATGCCTCTGACCTGGCCATTCAGGCTTCCTGCAACAGAAGTCAGGGCAGAAGGAGCACAGCCTGAAGCCATGACTCATTATAGCCTGAGGAAAGAAGACAGTCAGGGATAGGTAAGAATCTGGGAACTGGGAAGCAATTTTGTGTTACACATTATTGCCATAGCCCATCCTCAGTATGCTGGCAGCTGTGTGACATGGCCACCCTCTTCCAGGCCATACAGCCTTTCCTAAGGCATGACTCTGTTGTATCTTCCTAAGGCATGGCTCTGTTGTGTCTTACTTTATCTGCAAATCCATAACAAGAGGGTTGGTTGGTGTAGGATTTAGCTTTTCCCCTCAAGACATTGAGGCACCAAGAGATGACCATAATATCTCCTCAACCACTGAACCAGCCTTGCTGCGAGCGTGGCAGCAAACTCATCTATGAACTACCAAGGTACAGGGATCCTAGAAATGGCCACCCAGTGTAAGACATACTGGGATTCAGTCACCTTGCTTCCTTATTTTCAGGGAGCTGTCAAATCTCTGTGCAAAGTCCCTGGTTTTCTCTAATGGGGTCTCTCAAATGCTGACATGTAATTTATCTAGGCCTGGTACTCTGTCTGCTTTTAATAGCTCTAATTGCTCAGTTATCTGCTCCAGTGCATTGGGAAAGCCATTTAGTATGCTACTTCTTTCCACCCCAGGAAATTTATCTCTGTTTCTGTGATGTTATCTTCTGCTTCCTTATAAAATACAGAAAGGAATTAGGCTGCACTGGGATCACATTAAGATTTTTCTACAAAAACCATTCCTGGTTTCTATGTAGCTAAACTTCCCTATGATTGTGGTGGTTCTTCAGAGAGCAGAGGTTTGGCAATTCTGTTCTTCTTTCTAAACAGTTAAGGGTATTCTAAAGAATACTTAACAAACTATGAATGTCAGCATCCAATGGATACCAAATGGAAGTGCAGGTATGGGTAACCAGTTTGAGTAGAGCTGGAAAAATAGGATGTCAGTGAAAAGAAAGTGGCATTTTGCTATAGCCTGCAAGGATTTGAAGCAGCTGACTCATGTGGTAACAGAATGCAAGTCACAAGTTATGCACAGACTGCAAAGTACAGCAATCTGAGCTGGTAAAAAGACAACTGCCTGGTGCTGCATTATGGCAACGTTTTTTCAGTGCCTGAACTGTGAACTTGGTTTTGAAGGTAGGTTCATGTGAGCACAGAGCCATCAGAGCTAACTCGTGTACAGGTTGTTCTCCAGCTGGGAATGTCAGATCCCTCTCTGCATGTGTTTTTCTATTGTGTCTATTAGTAGTTCTCTTTTTAACCCTCTAGCCATGAATAATGAATAATTCATAGAGATGAGTTAAGTTTCTTTCCAGTAGTGTTTTCCTTCCTAATTTTTTAATTCACCAATATTTACATAACTGAAAAAAATAACAGCCTCTTATTTCCCACATGCAGCCAGAAAAATAAAGGATATTCCTGGATAGCTATCAGTGCCCAAACTGTATTTCCTGCAAATATATTTCTAGGGAGGCAAGTTAGGATTCAAAGGAAAAAAAAAATCCATAATCCAGACTACACCTAAATTTAGTGAGATGAAAGCAAATAGCAAGGACATAGAACATGCCATACTGCCTTAAAATAAAGGGGCATTTTATTTTCCCAAACACACAGATTTATTCAGTTCTAGTTGTTATTTGAACAAATATTAAACCATATTAGCAGAATATAATTCTGCATTATGTTTAAAGAGTAAAAATTAAATTTTAATTTATCTGTACAACGCTATTAGGTTGTGTGGGTCCCTCAGCAACCTGATCTAGTGAGTGGCATCTCTGCCCATGGTGGGAGGTGGAACTAGATGATCTTTAAGGTCCCTTCCAACCCAAGCCATTCTATGACTTTATAAGGCTATAAATTCTTTCTTAACTGATTTGTTTTCTCTTCTGAAAAGAGCCCATTGCTACTGCATTTGCAGTTTTTAAAACAGGCTTACATCTGGAATGAAAAGAAACTCACTTTCAGGAAGAATAAATATTGCTAGTTGAGAAAAAGCAGGAGTACTGTACCCTGTCAAAATGATTGAATGATGCTCTGAAGTCATTCATTTGTTCCTGGGTGATACCCTTGGCATCTCTTGTGAGAATCTGAGTCTCAACCTCGTTGATAGTTCGAGCAATGGTGGTAAGTAGGAGCTCCCATCCCACACGGATATGCTATGAGAGAGAAAATATTGATTTATTACAGAATCAAATATATTCATGTAAGAGTATCAAAAGTACAATAAGAAAAGAATCAGCTTTAAATATTTATATGATACCTTTTCCATACCACTAACTCTGTTATGACCAAGGATCGTTAAAAATAAAAATGGCCTTCAGAAAAATACAGAACTGGTTTCTAAATGGTTACTTCTTCACTAAAAGTGAAAATAAAATACAGTAAAAGAAGTCTTACGAGATTATCAGAAAACCTGCCAAATTCTATCCTTTGTGGCAGTATATTCAGATCAGGAAAGGTGGTTTCCAAGCAGAAGAGGGCAGAATAAACTAACAAGTACAAAAGGCAGTAAATGGCTACCTCCATAGTATAGTTGGTGTGCTTGTTGTCAAACACCAAGGCTTCTTGTATAAGCTGATGATCTCCTTCAAGTTTGTCAATGTTGTGTTTATAATTAATGATATTGTGCTCATATTGCTTCAGCTGATTCATCTGGTCCTCCAAAGGCCCTGTCATTTCAATAGAACTGCGGGCAATTTCCTGTCAGAAGAAACAAACACACCCCCCAGTTCCACAAAATTTAATCTTCAGATTAGCTGATTTGACCAACTTTAACATAAATACATTGTATTTGCATACTAAGAAGCAATAGTAATAAAACTTTCATACAGTGGAGTTGAGACATTTTACCACAGAAAACACATTTCAATATAAATGTGGCACATTTATATCTGGAATTAGTATTGAGACCCCAGTGATCCTGGTATCTTCTCTACAAAAAGCAGCAGCAGCTAAACAGTAATTGTTTAGTGAGTGATTTTTCAAAGCTGAATCTCCTGCTCACCATGAAGATACCACTTGTACCAGCTTCCACATTTTTAAAAATCATCTTAACAGGTGCTAAATTGTTCAGGATTAAACACTGGGTAAACCATCATGGACTTTGCTGTTGCCCTGTATATAAAGTAGAGATAAAAAATTGCAAACCACTTTGTTCATCAGCCTCTGCATGAGGATGTGGCACTCACCTCCATCTTGGTCTGGATCCAGGGCCCAATGACATTGGCCTGAGCAGCAAACTGGCGGCGCAGGCGCTCATTGGCGTGTTGGCGGGCCAATTCCTCCTGCAAGGATTGATCCCTCTGAGGCACCAGCTGCTTCACCTGTCACAGCAGGAAAGTATTCAATGTGAGTAGGCACAATTGGGTAGTTTAAAAATAAATGGAACAAATAAATCTGCAGGGACTAATTTTTGTTACTGATTTGAAGGTCAGTATCAGAAGAACAAGCCAGAATCACGATCACTATTTTCTTTACAAATTCTTTGCTAACATAAGAAATTGGTAACATGGCCTTGGGCATCCTGTCCAGAGAGACTGACATGGAGACAAAAGAAATTCTCACCTCTGGCCCGATTCAAGTTCAAGACAATAATTTCACTTGGACTGCTGTTAGAGCAGTTACTTTGGGTTTTTTTGAAATATGGGTGATTTTCCAATTGTTCTAAAAACAGCCAATGCAAAACATTTTATTTGAGCATAGTCATCATGATACGATAACATGAGATGTTCTGTCCATCATGTGTATCTGAGGGTCTCTAATTCATTGCAAACGCTTTTGCTTGGCTTACCATTCTGAATTGCCCAGGGAGATTCTGATCTTAGTCCTTACTGCTTGTTTTTTGTAACCCATTGAGGGTGTGTACTTATCCATGTAAGTTTATGTAATTCTACATTCTACACAATAATTTACCTTCAGCATATTATCTGTCTTGGTTCCTAATTAAATAAAGTCTGTGTGATTGCTCTAGGAGCCCCTCTCTAATCCCTCTCCAGTAATTTTCAATTGCCAATTTCAGTCTAATTGTACAGAACATTAATGGTCAAAAACATGTTTTATACAACATTTGTGAAAAGCAGCATTTGGGTAGAAGAGACACACAAACTACTGTTTATACTAAGAGAAAGAATACAATCATTTTCTAGTCTTTTAACAGCATCCCCTGGCCAGCCACCAGCCCTGCATTAGTCCCAACACATGCTTCTCTTGCCCTGCCAAAAGCCAAAGAGGACATAGGTAATACTGAGCAACAGGAGCAAGGGATATTGCTAAGTGAGCCTGGCAAACATAGGGGAGAGCATAAGATACTGTAGAAAGTTCATTCCGGCAGCTGATGGTCTAGAATATTTTAGAGATTTATTTTAAAGTTCTCTGAATATTCTCAGTATTCCTAAACTAGAATACTGTGTTACAATGTCTTTTATGTATTCAGCATACATTACCTTTTCCCACTTGCTGCGAATCTCATCGACAGTAACAGTGCTGTAAGGATTGGTTGCACTTATTCTCATGCTGTAACTCTGGATAACTTTTTCAACTTCATTCTGGATTGACAGTATGGCCTGTCTTTCACCATCTGCCTCTGGCAAAGTTGCTTTAAATTGATCATGTGCAGAGATTAAACTCTAAAATCAGAAACAGAGAGGGAAAGCATGAAAACTTTAACATTTCTTCCAACATATGGAAGATCTGCTATAACTAAGCACAGCTCCTTTCTCAGCCTCACAAACACGTGTCTATGTGTATCTGTAGATACAAGAAATAATACACTTCGATACATTCATGAAACAGCCCTCATTGACTTTATCAGGACCATCGCTTCTTCCATGACCTCTGGAATATGCTTTCATACCAACAAAACCCCCTATTTATAATAGAGCAGACACAGCCTGTCACAAAGAAGATATGGGGCTTTTTCTTACAAGTGTTCTACTCTCCCAGAAGGAAGATCCTCCTTCCTTTTTTTCCCTATGACTTTAAGCAAAAAAACACAGACAACCATTTACCTGAATTTCCTCTATGCTATGAACAATAAACATGTCCTGTAGGTCTTCCATAGCACCTTCCATCCAGTTGTTGAAAGGAGCAGCTCTTTTGGCAAACTCCAGGTGAAGCTGATCAATTGTTTCAAGCAATTTCTCCGTCCTCTGTACAGGTTAGGGAAAGTACATTCCCTTGTTACTAGACAAGATCTAGCTCCACACAACACACATCCTCACCCATGCATAAAGTCATGCCTCAGCTTTTCAAAAGCATTTGATTGCATTGACTAATTTCACCACCTGCTTTGAGGATTTCCACTCAAGGCAACAGGACTAATTTCAGTAAAGATATTCTCACATCTAACACAGTAAAAGGGGTGAACATATGCCTTTGAAGTATAACTATTGATATTTTAAGTATTTTCCTTATTGGGATCTATCTGAAAATGAATTAAAATCTGCTAATCTTGATTTAGTAAATTTAGTAATTTCTTGTAAGTACAAAAAGGAAGAGTTACACATATGTTTTCTACCTTGGCATACAGGTGTGAGACTTCCTCTTTTCCTAAGAAATAAGGTTTTGGAAAGTAACTCAATGCTTTGGAATACTCACTACTAAAAAATTAACCCACTTCTGGCCAGATAAGTATGCAAGACTGCAGTCTCAGACAAGGATTGAAAGGTATGTAACCAATGGCTTTTGTTAGCCTTGCTGAACATCGGATTCCCACAGAGTGGTGCTACAAACCACATGCCACTTGTTGCTGCTTTAGAACTGTCCCTGGTAGCTGAGTACTGTCAAGTCTGCTCTGAGCAATCCAATCTGTTTGCAAATAAAATCACACTAAAATGAAAGGAAGATCTGAGGAAAGGGTTTGGATTCCAAAGTGGATGTTCAATGGCACCATTTCCAGATCTGAAACAAATGGTTCATTTCCCCCTCCCTGCCTCGGCTGAGCTGCTGATCATTGTTATGTGGTTTACCTCCAGTGCCTCTCTCCTTTTCTGAGTGAGTGTTCCCAGGCTGTCCCATTGGTCGCATATCTTTTGGCATCTATCATTGACACTTGCAGCATCATGGTAGTCCAGTTCACTAAGAAAAAGACAAAAATCTGTGTGACTTTCTGAAAGACAGGAGCAGTTGCACTGTCCACACTTCCACTGGCCCTCAGCAATTCTTCCCCTTTTTTTTTGCAATATTTCTCCTCAATGTAAGGAAGTGTCGCAGTATAGGCATATGTGATCTAAACATACAGCATTTCAAGAAGCACAGCACAGGAACAGGATCAATCTCCTCTGTTGTGAGAAAATGAAGTATCCATCTGTGACATCCAGGCATGAAAGACAATGAAGGTGTCTAAGCATCTTTTTCTTAACTATTCCTGTGGTACACGGATCTCCTGAAGACCAGTATGCTCCAGTCTGGGCCTTTATTAAGTTCCTGAAGATTGGTAGTTTTAAATTAATTGGCCTGAAATATACATTTTGTTCTAAATAATCCAATGATCCTTTCAATCCTTATATGCTCTGAAATTATTTAACTGAGAAACATACGTCAGGCTGCACTTAAAGCACAATCTGTCTCACAGGCCTGGCAATACTAGTAGGGACTGCCCAGATTTGGGGCACAGAGAGCAATTTTCATCCTCCTCTCCAGGAATTCCTCACAGAGCTACACCACAGAACCAAACAGGGACCTTCAGACCCACACATGCCACCAGCATGAATCAGTGCACCCACAAAGGATGTAGCATTTACAACTGCTTTTTTACCTGCATAATAGGCTTATATCATTCTGATAGAAAGCAACTCACTGTTCTGCCTGAGACCGGAATAAATTTTTAAGGCGCTGTACTAAGATTCTGCACTGAGTCTTCCTCAAACTGAGTATTTGACTACAGTGGCAGATAATACCTATCCATAATACAGTACATGTGTTTGACACTTTGAAACCTCACTTTTATCAGTATATCACAATCCACTGAATTTAGCTCTTGGCTGCTCCTTGAGGACGCTTTGCCCAGTACTAAGCACTGCAGAGATTGTGATTATGTGACATATGGCAATATGAATCTAAGATTTACTTAGAGGCTTGAATAAGACAGTAAATGCAGATAGAATGTGTTCCTTTTTTTTTTGAGTATCCTTTCCCAGGCAATTGGCAAAAGGAGTGCACAGATCACACTGCCAGTAACATAGAGAATCACAGAGGACAAAATGAGAACAGAGGCAGCTTTGCTCTTTAAAGCCAGAAACTCTGTAGGCCAGGAGCAGTGCTTGTGCTTCCTCCACAGAGCAATCTGATTTGGGATAAATATGAGAAGTATGTGAAACATTATGTTTTAAAGAGGCTTCAGATGTGCTGCAATCAACTGACTGTTGAAACTGAAGAATGGTAAAACACATAAAAATAAAATGCCCTAACAGAGTCACAGAAACACAGAATGCGTAAGGTTGGAAGGGACCAACAGTGCATCCTCCCCGCTCAATAGGGTCATCTGAGAGCACATGGCACAGGATTGCATCCTACTGGTTCTTGAATATCTCCAGTGAAGGAGACTCCACAACCTCTCTGGACAATATATTCCAATGCTCAGTCACCCTCACAGTAAACTTCCTCATATTCAGATGGAACTTCCTGTGCCTCAGTTTCTGTGCATTGCCTCTTGTCCTGCTGCTTGGCACCACTAAGAAGAGCCTGGCTCCATCCTTTTGACACTCTCCCTTCAGATACTTAGAGGTCACATCTCAGTCATCTCTTCTAGAGGCTGAACAGGCCCAGCTCCCTCAGCCTTTCCTCATAAGACAAATGCTCGAGTCAGCTAATCATCTCTGTTGCCCTTTGCCGCACTCATTTCAGGTTCTCCATGTCTCTCCTGTACTGAGGAGCCCAGAACTGAACACAGCACTCCAGATGTGCCTCACTAGAGCTGAGTAGAGGGGCAGGATCAACTCCCTCAACTTGCTGGCAGTGCTCTTCCTAATACACCCCATCATACCATTGGCCCTCTTGACCACAAGGACACACTTCTGGCTCATGGATACCTTGTTGTCTGCCAGGACCTGCAGGCCCTTCTCTGCATAGCTGCCTTCCAGGAGGTCAGCCCTCAGCCTGTACTGATACATGGGATTATTCTTCCCCAGGGCCAGGACCCTGCATTTGCCTTTGTTGGATTTCATACAGTTCTGCTCTGCCCATTTCTCCAACCTATTGAGGTCCTTACGAAGGGCTGCACAGCTCTCTGGGGCATCAGCCACTTCTTTCCAACTTTTTTTGCCATCAACAAACTTGCTAAGGAAGCATCTACCCCTCCATGAAAGTCATTGATGAACAAGGTAAACAACACTGAGCCCAGTATTGGACCTTGCAAGACACCAATAGTTACAGCTTCCAACTAGACCCTGTGCCACTGATCATGACCCTCCGGTCCACACTTTCTGAATTCACTCATGAGGATGTTGTGAGACAGTCTCAAAAGTCTGCTGAACTCAAGATAGTCTCTTCATAGAAGGCAATCAGATTGGTCAAGCATGATTTACCTGACTACTCTTGA
Organism: Myrmophylax atrothorax; assembly: GCA_026770055.1. Classification (NCBI taxonomy): domain Eukaryota; kingdom Metazoa; phylum Chordata; class Aves; order Passeriformes; family Thamnophilidae; genus Myrmophylax; species Myrmophylax atrothorax. The sequence goes on along the minus strand of JAOXXN010000446.1, from coordinate 45,512,576 downwards.
TCACCTTCTTGTCTTCCATGTGAATGGACATGGCCTCCTGAATGAGGCGCTCCATCAACTTTCCAGGGATTGAGGTGAGGCTGAGTGATTGGTAGTTCCCCAAATCCTCCTTGTTGCTCATTTTGAAGACTGGGGTGATACTTGATTTTTTCCAGTCCTCAGGCACCTCTCCTGATCACCATGGACTTTCAAAGATGATTTTCAGTGGCCTCGCTGTGGTGTCCACCAGCTCTTTCAGCACTTGTGGATGCACCCCATCAGGGCTCATAGACTTGTAGATTTCAAGTTTGCCTAGATGTTATCTAGCCCAATCCTCCTAACAATTTAAAAACATAACAAAAGCAACCCAAAAATTGTGAAATTTAATTGTTGTTAAAGGAGAAAGCTTCCAGCAAGTCATACTATAAAACAGGCTCCTTAACTCCAAAACTTGCTTCCTTCTTTGGAACAAGCATTTTCACTAGCCTTCAAGGGATGCAACAAAAGCCATTTATCTGTTAATAAATTTTGAGTCAGGAGCACAAAGTTTTGGATGAAACAGGCTATAATCTATTTTCCTGCTCTGAGTTTTTGGCTGGAAGTTGGGTTTTATTCATTCCAGCATATTGAGATTATTAGATGATGTTCCTGAGTGAGCAAATTTTATTTCTGCTTCAATGGATCACTTGTTTCCTTTTGTCAATTAGGATAAGGGCAGGTGTCCTTCCATGAAAGTGAGGGACTGATAGTACCAGCTCTGGTCAAAGTCCTGGAAGGTAATGTGCCACGTTCCTCCACCGGCTCTGCCGGGGAGGTTCAGTCATTCCCCATAAAATCTCTGCTATCCTATTTCTTCCAGGGATATGTGCTGTGGACAAATAAGTAGGAGAGTAATATCAAAACAACTTTTAAAAAGGGCACCCATGGATCAAAAATCGTAAGTTAGATTATCAAGTAGCATTAGTGTAGCTCCACTACCCCTCTGGGCCTGCTGTTGTTTACTTCAAGTAAATGTATTGTATGAGTCAAAGAACATTTCTCTGTTTAAAGCAAGACCAGAGAAAAAAAAAACTCATAGGAGTTATTACTTGGAAATAAAACACAGACTTGCATTCCTTGTCCTATTAATTTTTATATTTCTCTCAACATTAAAGACTAGATTTCACATTTTGTAAAATGTTTTCCTTTGCAGTACATAAAGTACTGCTGCACCTGTGTTACAGACCTTCTAAGAGAACATTAATTTCTATTTGTTTAGTCATTTGAAATCTACAGCCTTTGGATTTAAAAATCATTAAGGTTTTCCTATTGATCTTACTTGCAATTCAATCTTATCAGTCAAAAACTAAAAATTTAGTAAAATTTTGACCTGACTCAGAGAAGCACTTAAGTATGAGCTCACTTTAGGAATGGTGATAGTGTCACAAAAATAACCTGCTGAGCAATGTGTTTTAGCACTGCTTTAGAACAAGGCTCATGTTAACCATGCACGTAAGCACAATTTGAGCCTGGGGCTCCAAATCAGAGACTCTCCAAATCAGTGTTACAGATAGTTGTCTGCTCGGCTGAAAACAAATTATAGGTATACATAAAATGCATTCCAAAAATTTCACCTCTGTGATTGAAAATATTGAAATGAACACACAGATAATAAATCAATATGGCTTTTCATAGTACAGCACACTCAGGTGAGCATTTGCTATGTAATAAATGGCAAATACCATTTTAGAAATGCCTGGCTTCTTTCAGCTTGGTGTGTAGACCTATACAAGCCCCGTCAGGCTTCTTTGCCAAGGACTATCTAGGTCTATACAGGCTGGGAACACCACAGTCTTACAGCAGCATCCTGGCTGCAATCACCTTTTTGCACACATGCATAAATCCTTTATCTAAACAGCACCAAACAACAAGCTTGTAAGCAACGTTAACCTTCAACTTTAAGCATACAGCAGACTGAGCTGTTGCAGCAGAGAATACCAGAACAGACAGGAAACTGTAACAAGTAGACTTCAGGGTCATACACCAATTGTTCTCCTTTGAAATAACAACATTAGGCATCCAAGAGATTGACTAAATCAAAACACGGAGGTATTCTGACTTGGAATTTAGACGCAGATGATGATTTCTGTAAGGGCCTGGTCCAGTGATGAGGACAGAAAAAAAATACACACACACTTTGCATCAAGTGCAAATGCACATTTCTTAGCCTTCAGACATTAACCCTTCTTTAGAAATACCAATGAAGCCATCAATTAGCATTTTTCTCCACAATTTCATTGTGGGAAGAATTATATACAAATAATTAAAATCAATATTTAAATAGAAGCTGCCCATTTGCTTGCAGCCAATGATAAAACCTGGCCTTTATGACCTTTCATTCAATGTTCTCCAAGGGTATTAAGCCTAACTGAGCTACTGAGTCACCGTGAAAAATCAGGTACTGATAGCCCCATTGTATGAAGAAGCGGAGAAGTCAAATTAGAGCATCTCTAAATGCAATCAGCTTTCAGCACCTTTGCAGCCCAGGCCACAAATAACTTGTTTAACTTCATGCAGCAAATTACTGAAACAACTGAGAAGAGACAATCCCAAAATAGACAGGATACAGTGTTCACTGGCGTCACCAGAGGTAAAGGACACAGGGTTCAAAATGCTGGTAAGCAAACGCTCTGCTACGTATACGACATTCCCAAAGTTTCTCATAATTCATAGAGCTGAAGATGAATTAACAATGATTAGGTATTACAGAAACTTCCTTTAGTATAAAGAGAAAGAAATCTTGGGTCAATCCCAAGCACAAATACAAGCTGGGCGGAGAATGGATTGAGAGCAGCCCTGGGGAGAAGGGCTTGGGGATGTTGGCCGACAAGAAGCTCAATATGACCCAGCAATGTGTGCTCGCAGCCCAGAAATCCAATCGTATCCAGGGCTGCATCAAAAGCAGTGTGGTCAGCAGGTCGAGGGAGGGGATTCTGCCCCTCTGCTCCACTCTCACAAGACCCCACCTGAAGTACCGCACCCAGCTATGGGACCCCCAACATAAAGACATGGACCTGTCGGAGTTGGTCCAGAGAAGGACCAAAAAGACAATCAGAAGGATGGAGCATCTCTCCTAAGACAGGCTGAGAGAGTTGGGGCTGTCCAGCCTGTAGGAAAGAAGGTTCTGGGGAGACCTTACTGCAGCCTCCCAGTGCCTAAAGGGGGCCCACAAGAGAGCTGGCGAGAGACTTTTAAAAAGGACAAGGAGAATGGCTTCAAACGGAAAGAGGGGAGGTTCAGACTGTATGTTAGGCAGAAATTTCCTGCTGTTAGAGTGGTGAGGCACTGGAACAGGTTGCCCAGAGAAGTTGTGAGTGCCCCATCTCTGGAAGTGTTTAAGGAAAATTTGGATGGAGGTCTGAGTAACCAGGTCTAGTGGAAGGTGTCCCTGACCACGGCTGGAAGATTGGAACTAGATGATCTTTAAGATCCTTTCCAGCCCAAGCCATTCTATGAAATAACTCCACAACAGAGATCAAGGCATGCCAGAAGGTGTTTCACAAGCTCACATACTCTGCAATCGCCATTCTTTGTGTTTTTCAGATTTCTTTCACATTAACTAAAAAGTAGTACTTACTCTGCCCACTGTGCTTTACTTTTCCTCCTTTAATCTTGAAGGTAGGATTTCTCTTCTAAATCTCTTTGAGTTACACAATTACTGTAAGTGCTGCTGCTATCAGGTATGAACTACATTTTTAGACGAGTCTCTGATTTTTTAACTGTTAATGAATATGGAACTGTTTATGAGTCATGGTCCTTCACAAAGTGAAACAGGGCATGCTTTTAACACTTGATTTCTAAGCAGTAACTCTTTTGAGAAGTTGAAACCTGGAGAGTTGAAGCCAAGGGCAGGAATCTGAGAATTCTGATCCTGGCTCCTGTTTCGACCTACCGCACATTTGTTCCTGTTGGCTTTACAGATTTATACTGCGGCTGAGGAAGGAATTTAAGTAAGTGCCAAATTGCCAAGACCAGGAGTGGCACCACTGATTTACAGTATAAAATCAGTGCAATCAACTGCATAAGAAATGTGCTTATCATGGTGTATACACCAAGATGACTTTACCAGAATAGGAGAAACAGTCCTGTCAAGTGTGGGAAGAGCTTTGCTGACAAAACCATGCTTCACACCGATGAATTAACAACCTTGCCACAAAAAAAAGCAAGCTCCACCTGCAAGCACAGAGGCTAGACTGACTTGAGCAACACAAGACTTTGCTGTCATAAGGGGTCAGTCAAGACCCTCAACTTTTCACATCCCTGACATATATAGCTGATGTCAAAAATATAGATGTAGCCTAAATGTGCTGCAGAGTTGTTCTCAGCTTTGGTTGTGTTTTCTCTGGGCATAGTATGCTGAATGAGCAAGGGTTGGTCCTGTGGGTAAGCTGATGGTACTGTGGGTGAGAACTCTAGCTCTCCTATGGAGAGCTTTGTCTATGTTTCATTTCTTGTGTGACTCTGAGCAAGTTATTTAGTTTCCATATGCCCCACTGTCCTTTCTGTGAAACAGAGGCAATGGTACTTCCAAATATAATATGAAGAGTTTGTGAAAATAAACATATGAGAGACAATTAAATCTTGGGGAAAATCAGTGCATTACACACTACTGTAGACAATTTAGGAATGTGAAGCCCTTTGAAAGGACCAATATACTTGTGAAGACACTTGATCTGTAATTCGTGTAGGTGAAATTATTTTCTAAGTTAAACAACTCATAGGCAGTACCTCTCAGCAGACCATATGAACTGAAAAATAAACACCTCCAGGATTCCCACCAATGCATAATGTACTCATTGGTGGAGCTAATATTAAAAGATTGCTGTTAAGTCAAGTTAAAAATGTTTGTTTTCAAATAATTTTGGTCAGTTGAACATCTATATTTGGTTGGGGGCAAGGGGGAGATGAGGGAAAGGTCTCAGTGACCAGCTCAGATAATATACTTATGAAGCTATCTCTGGAATTCGTAGGTTGGTACCTATGACACTATCAAATTCACTGGAAAGAGTTTATCACAAAGTTAAATGTCAGCAGCTGCAAGCCTTTATATGGAACATACTTCAGCTCCTGGGCAATGGCAGCAATCTGTTCCACCCTGTCCTGGTGAGCAGCCAAATCACTCTCAAAAGCTTCATGTTTCCTTAACATGGCACGGACTTCTGTCAGAGAAGCAGATTCATAATCCTTCTGAAGTAAGGTCTGCTCTTTGCCTGAAAGAGGAGATTAAAATATTACTCATTTTTTACTAATTTATTTGTTTGAAAAATTGCAACTTTAATCAACTTGTTAAATTCAGGCATGGTGAAAAATCATACCTATGAGATGAAATCCCACTACCACTGAAATCAGCAACAAATTGTCAGCTCAATAGTGTTAATTAGAAATATATTTTTTTAGAGATCTCACAATAATTTCTTGAGTTTTGCATAGGCTGTTTATACAGGTCTAAAATAGGGAGTATTACATTGCTAGAGAAACTGGCACAAAAATGGATATTAGCAAAAATTGGATCTCGAAACTCTTGTGGTAAAGTCTTCTGTGGAATAGACTTATGAAACTAGAGATCACACTGCTATGCTTAGCTTCACTCTAACTAATGATATGTTATTCTTTTTTATGTTCTGCTTTCAATTCATTATTCACTTAAGCACTTAAAAAAAAACCAAAACGACCAAACCCAAAACACCAAAACTCCAAACAAACCCCAAGATGTGGGACTGCTTTTTGTATCAAACACTGAATTTTAAGTGGAAAATGCCAACCTATTTACAAAAGGCTAGAGAAGCAAAGAATAAGTAGAAACTGAAATACTACTCCCAAGTAGCTCCTCCAACTGAATCCACACAGGCCCTACAGCTGCAGCTCACCACAAGGCATTACACAGCTCCATGAATCCCAGAGCCAGATGTGACTATTGTGTCCCCTGCTATGTATCAGCTTATGTGACATTTTCCTAGCACAACAGCTATAACTTGTCACCATGAGTAGTTTATGCTTAGAAAATAGGTTCTCAAGGCTGATAAACGCTGTAGTTTCCCTTCTAGTATCTGCTTGGCAGCCATTTACAGCCTTGTGTGCTTCCAGCAACTGTGTTACAGGATGGACTCTGGTTTACTCTCATACAGCACAAAAAGAATCTAGCTGGAAAAAGCCAGAAGCGTGGCAGAAGCAGGAAGACAGATGTCAGGGCAAACAATAGGATGATAGAGCAGATCCATGTTTAATAGTTCCCAACAAAACTGAATGCCGCTGTATGGTCCTATAGCTGTTACAACTACACATAAAGTTAGGTTACCATTACAAACCAGAACTGTAACTGATGTGCAATCCAGGGTTTGGAGCAAAAGCAGAAATGAGTTCCGACACATAGACTTTATGTGGACTATTCAAAACATCGTAATGACCAAATAATAATAAACTTAGAATACCCCTGAAAAAATTTCCCACTAACCAGTGGTATCACTGCATTTCTGGTTGGATTGTTGGTGTACATATACACAGGAGTAGATTAGCAGTAATGGCCTCTATTCAAATGCTGAATATTCCCATTAAGTTTGACTCACTAGCTCAAGTAGGATTTTTGCAGTTACATTTCACTAGCAACATGCTAACAATTAAAGATCATGACTGCAGCCAACAAAACCTGACATTTTATCTGTTATTATTTTAGGTTTCTAAAATTGTTCAAACTACTTATGAGGGAGTTCTTGGCTAGCAAACACTCAGCACTGGCAGTTCAACTTTGAACATTAAAACATTAAAAATGTTAAAAGCCATCTCTGCTCACCATATGCCCACTGCTCATGAGTGGAAGCCTTCTGCCTAAATTTCTCAGCCAAATGTTCGAGTCGTTCCAGTCGTCGTATTTCATTCAGCAGCCACTCTTCATAGCCTTTCTCAGCCTGTTCAAGTCTCTGCCAAGCGCCGGCAATATCCTGCAAGAGAATACATGGAGGAGAGGGGATGAAACTGTAATCTCTACCTAAATTTACAGATTTCTGATTCACTCAGAATTTGGCTTTGAAAAGAGAAGTTTTTCTGTCTAGATTTTTTAAACTCACAGAATCATAGAAAACATGGTCAGGCAGCTCAGGAAGTCTTTTTAGTCCAGACACCTTCTTCTAAAAGTGCCTCACAAACTCAGTTGGGTTCATGAAAGGAGTCCCTACACAAATAGCTTCCAAGTACAGCTACATGTTTAAAGTCTTCATGATATACTGCTATTATGTCCCATTTTAAAATGTGTGTGTTCTTCCATGACATACCTATCTGTTATCAAAATAAAAGTGCTTTGCTTTCATAAGCTGACAATAGCAAAATAATTGGTATCAAGAGGATTTGATGTGTATCTTACTTGGAATACAAACTCATTTCCCATTCTGTGGTGCACAAAGTTTTTTGAGTTTCCTCGGAAATTCAAAAGTGTGAGTAGGAAACTGAAGTAACAGGGCCCATATTTTCTGCATTTGGGGAGTGGACAATGGCCCTTTTCAGACAGTGCAATCATTTGTTTATGAAATCTGAGCAACCAAAACACAATGATAGAACAGAATACAGAAACAGGTTTGCTATATTCCACTGGAAATGTTTTGAGCCACAGGCAAAACACAGTACTTATCAGCAGATGAGGATTCTTGGTACTGACTTATCTTCATAGACATAAGAAGAGAATAGAATAGAGCTTTCTTAAGTAGAAAAAAGCAGAAACATATATTGAGCAATGTCTGTTTCTGTAAGTCTGATGACTAAAATCTCAGTGAAACCACTGTGAGTCTTTCTTAAATAAACAATACTGTGCCTCACTGATAGAGAAGTATTGATAACATGGCCAAAGGAAGCTCTGTATTGTCTTGCATCTCAAGACAATTTGCTCTTAGGAAAGTCTTCAAAGAGGCAGAAGCATGGTTAATAGACAGCAAGATTCTAGAATGAAAGGGAATGTTTAAAAAGAGTGGTTTGGTATTGAAAAAGTACAACAGACTGATGTTTCTGAGGATGACTTAGAATGGCCTTTCAATCCTTCATGCTGGCATTTTTGGGAGATGTTGGTAAAGCACACAGAATATTGCTGCCTCCTTTACTTACTGAAACCATCTTCCCCTCCGATGGCATGAAAGCTGGCCGATTGCTGATTCTCAGTTTTGTCTGCAGGGTGTTGAAATTGATCTCCAGCTGACATTTCTCTTGGACTTTGGGAGGTTTGTGTTTGCGGCGGTAGTCCCGGAAATCCTCTAATTTCTTCTGCATAGCCTGCATTGTTTTTTCTGGAGTCCTGTTTTCCAGCCAAGGAATTGTCCGGCGAATCCATTCTAAAAGCTTTCAAACCAACACAAAACAACTGAAATACAGGCTATGGAAAAGCAACCGAAAAAAGATTATATGTAACACACAAATCTTAATTACTTTGTTCCATTTTAATGGTACTGACTTCAGTTGGTATCAAAGTCTTAATGGTGAGTAAGCACAAGATTTTCAAAGCTGAACAATACTTTCATAGCTAATTTGCCCAGATATTCTATGTATTCCTAGAAATATCCCAGTTTTCAGAGATGAACTCACATGTAAGTTGTCTCCAGCTAATTACTCAAAATCTGAGTTACCTAAAATTGTTTGCCACTTTCAAAAGTATTGGTCTTGATGGGATCAGGACAGAAACCAGCCAAGTAACTCAGGTCAAGTAAAAAACTTGACTCAGATGTTCTTTAGTGCCAATGTAAAAACAGACAGTAGTGCTATGATCTCATTATGTTTTTGCAAATTATGCATAAAAGACAAGAGAGCTCTCAATTGTGCACTACACATCTCTAATCCTTATTCAACAGATTTGCCATTTTCCAAGAAAGGACAGGAGGAGCGTAATGTGGTCCCCCTTCTTCATTCATCTGCTGTCTGTGCTCACAGGTGAATTGTGAACACCCTGCCAGACCTCTCCAGGTGTGCTTTACTACAGTACATAAAGCCAATGGGCTGGCTTGGAGTGACAGGATCAGATTTATTCCACACATGGCCAAGGATAGCTACCTTTGAAAATTACACAGACAAGAAGCTTGATCTTGGACCAGACAGATGAGAGTCCTCAAAACACCTTTTGGGTGTGTTAACGAGACTGACTGACTTGATGGAGGTCACACAGGAAATATGTGGCAAAGGCGTCACCTAAACCTTGACATCTTGGGTAGCTGGGCTTTGTATCCTGCCACTGTGAGATTTACTGTCACGGTCTCCACTCTTTCAGAGTCCATGAATCTTTCAGCTTTCAGTAGGTCACGAACATAACTGTCACCACATTACAGATACAGCATCTTTACCTCACTTGCTAGTCTCTCATACTCTTCCATCAACCTCTCATTTTCCTGATTCACAGCAAGCACCTTACAGATCCGGTTAGCTGCAGTCTCAGCCTGTAAAACACAGCAAATAAACAGGACACATTCATAAACAAATTCTGAGAGAGCTATAGGCTTGGAGAAAGGGAGAACATGGTTGCTGCAAATGAAAAAAAACCCAACACACTTTTTTTTAATAGTTGTGGGTTTATGCTCCCAGATGACTTAGATATTCATTTCTCCTCCTTCTGCAGTCATAGATTCCAATGGCCTGAACAAGGCACAGATCAGCACAGAAGTCCATCTCCTTCTTGTACAATGGAGCCTTATTATACAAGGGGGGATTTTGCACTGCCATTATAGTTGTCTAATAAATCTTTTCAAAGACAACTTAGGCCATTCTTAAAGATATCCTATTAGGTTATTTTTTTTTAATTACACCAAGAAAGTATTTGATTTGTTAGCCACACTGGAAAGACACCACATGGGATTCAGGAGTGTCAGACCACTCTATATCTGCACAACACATGTAGATATATCCTTGAGAATAAATGCAACTCAACCACTGACAGCAAATCTTTTGATGCCTCCTGACAAATTCATGTGTGAAGGTGCTGTGTAGCTCTGCCATGTTTAAAGTTTACATTAGTGGTTTGACATCACAGAGCTATACTTCCATAGAAATGTGACTCTGGAGTATATCTAATCAAACAAACATCTGTGTGGACTCCTGTGTTACAAAGTATTTGGAATTCCCCTCTTGCATGAATAGCAAAACCTTCATAAGGAGAAGCAAGAGGGCAAAACAGCATAGCTGCGCTGTGCTAAGGTGTAAGCAACCTACCAGACAGGAGGGGAAATTCAATCCTTAGGATGAAGGAAAAATATCAACTACTTTTTTAAGGTTTATTTTGGGTTTTTTCATATAAGTTGGGTTATGTCCATTTGTAGGCTAGAAATGTATGAGGCTGAACAGCTGGAAATGGCGCATTTATAAGTGAGAATCCCATCCTGTATGACAGGTCTGCTGATGATGTTCATGCCTTTTATACAGTACTTTGATCCACAAATAATTCTGTTGGCTTCAGTGGGAACCAGGCACAGATACTGTGTTGGATGTCTTCTGTGCCTTTCTGCACCTTTAGGCATGTTTGAAAATACAGCCCTAATTACAACTCAGCATGAATAAGTCTAGAATAATCTCAATCTCCAACTATCAAATGTTCTTTCATGCAGCAAATGCATAAGATGTTGTAGCAACAAACAATAACTCCATTTCACACTGTCTTCAAATACAATTTTTCTGAAGTAGTCACCAAATAAAGACTCAAAATTAGAAAGAGGAATGTCCTTTGGATTAAAGTAGTTAACTTGCTATGCAACATTTAACTAAAACAAGTTAGAGAGCTGGTTAAAATCAAGTATTAGTACTCAAGTAATACTTGCAATTGTTAATTAAAACCACAGAGTACTAAATTAGGAACTGTTTTTAATAAAGTAGTGGAAATGTGAAACAACCAATCAATCAAAAACACAGCAACCTGAAGGGACAATTGATTAATACCTGCTCTGCTCCAGCAAAAGCATGGTAGAAGCAGGACACATATGTCATGATAGCTCTCTCATCAGGTTTGGGAGTGTTCACAATATCTACAAGATGGGGGAGAAATTGAAAGAACACAAGAAAAGAATGGAGGAGTAGAAAACAGGATGAATAAACAAATGCACAACTCCATGTCATTCTGACTGCTTGTCCATAGCTCTGAATTCTAGAAGCACCACAAAACTGTAATAAATTTAGTGTTATATTGATGAGTGCTGACAGAATAAAATGTACACTAAAAATCCAATGTAAGCTCTTATGAATAGGAGGGGCCATTTTTAATAATCTTGGTCCTGCAGTATTGTCACAGGGGGAGTGACCTAAATTTTACCAGGACTGTCTGCTTATGACTGGTATGCAAATGTCTGGTGACTTGAAATGTGGGGGTTTTTTGACTAAGATACAGGAAAGGCAGACTACATTTTGATCTGAGGAGACATTCTCTGAAGTTCCATGTGGATTGCTATAACCTTAGCATCATGTATCAGTATTCTTTATATTGCCAATACCCAAAGTATGACCAACTCCAAACTGCCTTGCTTTTAAAAATTTTCCTTCTTTTCTTAGGACACAATTCCAGAGCTAATCTGAGATGTCTGTGTATGTCTCTGTGTCTGTTTTGAATAGTAGCATCATTTTTTGTTGCTATTTGTACTTACCATTAAGCATTTAACATTTTAAAAACAATCCTGAAAGCATAAGAGAAGGGTTTATTTTCTGAGCATCTGTTATGATGATTTTGACATCTACAGCAGAAATAATATCCAGCAGAGAAAAGAAAGATGGCATTCTGCTACTGAAATTGTTTTTTCACTATAAGCTTATTTTCTCTTGCATTTTAAATGGTGTTTCATATGAATGCACACAAGTTCATTTAAAGTGAATATTGTCCTCTATCCCATTCAGTAACCAGCTGTCAAAAACCTACTGGATATTATTAGTAAATATGCAAAAAGATGAGACAGGAAGGTTTGTTTCTATGGAACAAATGGATAGACGACTACTGGCTCTACTAAGACAGTGGCTCACATTGAAAATCAGGCAACAGGAAATGAGCTCAGCTCTAAAATGTTGTTCTAGTAACTAGCGAGGAAAAGATCGGAAAAGAAAAAAACTGCTGAAAGAAGCAAGACAGAAAGTGAAGGATGAGATCTGATCCATCTACAGTCTCACCTTCTGAGCACCAGCAAATGCATGGTAGTAACAGGACACATAAGTCATAATAGTTCTTTCATCAGGTCTGCCAGTGTTTACTACATCTGTGTAGAGAGAAGAGGGTTAACTGCTCAAAAATTCTCACAAGACACTTCCATCTGGTTATGCTAATGATGCCACATCAGTGCTGCAAGGACTCCAAATTAATGCACCATTATTCAGGTTGCATCTGTTTACTGATATCAGTGCAAAGCTACCTAAGCTTTAGGAATCAGCAAATGCAAAAGATACAACTCTGCCTCAAATGGCAAAACATCTGAAGGCTGAGACTGTACAGAAGGGTATCACTGCCTTCTGGTTTGTGGAAACTTCCAAGCAGATGGCATGGCTGGCAGATTTACTGGGTTCAGCTTCACTGCCACTCCAAAGCAACTTCATCTAAATCACTAGAATTATTCCAGAGTTAAGCACAGCCACTGACAGTCACAAAACAGGAATGCATCCAGTGTGTATCAGCACAGGGACCCTGTGGCTGCCAGGGTGCTGACATATATTGGAAGCCTGTAGGACTCCTGCGGTCCAGAAATACATTTTGTGCTAAAAAAGCTTGGATAGTTACAGTTTTACAATCTGGGTGCCAGCCCATCTTTTTAGTTAATAGCATAAATCACAGGAGAGTTTGGCTTGGCTGGCTTTGCCCCTGTCGTGACTGGAAAGAATGAAAATATAAAGTGGGTGCAATCAAGGTATGGGTACATGGGTAAAAATGGACCTTTTCAATTCTTAACAGAGAAATGCAGAAAAGGGTGGGTTTACACCAATTGTGGCTGAGTAATGAATGATTCCAGTGCAAGCTGCAAGGATTCCTGTAAAGGTAAGGAGTGGCAAGATACAGACATGAAAATACCCAGGAATAAGGTGAGAATTTCTAATGTTAACAATGAGATTTCTAAGTTCAGGACCAATGTATTTACTGATTTCACATCTACTTCACATCACTATGAACAAAACTTTGCAAAGTTTCCAAGGAGAGCACAGTGGAAGTAAAGAGAGTTAAAAGTGATCACTTCCCTGTTTATTCCTTGCACAGTTTTTCAGAGGAAAATAATTAAGTGGTGCTTGAAAGGGAGAATTGCAATTCAAAGCAAAACCAGTATGTTTTGAAGCATGAAACTGAAACCACTCTTCAATGAAAAGATTACAAACTGGGTTTTCCATATCATCCTGCCTAACTTTCCTACCAGAGATTTCATGAGAAGCAGACATGGTCAGTTTGAGTGCTCTGGATAATTCCCATCTTATCACTGCTCTACTGGCAAGCCACCAGAGCAGAGTCTCCATTCTTGGAGATGAAGGCTTTGAACTACTAAAGGCAAATTCCAGTATTTTGGCAGCATTTTTGCCCAGAGCACCAAAGTTTGGTTCTCTTGAAGAAATTCAAGAAACTGTAAAGGTTATTGGAGACACACAGACTATTTGTTAAAACTATCACTGCAAAAACTTTACAAGTAAAATAAACCAAAAAAATGCTTTCCTCCTTGCTTTCTTTCAGAGGTGGCATGTTAGTATATTTTGTATTTCTATTTTTGGCCCTCTCACTGAAACATTTAACATTTTAAAAGTTAGCAGCTCCTGGATTTTACCCCAACTATTACAACGGGACCATTTCTGAAGATAAGGTTCAAAGTGCTATAATAAATACAAACAATAACAATCAGTAATGAAGCAAATAGTGAGGGAAATTATCTGATGCATGGGGGGAAAGAAGGAAATTATTGTTTGAAAATAAAATAGGTTGCTACATTATGGTTCATGTGGAAAGAATGTTGAAAATTAGCTAAAATTAAAAAAAAAAAAGAAATTTTACTGTGTCCTGCTTGTGAGCAACACAAACTTAAGTAAGATATGTCTCTCACCTTCTGCATCCAGCATTTTTGGGATATCCAAATGCTTTTCAGCAATTTCCATGGCAAGGTTGATATTTCCTATTGGGTCATCCTGCATTAAAGAAAAAAAAAATATGAGTCAAAGATAGAAGTTCTTCCTTGAAGCAAAACTACAGGAAGTACACTAAAACGTACTCTGTTTTTCCAAACTGTAAACTGGATTCACAACTATTGTTCTTCAAATAGCAGAGTCTAAGTATATAAACATTTGGTCTATCTGCTGCTATACTTTCAAAAGAAAACTTTAATAAGCTATTATCTGCCACTAGTACTCTGCTGCAAATATATCCTGGAGGGAACATAGATAACATATGCCGTGTACACTCGTAATTCTGAGCTACTTCTGAATTAAGTACAGCAGCAATACATAAAGGCCACTGGCCCAGCAGGCTAAACTAGATTGTTCAAAACAAAGTTAGTCATGCCTCTTTTACACCCAACTATACAGTATATTACAGGGATATGACTTCTACTGAGTTCTCTGTTGGTCAGGTGAACGCATGAGAAGAAGCAAGCACAGTCCTCCAGAAGGAACAAAACTTGTCACTTTGGGCTTGGACATAAAAAAATCTGTAATGCCTCTATAAAATGAATTTTAGAGCCACAGAAATTCAAGCACACTTCTCTGGGTTTGAGATCGTGGTTTTCGAAGGAAAGAAGAAAGGAAGCAGTGAGCACAGTTCAGAAAGACAGCCAGAGAGAACACATTTCATGTCTTACACTACAGACAGCTGTTGCTGACAATGCAAGGGTGTCACATTAGGGCTACCATTAAGGCAGTCTGCCCATATCAGCTTGGAGGGAAAACACCCTATGTGAAATGGCAGTTCATGCCATTATTTTCACATATTTGCAAACTAGTAAATGATCATAGCCACTCTGAACAATGCCCATGTAAGTCTAAAGAGAGAGGCTGGGAAAACAGGATGCAGAAAAGCAAAGTAAAAAATACAGTAAATCTAAATAAGACCTATTTACTAGGTTTGCTTATGAATGAGTGATGAGCACCTCATATTTGTGTGCTTGGTACTAAGTCCATCAGTGAATAATGCTCCACTGATAAAGGATTTCTTTAAAATTACAGCAGCTTCTGAATAACTGGAGATCTCCATCACCCATCCTTTTTAAAAAAACTACAAGCCACAGTAACTAAAAATCTCTGCTACAGCTAAAGAAATACCTCATCTAACTTTTCATAGTCAAGAAGATCAGGCCTGTGTCTATGGATAAGGGCATTGAAAGCCAGGCCATCTTTCCAGCTACAAGTTCACACAAAACGCATTGGTGAGAAAAGGAAAGGACAGCATGCAGGAGATAAGAAATCAAGAAACAAGACACCAAGACAGCTGTTAACGTAACCAAAATGAGCAGTCAATCAAACACAGCCAGGACAGAAAAGCAAGATCTATTTTAGGATTTTTTTCTGCATGTGTTTTACGTGCCACAGCTCAGCCTAAATTTGAAACCTGACCTGCTCTTATTTTAGAAACCTCGAAGAGGGAAATAGTAATGTTGAAGCAGACCTGCTTATGTTCTGTTCCCTTTTCTCAGCACTCATCTATTGGATGGTTATACTATGAAGTTCTTTAGTACTGTATACCACTTTTCAAAGCACAAATTGAATAAAACTAACTTCTATTTGTGCCTTGCATAATAAGCACATGTACTCAGAGACAGGTAGCTTAGTCATTCTATTCATCTGGTTATCTGTAGGAAAGATTGTGTATACAAGCTGGTATTGATGGCTAATGTTTTGCCCTTTGGTTCAGATCTGCAGGTATCTTAACAGCTATCTAAATTAAAATCTTATGTGTTCAGTATTAATTTCATTTTCATCATTGCATGCCTTGGGAACCCTGGCGTACATTGAACATACATGTACAAAGCAGATTAAATTTTAAAATAATTTCACTTCATTAATTTATTTTTTCCTTCATCAAAGACTTTCTAATAACAGTTGATTTCACTAGTAAAATCAGTTTGTAATGAAAGGGCAGGAATGGAAAATACAGTTGATGTTTTACCAGTCTCTCATTAAGGCAAACTTGCACTCAACAAATTAAAACCATGATTAAGTTTTCTGTTGTTCTGGTCTTTATGTGAGACCTCAAGATGCATTCTTTCAAGAATGGTATGTGTATATTGAAACCTAATGTGAAACAACAACAACATTCCACTTTCTTTTTATGTTCTATTCTTCAGTAATGACACCAGGAAATTGCCACATTATTGCTTGTTCCTCATTCCTCCCCCTCAAACCAAAGTGGCTGGTTATCTTCTAGAAAACATGCATTTTGCCACAAGTAGCACACTGTAATAAAATAGTTTTCTAATCCCCAAGTTAGGATATCAGGTTTTTTCCCACTTGTCTGGAACTACAGGTAGAAGTATAATCTGAGCATCAGTGAATGTTTTCTGGGTAAGACTAGTAACTTAATGTGTACTCCTAATTACCAAGAGTAGTGTTTGTTCTAGGGAATCTTGGGATTAATCATCATGTCACTATTTACTGCTCTGCAACCTACAGTAACTTACACCAGATACAAAACAGGATGGACTGTATGATACTATCAATGGTAAATGGATAATTCCAATGTGTTTAACATCGACATTGGGCAGTGTAAAAGACTTCATCAACTGCTCAACAGCTGAGGACCAGATTATTTGCAATTAAATGCTGAAGTTGTTGTAATAGGAAGGAAAGGCCAAGGTCCTCTCCCCCATGTCAGGGAGGGTTTTGGAAGGACCTTAGAAAGTCAGAATTAGTATACATTCCCCAGCCTGTCTTTTAGAAAACATGCTAAGCAAACCAGAAGCAAAGCCAAATCACTGCAGGACAGCATGCTGTACCACCCAGACTGATGACCTTATTTAGCTTGGAGTAGTCAATAAGATCAGGTCGGTGTCTGTGGATAAGTGCACATAATCCAAGGCCATCTTTCCAGCTTTACAACAAAAAAATAAAATGGAAAAAAATTAGTTAATAAAGTCATGGCATTTTACAGTTTGATCCTCGCTCAAGGCTTAAAATCAAGCAGGAATTCTGTCTAATCCTGACAGTTATGTTTTGTCAAGTCTCTCCCTCTGAGCTGTTGTGTTACTGTATTCCTTTGGCTGTAGTACATACCTTACTCTGCAGTCCATACACACTTCAGAACTCCATATACTTTCTAAGGCAGTGCACATTTTGTGCAACAATACCTGATTTCGATGGCTTAATTCGTGCAGTGTTCTAGGATAGCTCAAGTACATGTTCATCAATGAAAGTGCATAATCTCCCATTACACTTAGAGTGTGTTTGTGAAAAAATAAAAGAAGAGCAAAACTGCAATTACTTGAATTTGCTGAAGCAATTGGCTTTTTCTGTGTCAGTTATTTCAGAGAATTTTAGTAGCACAACAGTGTTGCTCTCGGAGAATAAAAATCATAAATCAGCTCAGTTTATTTAAAACACTTGACACATATGACAGCTTTGATCTGAGTTTTTACACTTCATCATGACTTCAGACCCACTACCTTTTGAGGAAAGAACAGGCAATGAATGGAGCTAGAAATAACATCTGTTTGGAAAGATTATAAGATGTTCCTTTAATCCATAAGCAATTATTCTGAAAGATACTTTATGTAAACATTTTAAGCAATCACAGGGACTGTGGGCTTGAGATCTTGACCTGTGCAATAATTGTGAGCCTAAGCATGTCAAGACTGTTAAAATCCCTGTCACTGAAATGTCTGGGTAGGTCTTTCAAATAACAGAAGCATCTCCAATCAAAATGCAATACAATCAAGTAGAATATACCTATATTTTATAATATAAAATCATCCAGAAGGTAAAACTGAATCAAACTGAATATTGAACTAACAATGTTTTTTCCCAAAGGTGTAAACTAAAATGGTCTGGACAGCTTGATGTAAAGCTGATGTAAGAGCTGATCCACCCAAACATTAATCAAGGCACTTCCATTCAATATGTTTTCCCCATATGTATCAGACCAGCATATGTACATATACAAACTAAGATTCCAGTACTCTAACTTACAGTATACCCTGGATCCATATAAAGCTCTAGGAAATACACCTTTGTACATTCTAGGAAAGTAACACATAACAAATTTCAGATCTCTGAAAGGCCATACAGGAACAGTAAATCAAATTCTTATTTTGGAATGCATATATGAACTGCACCATCTCTGTCACTACATGTGCTTTAGGTACGTACTGCATATTAGGAATGAATTAAAAACACCAAAACACTAATACAGAGTTGTTTAAAATACTAGAAATGTTTCATCGAAGGGAAGATCACATGGTCAAACAGTGCAAATACAAGTCATGTACTTTAATGAAGTAGGTCGCTGGCACAGCTTCAGGAACTAGCCCAGTGAAATCCCCAAACCAGGTAGCCTGTATATGGCCTGGAACTCCCATTCTAGCTCTTAATGAAAACACAGAACTGCAAGGCTGGAGCTTCACTCAATTTTCCAACTTAGGTCATAACCCTTATTCTGAAAATGTGTTTAAAGCGTTGTTGCTGCTGTTGTGTATCTACTAAGTGTATTTTTTGCTCTTACAGTTACACTACAAAATCATAAAGACTGGTACCTCATGAGATATTTGCATGCTCAACAAACATATTGGTACTTTTGCCTGAACTGTCTCTCTGTG
>JAOXXN010000446.1:45463603-45473961 GCA_026770055.1 Myrmophylax atrothorax | reverse complement strand
TTTAATTTCCCTTAGCAAAAGGAAATCTAATACTAGAGATTTGTCAGGGATATTGGAGGAAAAGAAAGTAGGTGATGACAGAGAATAACAATGAAACAAAGGTGAAGAAATGTAACAGGATAGAGGGAAAGGAGATTCAAAGCCAACAGGCAGAAGAGGGTTCACAGAAAGTTAAACATAAACCAAATTGAAACAAAAGTGGATTCCATGAGCTGTTCTACGGGTATGTACATTTCCCAAGGTCTGTATTATGATCTTTGAGAAGAGACCCTGATATTTGTGTTTGCTCCCCAACTTTGCAATAGCATTTAAGGCACTTAAGACAGAATTTAAAAAATGTTTTTACTGTCCTAAAAGCCAAGCAAATTATGACCCATGATTCCTCATATGGGACTATAATCCTTTTAACAATGATGGGAGCAGATGTTAGCCATAGCTGAGTATTTTCAAGCGTCCCACTTCTGTATTCAAAGATAATGAGACTAATAAAGCCTCCATATTCCACTGCACTGTTGTGGCAGAAAATGAACTGTTGCTTATTAAATGCTCAAACACTAATCTGAAAAAAAAGCCCAATAAAGAAATTGTAGCAAGAAAGGTTAGAAAGTTGACAAAACTATAAATACCTTGTAAATAAAGAATTGTTAAAAAATTAGTCAAAAAGAGAACTACTGTGAACAGATGGAAAACAACACAAAACTACCAAACATCTTCAGTATCTGTTCTTTGTCACACAGAGTTAATTCTACATTTGAAAATCAAATCTGACTGTTTAGTATAAACCAGTTACTTACTACTGTTTATAGTAAGTAACTATAACATGCTAGTTATTCTTCCCTCCTTAAAAGCTCTTAGTGAAATATGAAATGTGCCAACCTCTCCAGTATGGAGAAAGTGGCTCAGGGAACTGTTAAGAATAGCAATGACTGTGAGTAACCCCACAGATGCAATCTGAGAAAGCATTTTCACATACAGGAATTTTTTTAGCTTTCACCCCTAGGATGAAAAGTCACTGTCCCTACCTCTCACTAATAAGGTCAGTTTTGGGCACCACCAACGAAGCTTCCATTTCTGGTGGTTTAAGTGATAGGGACACCTGTCCTCCTGAGAGCTAAACTGAGTGTACAACTCACCTCATAGATATTACCAAATAGTCTGGATGTGTTAGCAACCTTGTCACTTATTCACCTGGCCTGGGTTCAAAACACTGACCTAAAAGTAAAAGGTTCCCATCAGCCACACATTCCCAACCAATAATTTAGAAGTCCATCTTCAGTACAAGGTTATCTTTCATCATGAGCTGGGGCGTAGCGACTATTAAAATATTCCACTCAGAAGGCTTTGCAATACTGATACTTTTAATTAATAATGTTACCACCTTGCTAAGCAGTGACAAAGGTCAGGGGTTTGCAAGTCAGTTTTCTCTTGGGTGTGAATGACTGCTTTTTCAGTTTGTTCATTCACATATGCATGAATCCTTGAAAAAAGATGATCACAAATAGCACCCAGGCAATACATATGAGAATCCTTTGTCCAGATGTGCATGTCCAGCTGTATTATGGCAGCCTTGGATAATTCATTCTAGCTAGATGGAGTAATAGGGAGCAATCCCTTGCTGTGTGCAATCATCTTACCTCTTCATTTTCCCTCCTACTTTGGGAACAATACGCATGACATCATTTACAGTTAGGCACTACCTTTCAATGACTCTACTCTCTTTGCCTTTTATGTAAAACCACAGGAATGTCAATACCTGGTCATAACAGAATTAATACCTCTGGAGTTTTTGGCTTACATACCATTATTCAATGCACATTCTCTATGTACAAGATTAGCACTACAGAATGGTAAATAATGGTATAATCTGTGAAGTAAACAAAGTTCTCAAATTACTAACAAATTTCCAAGTCACAATAGCCCCCATATTGAATTGCATTCTTTAATGAGGGTGAAAAGACAAGACAGTGAGTAATGACTCAACATTTGTGTTCTTGCTCTTCCACACCTTTTTGTACAACTTCTTTCAAGTTACAGAACCTCTTTACATGTCCCAAATCATTACCCTGCAGTAGTGCTGAAACATAAATATGTCCCATGGACTGAGAGCTCTAAATGCAGAAATAGAAGGGCTCTGGTAATCTTTACAATGGAGTGTATTTTACAGTCTCATGTACATTTTACAAAGCTAAAATGCTGTAGCAAGTGAAAGAATGTTTATTTCACAACTCTCAAAAATATTGGTGGGAAAATATCTATTAATAAAGCATATTCAGAATACAGTTCTTAATTGGGAGTAAAGCTTGAAAAACAAAACAAAACACAAATAAAAAAAGGAATTACAGGAACAACACAAATTCAAAGTTCTGAATAATCTATTTTTGGCCAACGGCTTTTATTTTCTTTTCTTCTCAGTTGTTGATTTTGTATTTCCCTCAAAGGAAAGGTTCATAAACATGTTGATCTCTTTCAATAGGCCATATTCTTTCTAGCATTTAATAATACAACAATTAACAGATCATGGTAGACCTTTTTTCTTTACATGCAACACTGCCAAATTTTGCTCTTCTAAATGCCTCTTATTGAAATCTGCAGAAATAGAGGAGGACTACAAGGACCTGTGCCTTTTTGACAGAACCACAGTATTCCTGTACAGATGACTGGAGGGTACAGCATCCAGCCTGAACCAGCTATTTGCATGGCACAACAGTATTTTCCTCTAATAGGGTAAGATGACTTTAGAGCATACTAACCAAATATTCTCTGCTCGAATACACTGCACTTTGCAGAGCTTGCATGTACCCTATAAAAACAGGTAAGCCTGACAATTATAGCCTGAGGTAGTATGGCTACAGCAACTAATCTCTTACACAGCATTCACCATCACTTTACACCACAGAACCTTACAGTGCATACCTACAAATAAATTAGTATATGGCTTGTTGTCAGGCCATTAAAATAGATTTGCTTGAAAATAGATTTGCACAAAGTTTAGTGCAGCAAAGAAATGTACACATTTTTATAAAAGTTTTAGTGGACTCTCTCACCCCTGTGATAAAGACCTGTATCTTTGCATTTATACAGAGGTAT
Source organism: Myrmophylax atrothorax (assembly GCA_026770055.1). NCBI lineage: Eukaryota > Metazoa > Chordata > Aves > Passeriformes > Thamnophilidae > Myrmophylax > Myrmophylax atrothorax. The sequence continues at coordinate 45,470,874 of JAOXXN010000446.1, read as the reverse complement.
ATATTCATATCTGAAAGTGCTGCCCAAATACCTCTCCTCTACCAATCAAGTATGACACTGGGGACCTAAACAGAGCTTGCAGAGCATGAAGTGTGTAGGTTTTGCTAGAAACTCCAAATGCACTGATGCATGCTCCCAAATACCTCTTCTTCACACATCCTCTCTCTTCTCTCTACCAGATTTTTAGATACAGATCTAGGGAGTGTACAGCATTAGAGTGTACAAAATTAAGACAATTCCCAATACTTGTTGAAGGCATAACTCAGTTAATGGAACTGACCTACTTGCATTCTGGTGTTTTCTGGATACTTTTGAGCCAAGTACTATTTGGGACGTCTCACTGTAAGCACTAGTTAGACAAAGAGCAACACTAAAAGAGCACTTTTTTGATCTAAGTATTGAAAAACCAAGAAAGACAAGGATAGGAAAAAATATTTCATATGTCATGGGACCAAAACACCCAACAAAAGCTGAAATGTGATAGGGTCAAAAGACATTAACTCATTTCTACATGGCTCAGAATGAGCTAATTCTAGAGCACCACTTTTCATGATCAGCATTTCTACTTCACAAGAGCATCAAAAAAATAGAAGGCCTCTTCAGAAAAAGCTTTGCAGTAAAAAGGCCAACAGGTTTGGAGGGAATGATTTTGGCAATGATAAAATATTTGAGACTGGCCATTTTACTGTTTTCTCTCTCCCTCTATATCATTTTCCAGCTGGCCACTTCTTCACTATTACAGAAAAAAAGAATAATCTCTGTTACATTTGACACACTCTGTGGAAACTCAAAAATGAAGTATAGGTAATCCAAAATGGTGGTGGATCCGCAAGGGACAAATCTGCAGATGGGCTTTAAAGGTGATGTCAATGCCCCCTTATACTGCCTGGGCTTTCTCTCAAGTATATGAAACAAAGAACATGCATTGCCACTGCCCTATGAATGCCAAATAAACCTTCTTAATAAAGAGATAGGGTCTTCTATTATTTGCAGTCTTGGGTCCTTCTTCCACCAGCTGTACCCTACAGCCTTCTCCTGGTTTCCCAAGAGCTCATGAACTATCACGGCTGGCTAACAGTTTCATTTCAGAGACATATATTTAAATGACCAAATACTATTAGGGTGAAATGAAGGAAACATTCACACATTACAGTATGGAAGGAAATAAAGGTATGCCCTCTGGAAATAGAAGGATTAATTAAAGTAGGCTAATCCAGGCTTTAGTTGACTGGATTTCCAAATGTCTTTCCCTTGCTTTCTCTGTTGATTTTCTTCACCATGCTATCTTTATCCAGTAATGATGTACTACATTGCCAGGTGAGTGAGTAAATCCATTATAAATTGGTCAACACAGTCAATCACAGTGGGATAAAACTACATTCCTATCCAATTTAGCAACATTCTTTAAAGCACTTCTATAATCAGAAAAGCAGGTCATCTGACATACTGGAAGTTTTTCAATTCTACACTCACCAACACACACATCTTTAAGTCCCTGACACCAATAAATGGTGGGAAAAATATGTCAGACTCCAAGATATTTACACAGTAAATCTTGTCTTTGAACCCATTATGTATTACCTTTGAAGATAACCAAATCTGGTTTCACTTCTAATCTAAACTGCAGTTTCAGTTGAGACTCTTATAGAGAAAGGCAACTCTCGTATGTTAATTCCCAATTATGCAACAAAAGCTCCTCTGTGGCATATATGCCAAGTTACTCAATGCAATATTTCTCAATACACAAAACATATGACCTGCCTATGTGAATTTCTTCACTATTGTAACGGATGACTAAAAAAAAATTCGATTTTTATTTCATGTTTGTTTTAAGAATATGCTTTTTAAAGAATTTGCTAATTTCTGCAGTTAAAGATACTACTTAAATATATTGGGTTGATTTTTTTAAGCTCTAATTTTCTTTATGAGGCATTAACTATAGAATAATGTTTTCTAAAACATTTAAAATATCCTGTAAGCCAGTAGACTCAGAAAATTCAGAAAAATTTCAAAGTTTCTGAATAATTTTTAGTGAGGTTCAGATTCCTAAATTATTGAGCTTTTCATAAAAACAGAATAAAGAGCAATATACTACTCAGGATCTTTGGATGGCTTGATTATATGTGAAGAAGAAATTTAACTAAGTGGCCTGCTCTAAAGCTCCTAACAAAGAATAGATGGGTAAACAAACAATGACAACTGTAACTGCTGAAGTCATGAACATCATGCTTTATACAGTATAGTGTTTGTGATAAATAAGCTGCTTCATCAACTAAACACACAGTTTTTTATTTATAATGTATCTCTTTGAACAGGAGCCATGCTGGGACCTGTCCTTGGTCATGGAAACGAAGGCCAAAAGGAAAGTGAGCCAACTTCAGCCTCATATATGGTGTTTGCTTGTCTTTAAGTACTAATGTCAGATGGATGATATGTACATTATACATAGTATGTGCATGTGCCAATATAGCTGCTTGTGGGGATGCACTGCAAACTACATTACTGAAATCATTTAGGATTTAGAAGTAGTAAGAACAGGGAGAGTTGCTTCAAATTTCTTCAGTGATCTGGTACATGGCAGAGGATCATTGTACCAGAAAATGAAGGGGACTTGAAGTCTATGGATAGTAGTAGAGTCAAAGGTGGTCAGCTACTCTGCCAAAGAAAATGTGGAACATGATGGAACTACTCTCCAGAGTACAGCTGGAGATGAGCTTGGACTACAGAGGTTTTTCATAGTCCAAAGAAACTTCCCTAGGCGAAATAATGCCTCAGATCTACATGATCATTTACAGTTGGGTGTTTGGGTCTTTTTGTTGTTTTGGGGAGGTTTTGTGGGGGTTTTTTGTTTGTTTTTGGGTTTTATTTGTATTTAACGCAGCTTGATACCAATTTTCTTCACATGAAGTGCAATGTCTTAAGCCTTGCAGCAGTCAAAAGCTACACTGGTACCAAGGTTAAATATGAAATAGAGTTAAAAAAAAATCACTTAATGCTGGATGGTTAAGACTTTCTGTCAGTGCCAAAAGAGCAGGCTGATTTACAAAGGTGCAAAATAGGGAGAAGTTCCTCCTGACGTCAGTGGAAATGCCTGGGTGTTCAACACCTATAAAAAATATGAGTGTTTCCTTAGATGCTTAAGGAATAATCACAGATGCTAATTTTAGATGAGGGCAGCCACTCTCCACAGACTCCTGCTATGGTACTGGGGCTGAGCAAGGCATTTCTGGGGGGCAGTTAAGATTAGAAGCTGTCTGCTCTAAATTAGGTTCTGCAAGTTATCAAAGTAATGGATGGATGGTCTCCCTTAACTTACAAGTTTTTGAAGAGCAATAAGAACAAACATCAGGTTTCAAGTTGAAGGAATTCTGACAGTTAAGAGGAGTTGGGAGGACACATTTGAAATAAATGGGAAAATCTTACTCATATCAAGTGCAGTAAATGCTTTTCACTTCCACCTGTAAAACCAGCAGCATAGGTATTACACTGTTTTGGAGATAAAGACATGGACAAAGCAATGTGTCCTTACAATTCAAAGCAGAGAAAACTGGTATGAGACATAGGAAAAACAGTGCCCATTCTTGCACTTAGGACACATTTAGGATGTCTTTTCTCACCTGTGTGCACACACAAAAATTTTAGATCCAAACATAGAAACTAACTAAAAATTAGCCAGACAACCGTCACCTGCTTCCTTCTGGATAAGCTTTCAAAAGTATGAAGTATATTTCTACAAGCTACCGTTTCAAGCAGGACACTTTCAAAAAAGATCATGGCATTTCAAAGTCTTTTGCCTCTGTCTTTGTAGATGCTCTGCTCCCGCAAGGCAGCAACACCTGCCCTGTAAGCCTTTCACACCAGCAGTTTGAGGATTACGAGGACCATGCTGTCTTGATCTGTACTGAAGTGTTAACTTGCACTGCCAGCATGAAGAGCTACTACAGACTTTGTACAGAACCAGGCACAGAGGGTGATCATAACATTGTGTTTGCTGGTTAAATGATGTAACTGCTGTCTTTAAATACATGCCAAATTTTATGTAGAAATAGAGCGTTGCGTAGGACCTGTTTAGTTATGATAATCTTTATGCATCAAGTGTCTCAACGTGAGGCATATTTAAAACCAACAAATCCAGTGATATAAAAACAAATGTCACACATCCTTATCACAGCATTTCATGAAATGATGTTCTTCAAACATTGAAGACATGAAAATCACCCTAAACTACTAGGAAAGAAATTTAATTAAGGAAAAAAATGAAGTGCTCATTTTGAATACATTCTCCTTCTGTTATCAGCTGACAGTAAAGAATGCATAGCCATAAAAGACATATTGACTCACAAGTCAGCAACTTTTCACTGCTCACAGTAAAGGAATACTCCATCAGTTACAAACTGCTTGTCCCAACAATTATGGCTTAGAAGAAATTACACTTGGCAGTAAAACCATCCAAACCAACTCAACTTTGCCAACTGTGTAAGCATTTTTATATTTGTTTGCTTGCAAGGATATAAAGTAACACACAGGAGGGACTTTTTAACTTGGGACAAATCTAGGCAGCACAAATTCCCATCTAATTCTATTTCACTGACTTATTTCTTCCTGCATCATGTTCACCTGAATTCCAGCTACAAATCCAATGCATTCTTCTGTAAGCAGGGTCTGCAGTACAACCTAAAATACTACCAGTATCTATATAATACCATTCACAACCTGATGCTCAGCCTCAACAAAGTTAATTCAGTTGAACTGTACAGTGCAATACAGAAATTATTACCTAAACTAAAAATCATTAAAGAGATCAGAATTTATGCAAGAGTGATAAATTTAAGTTAGGCATTTGGTACTTGATTCTACCATCATCAGGGTGAAACACCTTTGTCTTACTTGTAAGAGCATGGAAGACCTTTTGTGAAACATTCCGAGTTGTGTTACCCCATTTCTGTTACTGCAAAAAGCAGTCAAAATTCATCTTGCAGAGCTGATTTACTTTGATTTGGAAATTGATATTTTGTTACTGAGATTCATTACTTTACAGAATATACCTCAGCCCTGCTTTTTCTTGCCCAGCAATACCAATTGTGTGAGTGTGGGTTCCTTACTTACTACAGTCTCAGGGCTGAAAACCCTCAGAGGTCTTTCAAGCAAACACCTTCCATGTCTTCAGCACTCCAGTGACCCAAACAGAGATTCAGACAAGATGCAGACATACCACCCACAAGAGATTATAGCCAAGTCCACTGCTTAACACACAGCTTTTCTTTAGCTCTTAATCACCTTGGTTGCAGCTTATGGAAACCCACTTAGATCCATACTTTCTTTCAATCCTTATTGTCTTACTAATTGGATCAGCATATCTGCAGACAGGCATTTTGCTATATGAATTTATGGGGAGACTGTGGTGTGTATCTATGAGTGAAGGTAGGGGGTAGCCTTTGCTTCCCATACAGTTCTGTTAATTAATTAACAGAATTAACAGCTGAATTGAGATGCAGGAATTATCAATTTGACAACGCAACAAAAGCATACAGAACCTGCAACAGATCAACATTGAGAGGTCCGTTTGAGTTTAAATAGAAACATAATACTGAGCAATATATTGATTTCTCACACTCGGTATTGGTAAAGAAAACCTTCCCATTCAAACAAACTACCCATGTAATCATTTCTAGTAAAGCGATTTTCATAATCATTTCCCTTGGATTTCCCTTTATACACCAGCACCAGAGTATTCAGGCCTGCAGACAAAACTGACAGCTTCCAAGCCAAAATATGAAGCACACTGACAAAATATGATCGTTCCGCTATCCTTTCAGCACGCTCCTCTCAAGCACCATTCCATGCAAGTAACATCAGCAAGAGGAATTTAACATGTTACTATTTTAACAAGTACTAATCTCTAAGAGGCCAATTGTACAGAACAAGCCATAAACACATGCCATATTTCTACAGAGACTCCTTCTGCCCTCATGGCAACTCTTTGTAGGGTAAGAAAAATTGCAAGTCCATGGCCTTCTGTTGCATCAGCATCTAATACTTGGGACAGTACAGTATATGCTGGAAAATCAAGACATGCTGTTACAGGAAGAAAAAAAATTAAGTTCATCCATTGACTACCAAGTTCTGAGCTGGACCTTGGCCATCTGCCACAGAGATTGTCACTTAAAACACCCAGGATTTAAAAGAAAACAAGAGATGCTCTATGTCTGTTCTTAATACTAGAACTTTTGGTATCCACTGTTTAAAAAGAAAATTCTTGATGCACCTGGAGGACAAGCATTTGGCTTTGGAGTTTATGAAACTTCATGTTTCATAAAGGTGCACTCTGCATCTATAGTGGCTAGCATCATTTGGCAAGACATTGTTGTTCTATAGAAGGCAGCCAAGTACTTGCTGAATACTTGGGGAAAAGAAGTTTCAAAAAGGTGAAATTATTTGCTTTTTTAAATTACTAATACTAATAGAAAATCCTGCATTTCAACCAACGGAATTTCCAAGACACCTACATCATTGTGATCATCTGCATAAAAAGTTAAGGGACGGAGAGAATTGCTCTGTAGGACTCATCACATGATCTAGCATATGTTATCATAGCACATTGTATTCCCATTATCATTCTGCTTTTGACTCTGGATGATTTACTTCCTAGCCTATTAAATTGCCTCCTGAAACTCGCCCTAAAGCTACTCAACTCAGGACCTTCATCTTTATGAGAAATATCCAACAGTTAACAGCTAACTACTAGGAATAAGTAACGAGAATGTTCATACTCTCTTAGAAGGGAGTGTACCTTTTGCTTCCCCCACACCTCCTACATTCACATCCAGACTCTGTCACGTTGCTCACTTGCAGAGGAGAATCTGTCCGCCTTCTCAACAGTCCCACTGGTATTCCAAGTGGGTAAAAAGTGTCACCTCATTAAAAACCCTCTAGTGGTGGATGGTTTCTGTGTGTGCCATGAAGCCTAACCCCAAGGCTCATTATTCAAGGAAAGAATTTTGCATGGTTTAAACAAACAAACAAAAAATTTATTTCCATATAAACTCAGTAAAAGAGGAGGAAGGACCTAGGCTGGAATGTCCTCTACACCTTGCAGATACTGTTTTATTCTCTACAAAAATTACTTCAATCTGGAGCCTGTAAATCTGTGAGAAGTGGTTCTACAGTACTGAATTTTTCTGGTGGCATCCAGCCTCTCCTGCCAATCTTTTCCTGCCTTACATTTCTTTTTCATTCATTCAGGCTTGGTTATTTCTCTCCTCCATTGAAGA
>JAOXXN010000446.1:45421215-45435936 GCA_026770055.1 Myrmophylax atrothorax | reverse complement strand
TTGGCCATACTGTATTACTTAAAGATACTGTATTGCCTCGAAGAACTTCATTGTGTTAATTTCTTTTATAAACTTATTCCTGCTGTTCGTTTGTAACTGTGCTTTGAAATTCCACATATCTTTTGGAGGTTGTCATGGGTGTTTTAAACATATGTCTTCAAATGCTAAGGAGAACTTAAAACTGAGATGTTAGAAGGTCAGCAAATTTACTTGTATTTTTCAGCTAATGTCAAATAATTCTATAGTTTTGGAAGGGTAAGATGTACAACAGTTCCAATTATGTAGAGAACTGGAACTCACATTCCATCAAACTAAGCAAAGCACACACAATAACAGGGTTTGTTCACATATATAGTAGGAGGTGTTAAATATATACCAGTTAGCTTCTTAGCTGTCCAATTCTGAGTTTTGGGCCTTACACCAAAATCACAAGTGATTTAGGTTACTTATTCTGATTAAGTGTGTTAGGAACAGCACCCATTTCCTTCTGCCTTGTGTGCAAGAAGGAGCAGTAACCTCTGGTGAGGGCTGCTGCTGGCAGGAGGTGATGACTTCGCTTGTGCCAGCATGAGCTGGTAGAACTTACAGGTGGAGTTCTGAGGTTTTGATGATTTGGGGAAAGCCATATGTGCATTTCCACTTTCCCTAATGTCTGAACAACTGACTTTTTATGTGATCCAGGTCTTTTCAGAGTCTCCTGGCAACTCAGCTCAGTTGAGAGTTCTTCTTGTGTTTTATGCTTCCACCATTGTATCTGCTCTTGGAGCTGCGGAGAAGATAACAGACACCATAGTCTCTAAGCTGCTCCCTTACATCCAAAAGGTAGGTGAAGCTTTGTTTTCCTTCCTGTGTGATGAAGTGTACTGTGCTGTGCAGTGCAGTCCTGCATCTGCAGATAACATTTAAGAGGGATATTCTATGTGGTGCATATTGTACCACTCTTGGACTGCTTTGAAACGTCAGGCAGGTGAGGGTCTATGAGAAATAATGTTTTTTAACACCTCAAATGAGCACTTTAAAAACTGTTTCCTACATGAGGAATGGAGCTGTGAGAAATGGATACACAGTCTGAATGAACATCTTTTCCTTTGAGATTTATCATACTAAACCATGAGAAAATGGAGTCAGGGTGGACAGCCTGCTTTAATACCTATTTTCCTCTAGGATCTTTGTTAACAAACAGAGCAGCAGTTAATAAATGTGTCTTTGTTATGTGTGCACCCTGCATGATAGCTTTTGCTTCTTGAAAGTTGAGTTTATAGATTTCTTAAACATTAACACATGGAGAAGAAGACTGATTCCATGGATGTGAGAATAGAAATTATTTTTGTGTTAATGTACTCCTTTGTGTTATTCTGTGTTAAAAATTCACCTCTATCTCTTTTTGTAGGGCTTGAAATCCTCTATACAGGATTATAGAGCTGCAACATACATGATAATCTGCCAGATGACAGTAAAAGTGACAGTGGAGACTTCATTGGTGCATTCCTTGATGTTACAGATAAGCAAGACATTATCTAAAGTGCCCTCATTAGTCAGGGATGGGTTGGCTTGCTTGAACCTACTTCTGCAAACTCAGAAGGGAGATAAACTTGGGAAAAAGTAAGTCTACGTGAATTGAGTTTTCCCACTTTAGGAAAACCCAGACTGCACTTTAATAATTTGAATTTTTTTATATCCTCACCATTAAAGGGATACTTTCCTGTCAGAAATTTCGGTAGTTTACATTTCAAAAGGCTCAGAATTTCATTTGGCTTACTTTGAAAATCTGTCTGCTCACTACAGCTTAGGAGTCTCTGTGGTGGAAATCTGTCCTCTTTTGGTCCTTCTCCTGCCACTTCTGTTAGTAAAGCATTGCTGTCAATGTGCAAAACTGAACCCTGTCAAGTAAGAGGTTTTCTGGAAAGTGAGAATCTTGGAAGACAAGTCAGCATAATAGTGGTAGTGAAAATATGAGCTTATTTGAATAGCTTGGCAAAAAGAAGTTCCGTACCTTCATCGGAGGGGCTTTGAGTTGGTGTAGTTTAACACCTGATGCATAAGTGCTTCTACACCACCACTTCTTTGGTCCCACAGGTGTCAGGTGTTCTGAAGGCACGTGTAGTAGGTATATTCCCATTGATCTGTCTGCCCTGCACTGATACAATTAGCTAGTGCTGTTAACATGCAGTTGAACACAGCAATGGAAGTTCAACAAGCTGTAGGGAGTTTGCTTGCTGACAGAGAGGTTAGTGTCGATATTCCAATAGAAGACATCTTACTAGGGATATGTGCAGTGATTACCTTCCAGATACTTGAGCACTGTCACAGTAAAGGAAAACCAGTTAAAAGCAAAGGTGTGAGGAAATAAGGAGAGGGATATTAGATGGGTTATGTAGCATCCGGTCAGATGAATGGGAAAGGAGACAAGATGAAACTTTCTATTAGCAAAAAGGGAAATTGCTTCCACTCTGAGGGTCTGTCATTGAGCTATTATTTCTCATCCCTTCCTTTTGCTCCCACTGGATGATAGATACACTCCTTCCAGTGAGAGAATATCTCTTCCTCCAGTCCATACAAGTATTTTTCTCTCTACTACTACTAGTTAGTGCTACTAACTTTGCAAAAAACAGGTATGTTCACTGTGCTATTGCAGCAGCTGTGCTCAACATGGCTAGCACTAACTACCCTGTTCTCTTGGATATTAAATGTGCCAATAAACCTCTGGCAGTAAGTAAGTGGAGCCCTTTGAGTCTTTTCAGCATTTGTTTACAATGAGGCTGTTACTTGATATTGAAAATTAAATCCTTGGAAGTCTGCATGGTTTTGAAAATGTTGGTAACCCAGATGAGCGTACATAATTTTGGTATTTCCCCCCCTGTTCCATTGTGCAGGCCATTTAATTATCTGTGCAAGCTCCCAGAACTGGTAGTGCTTTTGCAAGGCCTGTCAGCAGGATACGATATCTCTCCTCTTCTGCGTTACCTGTTGCCATACTTTGTTCGCACCATCATGAAAAGGGATGCAGGTAAGTTAGGACTTGTGTTTAAAACTTTCTTTAGTCTTAAGGACAGATAGCTGTGGCAAATGTCACAGCTGTGTAATATTAGTTGCTTCTTCCATTAGAACTGTGACAATACATGTGAAGACCTGATTAAGCTTTTGTGTGTTTCTTGCTTTTTGTGTATCCAGGCCATAGAGAGAAGGCTATTTTAGGCATTATTATACCTACGTCACTTTGATTTAGATGTTGATTTGCAGTATTTCAGCAGCAACTTAATTCTGATGTATGAAGTTTCTGACTCTCAGAGATGTATTGTAGTACTGCCAGATTTTTCTTAAGTAGATTGCATGTACTCCATATATAGTTTAATTAGTGGAGATCTATTTTTACCTGATTAATTAAATGTACCTGGCAACAATCTGTGACAGCAAGGCTGACTGGCATGCAGTAGTAGCCTGTGTCTGCACTAGTGAGTCTGTTTGCACTGTGGCCTTGTAACTGCTGAACAATTGGAAAAGCTCATTTGTATAAAAACATCCAGATTCACACAAGGGAATCCTGCAGGGAGTTGCTGGCAGGGATTATAATAGCAGGTCTGGAATCTTCCAAAGCATACTTGAATTTATTGGTAGCAATCCAGCCACTGGCATAAAGCATTGCTAGCAGTTCCTGGAGAGTTAGTGCTAGTAATCAGTGAACTTTGTGGTCTTTAAGCTGTGTGCTTGGTTCTCTGGGTGTGATGCCTGTACAAGCTGTTAGCTTTAATCAGTATAAAGGGGTTATTCACAAATTGGTGTTCATCTTTTATGACTGTGCATTGTCCTTAGAGGAGCAAGAAGAATCTGAAGAGACAGAAAATGACATTTGCATCAGGCACCTCCAAGCTATTCTTGAGAGTGTACCACTGGAAAAGGATTTAGATCACCTGCTGGCTTCGTGAGTTAACTTCAGCTATTTTCCTTATGCAGTACTGCAGTCATTTCTGGTTTAATAACAACTAAGTCCTGGCAATGGCATTAGCATTATATGAGCATGCTTTTCTGGATTTTGAAACTTAAGCATTTGATAACCCGGAAGAGCTGTACTCTTAGCACCTGTGGGACAGAGTGAAACTTCAGGCCAGGAGCCAATCTGTACTTGCAATAAGTATTGCATATTAATCTTAACCTGTTTAGCACTGTGCTTTATAACAGTAATAACAACTGTACTATGTTAAATGGGGTGGCTTTTCTTTCTGTTTATAATTTTAGAAAGTTTCTTGAAGAGTTTATCTCCTGTGGTACTGAGATTGAATCCAATCCCACAAAAATGGCTGCACTCAATCAAAAGATTCTTCCTCTTATCAGACTTCTTGAGAGAAAGTAAGTTCCATTTTTCTGTGACAGACCCACAGTCTGTAGAATGGTTATGTTAGCTATGATCCTGGCTCATTGGGGGTCATAAGCCCAGTTTTCTTGATGAAGTAGATACAGAATAAATAACTTGACTTCTACTCTCTATCCAAATTTTATTTTACTTGTCTGTCCTCACTGGAATACATGGACACAGAGCTACTGACATTGTACAGCTGTTTGCTGTGTAGCATGACCTGTTCTGCTCATTATTTATCCCAATGGTCTGCACGAAGTTCATCTGTGTCACAACATAATGGTTGATTTCCTTTGCAAAGCTAATTAAAATGTTTGGTTCAGACGAGTGTGTGTGCATTCAGTTTCCTTGGATTCCCCTGTATTTCTGTAGTACATATGTGTTCTTCTGTGGTCTTCCATGGAAAATGGTGGTATTGTCTGTTGGCAGGTATCCTAAAGCCTTAGACTCTGTGTTGGAGAAGCATCTGGAAGATTGCACAGATGAGGCTGAACAAAATCTTTTTCACCAATTTATTTCTCTTTCATTAAGCTGTGGCAAATACAAGGTAGGTAGAAGCTCAGATCATGATCATAGATCTTATTTGGTTATACTGTCAGAAGGTGGATTTTTGACAAAGTTCTGCTCTGTATTCCTCTTTATAAACAAAACCTCTCCCATTCCCACAAGAAACAAACAAACAAACAAAACCACTGAAACTACCACAACAAACCCCCAAATCCAAACCAATGCAAAACCAACCAATTTGCTTAAATATGATTTTTTGTGGGGACTCAGAACTGCGGTAAAATCCAAAGCTATTAGATTTTTTAAGCTTGTGTTTATCATGAGCATGAGGTTTTTTTCCATGGTTAAAATTTATACAATTCGACCTACTTCAATTGCTATCAATAATTTTGTTTCCTTAGGAACATAGCCACTACGTGTCCTGTAATGGTCAATAGTGACAACACGGTAGTCCCCAGCAAGGCCTCATCTGACTTTAAGATGTTGTCAATGTTAGAGATGTCTGTTTTGGGAAAGCTGACAGTTTTATCACTGTTGAGAGAAGGTGGCTTGGCCTTTTCCGTGCATTGATTTTATGAATGTTTACAGTCAGTAACATGAAAGAATAGAGTGACTACATAGTTCTTCCTGTGCCATTTCTGAACAGAAATTGAAATTCAGCCTAATAGAGAATAACCAGGACTGCAACAGATCTGTCCAAGACATCTATAGTTAAGAGATGGTTGGTGTTAGTGTTTTGGCTGTTGTTTGCAATGATTGAAAGACTGAAAGCACTTAGGAAAATACGATAAACTACATAAAGAAGCACTTCATGCATTTTTGTACTGATGTAACAAAGGCAGAGTTTCTGTGACCGAATAACAAGGGGACTAACAGAAAAGCAAGGCGTACAGAACATAGGCATATGACTCTCTTTCAGCTTTTAAGGTTCCTGAGATAAGTGCATGCAGTTGGACTGGCAGGGATGCCTTTTTAACAGTTTCTATCTGTGCTCTGTCACACTGACATTATCACTAGAGCTTTCTCAGAATCCTTAGGTAAGTGTAATGCTTTTCTAGGTCATAACAGTGTCTGTGGCTTACTGTACTTATCAATCTCTCTTCCAAAAACTGTCTGCAAAAGTGAAGAAGACCAAATTTGAAACAGTTATACAACATAATTTTACTGTAATTTAACTTTTTTAGGTCTTGATTGTACAGGTTTTCTTCTGGTACAAAAAATTGCTTTAAGAATGTCTCCCATTATCCTTATGTATGTAAAGTATTTTTAATATGCAATGACTCACGGTGACATCTGTATTTCAGTTTCTGGAAGACTCTGATACCTCCCTTCTGCTTAGTTTGAATCATCCCCAGCCTGCTGTGCGGGTCCTCGCTCTTCAGCATTTGAAAGATGTTATTGAAACATCAAAGGTTTGTGTCCTGAATCTCTCACTTACAGAACTGACTTAACATAGAATGTCTTCAAAACGCTGTTTGCCAGACTTACCAGTTGAAGGCAAGTGGTATGTTAAACTGTGCATATGTAATCCTTATGGTTTTTTCATGGTGTTTTCTGCAGGTTTCTGTCACCATTTTCCCATATTCTTGAGTCTGGGTGTAGTTCTTTTTTATTAAGCTGCTTGCATTCTAAGATAAAATCTAAGTTAATGAGTATTTATAGTTTTCTTTCGTTGTTGAAAGTTAGTCTGCCTCTGAGGTTTAATTTAGATGATATTACCACTTGTCTTACACTAGAATTCAGGTATTTCATTTAAAACCTGTAATTTTTGCTACCAACAAACAATTTTTTTTCCCTTTGACTGTTTTTCTTTACCTTTTTCAGGAAGGCTTTGATCAGGCTTTCATAGAAGAAGCCATTTTTGGTCGGCTCAAGGATGACAACAGAGATGTTGTAATGTCTGCTCTCAGTTCTTTGGAGGTAAGTCAGTATATTTCAATATGTGTGATTTTAGCTGATCTTGAATATGTGTGCCTGGAATGTATTCTTTGTACTTGCCTGTCTTGTCCTTGTGTCCTTAATGCATGACTTCTGTCCTTTAACAGGTTGCAGCAGCACAAATTTAGAAGGCTTGTGCTGTGTATCACCTCACAATTCCCCCCCAAATCTCTGCTATCTGATCCTTCCACAAGTGTTTGCAGTTAAAATGAATTTTTCAATTTATGGATTTTGTTTTTAATCCAGCTAGTAAAGCATATATAAATATTGTTTGTTATTTGAGATGTGCTTCCTGCTTATTCTGTACTTTTTTCTGTAAAAATGTAAGCCACGCTGTCTGCCTTTTGGATGGCAAACAGTGCAGTCACAAGTCACTATGCTAGTGAGAAGTGCTCCGTTGAGTTTTTCCATATACGAGTCATTTGGTCAGTTGATAGTGGCAAAGTCCTGAACTCCAGCTCAGGTTTACTGGATAGGACTCTGGTATGCATTGTGCTGATTGTTTCCAGCTGGAGTAACAGGCTGTCTTTACTGCTTCTGCTAGTAGTAGTGGACAATATTATTAGCAGTAGTATAATTGGCCTTGTGTGTTCATTCATTCTCAATCACTAAAAAGTAGGAATAGAAGCACGTGAGTGCTCTTTTAAACTTTCGTATCCTTTGATGATGTGCCTTATATTTTTGTCATCCAGATGCAATGTAAAGTAAAAGCAATTCTTGAAGTGTTTTGCATATTGTTTATTATCAATTTTGCCAAACATTTCTGCATTTGATAAATTCTCCATACTTTAGCATATCAAGAGGGCATACTGGGCGGCCTGAAAACTTCTTCTTACCCTGATTATATTTTCTTTATGTGAACATGAATAGGAATACAGTTAGTGATGTTTCATTTCTGTTTTTACTTGGTATAGCAGATGCATTTTCCATTATGATGTGGTAAATTATTTTGTATATTATTGTATTTTCATTCATTTTTCTTGATTACTTTTCAGATTTTCACAAAACAAGTCAATCCAGAAGTCATAGTATCAAGTCTTTTGAACATCTTCCAGAGAGCTGATCTTTCAAAGGATGGAAAGTGGTATGTTTGTGCCTTTTTTCAGACTGTGTTCTTTCTGTAATTTTTTTTTAAAGTAACTCTAAAGAATACTTTCAAAAAATGTTTTTCTCTGCGAATGCTTTTTGTTATGCTGTCTCTGTGCTGAATTATGGGAGAGATGTCCAATTATTTGCATGCCATTTCCCATTAATTTCTTATTTGTTCTCACTGCCATTTGGATTCAGAAAATCACCATGGTAAAATAGAGAACAAATCAAAGACATGTTGCCAGTATGATTGAGCAGTGTATTTTCAACATAATTTATTCCCTTTTAGGTACAAGGTTTTGGAGCGAGCAGTAAATATTTTAGTCAAAGAGGAGATTCTGAAGGAGAAGAAGGAACTGCTAGATGAAGCAGTAATGCAATTGTTACCATTTATGGTAATCAGTAATGCAAATTCAAAATCTTCAGATTGGAAAATGGCTGTTTGTCTGTCACAGTCTGAGCTCTGCTCTTTACACCCTTTACTGGAAGGCTGGCCAGAAGGTAAAGCATTAATTGTAACTAATTTGGTAAGAGAAAAATTGTGACAAGTTAGGACAATATCCTTATTGAACCTAAAAACATATTGAAGGAGACCGGCTGTCATTAACAGGCTATCATGCTGTGACCAAGAATGGACTTCTTCAAAAAACTCTTTGAAAAGATGTAGAAATTGTCTAGTATGTTTCTGACTGATTCTAAAGAATATTGAGCCACCTGTGTGTTAATATGTGATTTATATACCTCGATTGTCTGATTTTTTTTTTTTTATTCCTTGGAGTAGCTCTTGAAAAGGCAATTAAATCCACCAAGCCTGCAGAGTTGATTGGAGTGGCCAACACGAAAATGATTCTGCTGCTTTCTAAAAATTTGACCTCAAGGGACTCTTCCTTACTATTGCAAATGGTATGTGTACCTTGTTACCCTAACCTTAATAAATTTTGCTTTTGAGATGGTCACCATAGTAGAACAAACGTGATAGAGAAGAACTTTGTGTGCTCTTCTAAGCTAACGTAGCTTCTTTTTAGCTTGACTTATCAAATACATACATACATACATACAAACATACATATATATATTAACAAACCACAGTACAATCTAGATAAAACAGATTTCTTCCTTAACATAAAGAAGACAAGTGGTGAAGCTATTATCTATTTGGACAAATGATTGGTGTAACTAAATTCAAAGAATTTTTAGTTTCCTGAAAAAAATTCAGAGCAAATAAACAAGCATACCTTTGGGTAGTTCATAGAAGGAGATGTTTGTGCATTCCCAGGTACCATGACAGAAGACAGTAGCTTGTTACCTCTGATAGAAGGTAAAAAGGATTTAATTGAACATGCATAGGAAAAACGGTGTAAAGTCATAGCAAAGTCCCACTGTCTTACAGACTTTGTGTTGTTGTTTTTCCTTCACTCCTTTTTCTAAGGTTGATGACCTGATACTCATTGCTGAGACAGAATCTGACAGTGTGAGACAGAAAGTGACTACTCATATAATTGGTTCATTGCTTGTTCAGTGCTGCAATACACAGATGAAGGAAAATTATTTTTCAGTGGCTATCAGAGTCTTCCGCTTCTTGGATAAAAAAATAAAAAATCTCAGAGCTTGTGATCCTGCAGAGGTAAGATGAAATCATTGTGGAGAGGGCATTTTCCTTGTAATGGAGAAATCTGTAGGAGCAATGTTCAGAAAGAGTATTTCTGCACCTCTCTACTATCTTTTTTTAATAAATTTTTGTGCATTTTTCATATTGGGATTTTCTTGCTTTCTTTTGTTGTGAAACAGTTTTGGGGCTTATTTTTGTGTGTAAGAAACCCACGTGAGCAGAACTGTGTTCCTGTGTGTGCATCCCTACACACACAGAGTGGTAAATGGTAATTAGTTATTCTGACCTCACAGTATTCCATTAATGAGTTTTTGTATATGCAAGTATTTGAAAAATCTGGATTATGTTGCTGGAACAGAGCTAAATGAAAGTATTAAACTGAAAGTCCACAAAATGCTGTAGCTCCTAATTGCTTTGAAGAGATGTTTTAGAGATTGATACTTTACTCTTCTGTTACCCCACTTATGTACACTGTTAACTGTGGTAGAAAGAGCTGGTGTAGGTTTTAAAACTGCAGATGCAAGTTTCAATGTAAAATCAGAAATGTGACTCACTTCATAAGGGTACCTCTTTGGAGGGTGGAAATTAAATGTTGCTGAATTTTAGCGCTAAATTGCTGTTTTCTGTTGCATACATTAAAATCAATTTTCATTCACAGGAAATTCCCCTAAACTGGTCTGTTGAAACAGTAGAGGAAACTTTGGTGCCTAAGGGCTTGTTAAGTGCTTATATAGAAAAGCTGAATCGTGATGAGACTGCTCATGCAGAAGACTCAGCTATGTTCCTGTTCTTATTGAAAAACTTCATTAATGGCCTAAACCCTCCTCTGTCCTTTTCAAAAGGTAGGTGTTAAGATTTTGACTCACATCAGTGAAGAAGGAAAGTTATTTTTTTTTCCTTTGGAAGTTGTTGAAAACAAGGAAATCTTGTTTCCCTAACCTTCTCTCTTTTTTGTTACTGAGATCTAAAAACATTACTTACCTGTGAACATGAAATCAACCAAATGTATAGTCTCCTTTTAACTAGACATGTCTGTTTTCTCTTGGTTCCTGAAGGTGTTCATGTGCATCCACTGTGTCTTATTTATTACCTGTTTTTTTCAGAGGAAACTTGGTGGAATCCCGAAACTCTGAATCAAGATAGCCAAGATTACCTGCACCTCCTTTTGGGGCTGTTTGACCTGCTTGTCAGTGGAGCTAGTGAGCGAAGCAATGCTGTTCAGTACAGAACATTGATGAATCTCTTACTTAAGGTATTGTTCTTGTGTTTGTTGCTCTGAACTTTGAGTCATCAACTCTTACACAGTTACATTAATTTTAAGGAAAAACTAAGAAAAATGGTAAACAGGTCATGCAACACTGCTTGTGGCATACAAGTATTGTGAGAAGATGAAAGTCAGCTTCAGCTGGTTACTTAACCCTATTTAAATCATACTGCACAGAATATGAGAAGAAAGTTGGAGAAGAGACTACAGAAAGTTTGTGGAATGGGGTGTTAATAATGTTCTAGGACTTTGTGAAGGCAACAGCTGCAATGAAAATTTGCTTCTGTCACTTGTACAGTTAATTTTGCTGTCTCTAGAACAGTTAATATAACTGGAACTTCCATCTTGGTGGACTTGTGGTAAAGAGAAAGTGCAAGAGCACATCAGGAGCTGTATCAGTTGTTCTGTCAAGCTGTGTTCAGTCTGTGGGAAGTTGAGTGGGCACTCTGATGAATGAAGAGCTGTTAGGATTCCAGAGAGCAGCTTACAGGCAGAAAGCACGCTAGCTGTTTGCCAGACCATGTACTAAGCAAGAATTTTAAATTGGTTTGGGATACTATTAGGAGACAGTGCAACTGCTTCAATTAAACTCCTCATTAAATCTTGACAGAAGGGTCCTGAAGCAAAGTTAAGGTAAAGGTGTAGAAAACTGAATTAAATCTTCTTGGCGCAGCTCTTACTGTTGGTATGTGGAGAAGGCACTCTAACCTTTATTAGTTCTTTATTTTGCACATAACAATTGTCTTGCACAGTTGACATACCATTCAAATGTTCATATGGATGGGGTTTCAGTCTGTTAGGAAAAAAAAATACCTTCTAATACCTATAGACTACAAGCTGTCTCTTAAATAAGCCAGATGTTAAGTAACATCTGGACTTGTATATAAATGCAAGAATCTACTCAACTTTTTCTTCCCAAAAGACACTGTTTCTGGCTCTTTATTTTTCTTTTAGTTTACTCCTTTGATGTAGGTGGTTTATCAGATGGTTTTAGTAGTTTTCCAAATAAATTAAACAAGTGCTTTTCTTTTTTTTTCTTTCTTTAAAATTTTGTTAAATTTAAGGTACATCTAAAAGATTCAGAGGTTCTCTTCAAATTCCTTTCCGTTTTATGGACTTACAGTTATAACCTTTCCAATCATCTGAACTATGAAGTCAGTGCAATGCTGCAGACTCAAGCTCTCTACATTGGCTATGCACTGCTTGAATCACTAACAAACCAGAAAAAGAAACAGCTACTCTTGCCATCATCTCCAGGTAAAGTAAAACAGTATCTATCTTTCATGTCAAGACTTAATCACAGTATTTTTTAATTTTGTCCAGTTTTACTGTAATTTATACCACGAAGGGTATGTGTAGTTATGTTTAGCTGCACTAGGCTGAGACAGCTCTCTTTTTGCTGGTTCACTGCTGCAGTTACCAGTCCAAGCTTGGAAGTAAGTGAAGCCACTGTTTTTAACTATTAGAAGTGTTAAAGGAATACAGTGCTGTGCTGAAAAGTCAATTACAGCACCTTACTTTCTGTGCAGAATAAGGATGTGACAGTCAGTAACAATATGAACTCTGAGCTTAAACATGAACATAAGGACTATGATGAAGTTCAGAGATACAGATCTTGTGAGATGCATGTTGAGTTTGTGTGCTCTGGAGGTTTACAGTGAAAAAAGAGGACTTCTTAATGCAAAAGTGATATTGATGCATCTTCAGGGACAGCTGCAGTAAAATTCTGACCACTGGCCTTACTCTGTTCTTTTCCTTCTTCCTTCCCTGGTTCTTTTTGCAGTGGTGATATCTTTGCTAATTAACTTGGCTAGTCCTGTGAGTGAAGTTCGAAGGGCTGCTCTCAACTGCCTCCATTCCTTGAGAGGGATAAAGGAATCTCTGTATCATTCTGTTCTTCAGCATTTGGAGCAAAAGACAGAAGAGATTGTATCTGACCCTACGTACATAACACAGGTATTTTTCTTATTAAGATGTACATTAATACAAGTTTTGTCTGTTGCAGTGAGCTCCCATCTTTTAGAAAAGAAATCTAGTTAACCAGGAAGGTTAATTGTCTTTGCATTCTCTAGAAGACTGATTTATAACTTTAAGTACTATAGAAACATTCAAGTGATTTATTACATACAGAGAGCTGAGAATCTAAGAGGCATTAACTGTGATTTATTTACAGATAAAGAATTCTGTTTATATCTAGATTGCATTATTATGAAAGCATTGAATAAATGTTGGTTTAAGGCATTTTATTGCAGGGAAGGAACTTAATTTTCACTCTGTTAATGAACTAGATTATGGGAACTCTATTTGAGGAACTTGAAACACAACCAAAACAGAAATCCCAGAAGAAAAAAATGTTGGAAGCTTTGGAAAACATACTTGATTGTGTACAGGGCCCTACTTTCCCATCATATATTGCAAGAAACTTAATGAAAATTCTTCATGAAGTCCATGGTGAAGTAAGTGCCACCTTTTGTTTTGCTTTATGGGTTCTGCACTTGATTGAAAGCTGAAATCAAATTTTATTTAGTAATAATGTTGTTAAATAACTTCATAATGTATTAGATAATTAGATAATGAGGAGAATAGCAAAGTAACAGATGAGCATGTACTTGTGGTAATCTCCCATTAAGACTTGTAGTTTTCCCCTCGAACAACCATAGATTAAAATACTGTGTGTAGTAGAAAGGGGATGTTGCAGTGAAATGAAGGTATGCTACTGGAAGTTAGTTAAATTGAGAATGGATAAAAACTTACATTACGAATTTCTCCTGTTTGCAGATGATTCTTGCTCACCTCTTGCCTGCACTAGACCAGTTGCTGGAGAAGCTCTTTAAGAAACCTGAGGCAATGTTGAAAGATGAAGTTATTCTCCTGCATCTAATCCTTGGAAAGTTTAATGAATATTCAGCACCCCTGTTGTGCAAGAATCAGCAGAGTCTGGATTTATTTATCAAAAGTCTGCATGCTGACAAGAAAATATATGAAGAAATTCCACCATTTCAAATCACAGCACTTGGGCAGGTATGGATTTATGAAAGGTCTTTATTTTTATACTTAAAGAAACTAGCAGTATTTAGGATTGGATTTACAAGGATTCTTTCTGTCTGTAGGCGTTCTCAGCTTTTGACCTCTCTTTTTATTAGTACAAGTTTTCAAGGTCTTTGTAGTTTTTGAAACATCTAAACAGCTTCAGAACTTTCTCTCTTAAAATTATCAGAGAAATTTCTGCTTGCTCTGTATTTTTGATTATGACAAGCATAAAATAGAAATATTATTATTTGCATGCAGATGAATACCTGTATCATTACAGATACTACTGTCCCACAGTTCTTAGTTTTTTGTCAGTCAGGCAAGAGCTTTACCTAATGTTTTTCTTCTGAGGAAAAACTGTCAACAAAATACAGTAGATGGGAAATAGTCTCATTTGAAGGAGGCTACCAGTTCAGGCCTTCTGTTAGCTGGGTGTTGGCATACACTTCCCAAAGGCTGGCAACAGGAAGTTTGTTCCCCTCACCAGGCAAGTTGTGTGGATATTTCACAGGTATGTGATTTGTATCTAAGGATTCCTGGATATATACACATACATAGTTAATATGCAAATTTTTGCTATACTAACAAGGGTGTGTGATACATAATCTAGCATACCTAATTCCACAGCTTGTGATTTTGTTACGCTCTTACAGTAAACCTCTCTGCATTCTTTCTCTTTTTCCTTCTGTAGATTACTAAACCATTCTTTGCAGCTGTGTCGGATGGGATGGTGCAACAGAAGCTACTAAAAGTATTGTTTGACTTACTCTTAAACTGTAAGAACCCACTTTGTGCCCAAACAATTAGCAGCGTGTTTAAAGGGGTAAGTGGCAAACTCCAGAACACAGAAATATGTTCAAATTGTGCACTGTTGCAGTGTAATTTTGTGCTGCTACATTCAGTAACACTTGTCATTTTTATAATTAGTAGCAT
>JAOXXN010000446.1:45393841-45408522 GCA_026770055.1 Myrmophylax atrothorax | reverse complement strand
AAATACAAATCCCTATGCTCTTCTTTCTATTATTTTTCTGATTAGAAGTATATTTGTAGAATTGGACTCACTATCTTGTTGCATGCTTTGGAACATACATCTTTTTACATCTTGGATTTTTTTTTACCTGTGAAGCGTATTCCAGTTTTCATGACATACATGCAGAGGGCATTAGCAGAATTATTGTAAGATAAGGAGGGATAGCTCAGCAGTGTAGACAAAAGAATTGCTGAGGAAATCTTGGAGCTAGTGGTTAGCAACCAGTGAGCACAGATCAACTGGAACCTGCTTTGTTGTTTTGCTTGTCTCAGACACAGCATTGCATAGGCTGTCCTCTTCTGCGATCTTGAAAACCCATGAAGGACACTGAAGAGAGTTCGCCTGTCATTTTTGGAGGCTACCATGTCACAGTGCATGGAAAAGCATTTATTGTATTGTTTTGTTTGTGCTTTCTTGTAGGTCAATGCCTTACTGCCAACAGACACCTTTATCCCTGTGATTGGGGGCCTAATGTTGAATCAGCTGCCGTCTGTGAGACGCAAGGCAATGGACCTTCTGAACAACAAGGTGCAGCAGCGCACCAAGTGGCAGAAGAGCCAGGTGAGGCGCAATGATTAAATCCCATTCCTTTAGCAAAAGTACCGAGAGAGAGATTGATTTAGAAGTGCTTCACTGTGTGTAAAGCTGTCAAGTATCAGTGCCAGGCCTGGTAGGTGGCTCTTTAGTAGTGAGTCACAGGCTACCTGCCAACACATACCTTGCAGGTCCTCTAATTGTTTGTGTTCTCTTGTCCTCTCAGATCCTGCAGCTCTTAGATCTAGTTCCTGAGCTCATTGCTATAGTGACGTGTAAAAGAAAGGAGGAAGAGGAGGAGCAAGCCATCAACAGGCAGACTGCTTTGTTCAGCCTCAAGCTACTCTGCAAAGGTTTTGGCACAGAAAATCCAGCACCATTTGTACCTGTTCTGAAAACTGCCATTGATCTTATTTCTTCAGAGAAGGAGGAAAAAAATGTGGTGGGAAGTGCTTTGCTCTGTATAGCTGAGGTCACTTGTACACTGAAAGCCCAAGCAATACCTCAGCTTCCAAGGTACCGCTGAGTTCTTTTTAACAGAATTGCAGCAGGAATTAGTTATACTAAAATGCATTACTGAAGGAATGCTGATAAAGGCCAGGTGGCAGTCTGCCCATGTGTGTGTTCCATGCAGATAATAAAAGTATTCATAGTGCTTGAAAGTGCTTCCTGGTCATAGAACTAAGAAGCTAGTGGGGAAATCACAGGATTTTTATAATCTGCAGTAGAGTTTTTTATGAAGTCTGCTACTGTGACCAGAAAGGTAATTTTTATGACTTTAGAAAAGTCAGGCCATATTCCATATTTTTACTGTAGAAACAGATTGCATTTAAAAACATGAGTACAGTTGGAAACCCTGCATGCTACATTATTTTATTCTCCCTATTCGAGAAGAATTCAAGCATCTAACTTGTTCCTTGTAAGACTGTTTTATCTCTTTACATATATAAGTTTATTATTATTATTAAGTCTTTAAACTAAAGACAGGACTTGGAGCAATCTAATCTTGTGAAAGGTGTCCCGGTTTGACTAAGTGGTCTTTAAAGATCCCTTCTGACCCAAACCTAATATCCTAATCACCTAGTTCTAAACCTAATATCCTCCATTAGCTTCAGAACAATGAAATGTGGCAGAAAAGCCCAGAGTACTGAATTTTCTCAAATACACACGTAAAATTTACGTGAAAATTGTCCCTGCGGGCCTACCAGATGGATTTATTTGATTGGAAATGTACCTCCAAATGGTATGTTATTTCACCTTTCTCTGTTTATGCTTGGATGTTCACAGGCTGATGCCAGCACTGTTGAAGACTTTAAAAAGTAAGAAGGAGCTTGTCTCCAATGAGATTTACTTGCTGAGTGCTGTCACTGCTCTGCTGAAGGTTGCAGAAACACTGCCACATTTCCTCAGTCCTTACCTTTTGGATTGCTTGTTGCAGGTGAGATATGTGACTTCTGTCGATATGTGAGGGGGGGGACAGGATCTGCCCAGATCCCAGAAGAAGCTATAGAGATTACTGTTTTTTCTCTGAAACTGAAGTAGGAGTGTGTTCCAAGTATGTGAAAGGTTGTAACATATTACTCTTTCCCTCACTTTCTTATGCAGATAACTCAGATACAGAATATAAGAGCATCTCCTAACCCTCCAGTAGGTTGTAGTTTGCCTCTTTGAAAAGGGAGATGAATCCCAGAAGAACACTCTGTAATACCCACAATTTCCTCAAATGTGTATCAAACAGCTCTTGTTAGAGTAATTCTGACCCTCTGCTGCTGACATGAAAGTTTTTTCAGTGTTGGTCTTCTGAAAACAGCAACGCTCTGTACATGGACTTAATATAAGGTGCTCTGAGTGGTGCAAACAGCAAAATTCCCATCTGACTTTTGCAACAGACAACTACTGTAAAAAAAGTTCTTTAGTTCCTTTAAGTAGGCCTAACTTTTGTTGAACTTCCTGACAGGTTGTCCGCTTGGAAAAGATTGTGGCAGAGTTTGGTCCTTCTTCCCAGATCAGCTTACGTGTAGCGTCACTGAAAACTATCCTAGCTACAAGGCTTGCTCCCAGAATACTCCTGCCTGCAGTTACCAAGTGTTACAGTGAAGTGGCACATACCTGGAAGGTAAGGACTTCTCTCATCCTTTTGCTTTGTGATGAAGAAGAAAAGAAAAAGAAGCAGTGCAAAACTTGGTTCAGCTGTCTTAGCTGTGTCCCCTCCCAGCATCTTGCCCACTATCAGCCTGCTCACTGGGGTTGCAGAGTGAGAAACAAAGGAAGTCTTAACACTGTGCAAGCCTGTTCAGCAGGAGCTGAAACACCGCTGTGTAATCAGTGTTGTTTTGGTCATGGATCTAAAACACAGCACCATTCTTCATAGCACAGCTGCTACGAAGAAAATGAACTCCATCCCAGCCAAATCCAGTGCAGTCTTTGTATTATCTCTTTTGTCTTGTACTGCAGTGGTGTTCAGGAAAGGTAGACCTGCGAGAAATTCACCAGTTTAATGTCCTTAGCATGTTAGATGAGATCATCCCATTCATAAATTTACATGCTAGGAACATGAATTGAGTTGGAATTATATCCAGTATTGAAGAGGGGAGACCAGACTTTTTTCAGGAATCCTACTAACTTAAGCCCCCAAAAGTACAGGAAGAAGTATCTTTTTTATGGACAGTTTTTTAACAAGTAAATGCACAAAGTGCAAAAATCCAATTCCCTAGTTATGTTTCTCAGTTACTGTAAGTATCACAGTTGCCTTTGCATTGCTTTGCTTTTGTTTTGGCAGAACTGTGTGGGTCCCCTAATGAACATTCTGAAGGAGCACATTGTTGGTATGGAGAAGGAGCACTTGATCTCCCATCAGCCTGAACTGACAGCGTTTTTCATGAAGGTCCTGGACTTCCGAACAGAGCATGCCCAGGTAGCTTGGCTGTGGGGCTGAGCAGCAGCAGCAGCTGCTATATCTCCACATCCTAATTCTATTGGTTGTTTAAAAAAATATTAGTAGATTCCATTGCATATGTGCTCTGAACTTCTGAGTATCAAATATTTTTTTCCGAATTGTTCTTGCAGTAGAACACATGATAGTTAGGTATTTACTCTGAAACAAAATGTGCTTTGAAGCTCACATACTTACATTTCAAACTTAGAATTATGTTTTGTGATTTTTCTAGGATGATTTAGAGGAAGTTGGTAAGACAGAGGCTGACATTATTGATTGTCTAATAAGCATGGTTATGAAACTTTCTGAGGCTTCTTTCAGGCCCCTCTTTTTCAAGGTAAGAAGTCTAAATGTAATTCACCTACATCAGCACATTTGTATTTTCCAGTTCTCAGACACAGGAAAGAGCTAATCTGCATTTCACTTTCAGCTCTTTGATTGGTCCAAAACAGAGTCTACCCTCAAAGACAGGCTGCTGACATTCCACCGAATAGCAGATTGCATTGCAGACAAGCTCAAGGGTCTCTTCACCCTGTTTGCTGGTCATTTAGTGAAGCCATTTGCTGAGACACTGAACCAGGTCAACATCTCTAAAACTGGTAAGTTGTGGGTTACGGGCTACAGAAAGCCAGTGACAAGCACAGTCTTAATCGCCGAGAAGTTAATTGCTGAAAGTTTAGTCTTACAGGATTTACTTCACAGCACACACCTCTCATTTCTCCCTTCTCTGGTGACATCTGGAGACATCTTTCTCTGGTGGAACCAAAGGACAATTTTCATCCATGTGTTCTGAGCTGCTATTAAAAAATTGAGACCACATGAAAATTTTCACTGTCAGGCCCAGTGAGTTCCCAGAGTATGAAACTGTGTGGAAAGAGGGAGACACGTCCCTGGGTTTTTCTTTCATTGACTTCCCTTGTATGGTGTATTCAGACTCCTTTGCTTTCTGGGCAAAAATTGGTATTACTATTCTGTGTGGGAAACTACTTGCCCATCCCAGCTGTAGTGACCTGAAGACATTGTCCATATCCACAGGTATAGCCAAGCACTTTTCCTGTGGCTGTTCTCTTTTATCCTTGTCAGTCTGTGGAGGGCAATGGCAGACTTGCTGGGGCAGTATCTAAAAGACAATACATTACATCCACTTCATTTTGTTCAGAAGGATGAGTACGCAATTGCTATGTAGTACGTGCTTTAGCTACATTCAGAATCTAGCAATGCTTTTATCATAGGGGAAGTTTTGTTTTCTTTTTGTTGATTTTTTTTTTCTTCTCCTTGATTGGTGTGTAGATGAAGCTTTCTTTGACTCTGACAATAACATAGAAAAGAGCTGCCTGCTGTTGCAGTTCACCATAGACTGTCTGCACAAGCTCTTCCTCTTTGACACCCAGAAGTTCCTGAGTAAGGAAAGAGCAGAAACCTTGATGCAGCCTCTGGTCGATCAGGTATTGACAAACACATAAAAAACAATTAATAGCTGATTTTTGTTCCTCCATCTGACAGCTAAAATATCAGGTGTCAATCCACTCCTTTAACAAAAAGGGGGGAATTAGTTCATTGTCTTCAGGCTATTCAGCAGTATTAACTGCTTTGCCTAAGGCTCTGAATTACTGATTTAATCCTTTTTCTAAGTGTCTTCATCCTGTAAGATTTGTGCATGTTGTTGAGCTCTTGCAGACCACTGTGCTCCCACTGATACTCTTTGGACTTAACTCTTGAGTACCTGAATGGCAAAGCTAGAAGTGCTTTTGGCTGAGTTTATCTGAGCCTGGATCTGTTTTGCTTCCACAGCTAGAAAATGTGCTTGGAGGAGATGAGAAGTTCCAGGAAAGAGTGACAGCACATCTGATACCCTGCATAGCTCAGTTTTCAGTGGCAATGGCAGATGATTCTCTTTGGAAACCACTGAACTACCAAATCCTGCTGAAAACAAGGCACAATTCGCCTAAGGTTGGGAGCTATAAGAATTTTTACTGGTTTTCTTCGTTGTGTTAGAAAATGGGAACAGTACCCCCAAAACCAGAAGTGAATTAACCAAGTCATTGCTAAAATACTGGCCTGAATGCAAATACTGGTGCTGTACTATGGTAACCCCAAGTTGTAGTGATGTATACAACATGCTTTTCTGCTCTTACTGTAAGCAGTGAGTATTCTACATGTCTCTCATACTATGTGGTTTGAGGTTTTCAAACATTTGGTAGCTGTTGGAAAAAGAGCTACTCTATTTGTGTACAAAGACAGGGGCACTTTAGAGGGAGAGCTGGAAGACATTTATCAGCTTTCAGACCTGTTTACTATATAATAGAGTATTAACCTGTCAAATGTCTCCTAGTCAGGGAGAGTTACTTGGTTTTTCATAGCACTGAGCTAAGCCCTGATGCCAGCGGAAGTGGAATCGTACCAGAAGGTTAAAGACCGTTCCATCAAAAAACTTCCAGCAACATACCTGCTTCTTCCAACCCAATTTTTGTTTGATACTGCCTTAGCTCAGATGTTAATATTTAAATTAGCTTAAAACTAGTTCCCTTTGGTAATGAAAGCAAGATTACAGTCTTATAATGGAAAGAAAGCAGGGGTGGGGGGGAAACAGGGAACTCTAATGTTTGTTTCCTTACATAGATTATTGTTTTGGTTTAGGTCCGATTTGCTGCCCTG
This sequence comes from Myrmophylax atrothorax, assembly GCA_026770055.1. NCBI lineage: Eukaryota > Metazoa > Chordata > Aves > Passeriformes > Thamnophilidae > Myrmophylax > Myrmophylax atrothorax. The sequence continues at coordinate 45,402,359 of JAOXXN010000446.1, read as the reverse complement.
CTTGCTTTGGTAGAAGTTGCACAAAAACTGAAGGAGAACTACCTGGTCCTGCTACCAGAATCTATTCCATTCTTAGCTGAGCTTATGGAAGGTAAAGGTCTCATACTGGCATTAGTGAAGGGTGACCTATTTCAAAGATTCAGACAGGCTGATTGCTATAAATCTTAATAATTGGTATACAGTGGCTTAAACTGTTCAAGATGCAAACCTAAATGGATTATATCCAACATACTGTGAAGTTCAGTTAAATTATGGTCGTTTCTTCAGTGTTGTAGCCTGTGCACATCTCCCCAGTTATATGTTTTAGATCAATGTTACACTGGAAATAATTTGCTTAATTCCATGACAAAGTATTTCTGAAAGATTATTTCCTACCTGATATTTGAAGATGGTGCTAGCTTTGATGAGTGATGAAGCCTTTAGCGTAGTTTTGTAATCATTGTTCTACTTCATTCCTGCTTTATTTTTTTTTCCTAGATGAATGTGAAGAAGTTGAACAGCAGTGTCAGAAGACAATTCAACAACTGGAAGTAATTTTGGGAGAACCACTCCAAAGCTACTTCTAAGTTTATGCCCTTTGTTTTCAAATTTTGTCTGAATTGTGTTACCTTCACACATTGAAGTGTTCCAGGCAAACTGTCATAACAATTTTTATCAGAGCCAAGATTTTAACTTTTTAATAAAATATTTTGAGAACCTGGCTTTATCATTTCTGGATGGACTGGGGACTTTGCTTACACCTTTTTTCTTAAGAGTGGGAAAGTGGAGCAGCAAATTCTGATAGCTGGGTACACAGTGACCTGTGAGGCTTGTTAAACTCCACTGTGCTCAGGGTATACAGTTACTGTCCCAGTGGAGGGGCTGGTGTGCTCCAAGCATGATACTCACTGGACTCATGCACTACAACCCTAAGAACGTGCTCTTTCTCGTATTTATAGGGAAGCAAAAACTAAACCCACTGAAGATACTGAAAAGGAAGCTCCAAGGAACTGATTCATACAGGAAGTATATCTGTTTTTCAGTCTTTGAAGACTGCTCCTGATGAGCTAAAGTTCAAGAATAAATTGCTTGCTATGGTAATGAATTTAGCAAAAAACACCTGTTTTGCACCATTACACTGGTTCATTACTGGCACTCAGACTCTATGGTTTGAAATGCAAGTGGTTAGATCTGACCCTATAAAAGAGGATCATCTTACATCCCTTACGGTGCTGGGAACAGGCCTCTGTCCACAGTGCAGTGAGCCTTGTAGATCCCAGACAGGGAAGGGTTACCCCATTCAAGCTCTTACAGGGTTTTCCTAAAAGAAAGCAACTATTAATGGTGTCTGCTGTCAGACAAAAAAGAGGGTCACGTGAGAACTTCCTGCTGAACTCTTACATGAGTGCAAGGATGCACAAGCGGTGGTATTGCTGTTAAGAGCTGCCTACCAGCTCCTCTGTTAAAAGCAGCCAGCTAAGTTTATCCTGCAGCCCAGGGGGACATACAGCACAACACTGTCCTGAAGGCCACACCAGCACAACCAAGGCCCAGCCTACGCCTGCTCAGGTTAAGTGGTGTGTGGATCACTAATTCCTTATGTGGAAACCATTCTCCAGTCAGGGTCACTGTGCCAACCTGGAGATACTGGTAGTACAATACGCAAAACAAGACAAGATACAGACCAAAAAGGGATGGCAGCTACTTAAAGCTACACTTGGAGAAAGAGTTCACAGATGGTTTTATTTATGCTTTTTATACATTAAATCTGGTAATTTAACAGTCTTTTAGTGTACATCTTATTCTTGAAATTGCTTCACTTTTAGCAGCTCTTATGATAAATAGGGACATCCTTCAGGCACGTATTGACAGTCAGTAGCAACTTATTTTTAAAAAGAATTTAAAAATTAAGACTGACATTGATACTGAAAACTGAATAGGAACAGCTTGTTTCACATAGATGGAATTTTAATACCAAGACTGAAAAAGGATTCATTCTCTCATCCACTGGTGAGTAGTCACTCAAGTGCCCTCTCTGCTGAAACCGTGCCTGGAGTACCTGGGTTCACACATTTTTTTAAAAATGAAACCCACAAATCCCCACTCCAGGCCCTAAGCAATCTTAACTCAGTTAGGAGCCACTTCAGATCAAACAAGCTTTCAGAAGCAATTTGGAACCAGGTAAATCACTTCCCTTTGCTTCACTTTGGAAAACTAAAAGGTAGAAATGCTAGGCCCCTTAGAAGCAGGAAGTGACATAACCATGAGTGTCAGAGAAGGTACTGCTGCAGCATCAGCAGGCTAAGAATTAAGATCCAACTCCTCCTTGTGTTTTGCTACAATTAATGGGACAGCTGTTTGCTTAATCCAGCCTCAGTAAAAAAGGTTATAGTAACTAATATAAACTAAGAAGTAGAAAAGTATATTTCATAATTCTATATCCCTTTTGAAGTGGATAACTGTATCTTTGGATCCTATTCCAGTCTCATTTCTACTTCACAATCTCAAAAGTGTACTAACGAGGAATGATGAATAGTAGTTTAACATAAACATACCAAGTGCAATTGTTAGAGACAGTATGATGCAGCATTTTCTTATTGCTAGGTTTAGTAATACAGGAGATTATTCTGAGCAAACACTTACTTAGCTTGCCAGGAAACTGTAAACTGGAGGAGGATTTAATCTCGCAGCTAGCAATTCTGGTACTTGGCTAACTCTAGTAGATGCAGAAGCCCAGACAGATTAAAGGCAGGATCAGCATGAGTCAGCACCTGCTCATACTTGACAAGGTGTCATTAGAAGAGGTTGAATTCTTTCAGTACTGATTGAAAAGAACTACCAGCTCCTCACATCTAACAAGTGAATATCTCCTATGACCTCCACTGTGTTGATCTTTTCAAATTGTTTAAAACGATGCTTGTACTCCAGAGTGTGAACACCATTAATAGCAACTTTGAACTCGTAGGCACCACAGAAAATAATCAGCTGAAAAGCAAGAAGAGAAACAGTTAAGTTTTAAGCTCAGATAAGACATGAAAAACAACTTTATGACCTAGCCTAGACTTGTGCAAGACCTGCTTCTGTTACAGAACATGTTTCATGCAAAAACAACATTTAAAAATAAAAGTGGAACATCATAGAATCAGAGTAACCGAAACTGCAAGGGACCCATAAGGACTACCAAGTTCAACTCAAATTAAAATTCATTCTGAGGCTGAATTCTTGCATCTATTTCAAAAGAAAACTTATTAAAACCAAGTCAGAGCTCTGCTCTCTACGGTCCCATTTAATCCTAAATCTTTTCAAGACACTGAAGTGCAGCAATAGCAGTTTTATTTGAAACTGTATTAGTGACATGACATTTAAGTACCTCAGTTAATCCTTTTGGCAGAATTTCCAGTTTGATGTGATGTTTCAGTTAATCTTACCTCAAAGTACATCCCTGGACTGAAAGGGAAGTTAGCAACTTCCTTTTCTTCTTCTCCCCAGCTGTCATAAAGATAGGAGTTTCTTACAAAAACTTTGTCTTTAACTCTGGGATTCAGATGCAACGCAATGTCCTTTGAGTCACTTGGTTTCAGATTTATTGCAAAGCTGGAAGATATTTTTTAAAAGTTTATGATTCCAAAGGTTTATAAACATGGTGCAGTAGTCCATGCCATTTACCAAGTGCTTAGCCAATACTCAGGACTGTTTGGGAGCCAGGGCCATGATTCACCTGAGGAAGCAAGCAGGCAGCTAGCATGCATCTGTCTCCTTTGCACGGAAACCTTTGCTGGAGGTAGCAAATGTAGGATGTGATGCTGGCTAGATTCACTTCACACTCACAGCTCTCTGCTCATGTCTCAGCAGGAAGGTATTGAGCCAAGAGGGCCAAGAGCTGCTCCCCTACTGCATCAGGAAGCAGCATTCTCACAGGAACATACAATGCTGCCTGCTCCCCCACCTCTTTCACTCAGGCAATAGAGAGGGGGAAGCTTTGTTTTACCTAAAGACAATACATTCTTTCTGCCAACAAACTGGTTAGACTCTAAGGAAAAGTTTAACGATTCTCTCCATACATTCAAGACTGGTGGAACATCATACATACAAAATTATTTTGTAGGCATCGTAGCTCTGCCCAGGCTAAATGAATACTCCACAATCTCAGACGTGTCCCCAAAACAGGGTTCCTAAAGGGGACCTCTGGAAGATGAGAGGCAAGAGTCATCCAAATTCAAATGAATCCTTCAACCTGTGACCAAGACCTCACTGCATTTGAAGAACAAATACTGCACCACCATCCAGCCCCTCCCCACAAATTAGCTCCAACTGTCCGGTCATTGCCTTCTTTTGAGAATTACTCAGTCCAAATAGGAAATATTGCAACACTTCTAAGCTGTGAAGTTCTCTTTTTCACCAAGAAAAAGGAACATCTACAACTGTGTGAAATGGGTGAAAGATATGAAATAGCTTACAAACTCTATATAAATACATGTTTAAAAGCACAAACACAAAGAGCAGACAACCTACAATGCTTTCACTGACAGCCAAAACCCTCTTCATGCTTATAAGCAGGACATTCAGCACTTGAAATGTGTTAATAAACTTTCAAGGCAAAAACAGGAATACAAATGCTACTCTCCAATTATTAATTATCCTGTTCAATCTGAAATCCATCCAAACTTTGTTGTTGAGATTTCCAGACTTTGGGTTCCAGTATGAATAAGAACTTTGAATGCTGTTCAACTGCAGGGAAGAAACGTGTCCTGAGGCAGCAGGAGTGCAATGCACACACACAGTGTGAAAAGCATGTTTCTCATCATTTGTACTAATTACTTCATTTTTAGGCACGTTTCTGCAGAGCCAAATCAGCCTTCAATTAAAGAATATGCTGAAGCACAGACATTTCCCCAGCTCCATGCTGACTATGTTGCACTTCCCTCCTCCCCAGCCTTTACTTCATGTTGGGAAAATACCTTCTTTTGCAACTCGTTTTTCCTAATTTGCTATGAAATTTATAGCTCATACTCCCCTACCAGCTTTCATAAAATCAGAGAACAGCCTGGGTTGGAAAGGACCTTAAAGATCATTTAGTTTCAATGCCCCCGCCATGGAGAGGGACAGCTTCCACCAGACCAGACTGCTCCAAGCCCCATCCAGCCTGGCCTTGAACACTGCCAGGGATGGGGCATTCATAACTTCCCTGGGCAACCCATTCCAGTGCCTCATCACCCTCACAGTAACTAATTTCTTCCCAATATCTAATATAAACCTACCCTCTTTCAGTTGGAAGCCATTCCCTCTTGTCCTGTCACTACATGCCCTCGTAAATAGTCTCTCCCCATCTTTCCTGTAGCCTCCCTTCAGGTACTGGAAAGTCACAATTAGGTGTCCTCAAAGCACTTTTTTTTTCCAGGCTGAACAATCCCAATTCTCTTAGCTTTTGTCACAGGAGTTCCATCCCACTAATCACTCAGTTCATCCCTCAGTTGTTGTCACTGAGCACCTTCATGCTTATACAGCCAAGGTTCTCAGAGAGGTATTCAGAGAAATTTTGTAATATGCAGCATTTGAGCATACCAGCAACTCCTCTAACTCACTCATTTTCCACCTATTTCTGCCAGTTCCCCTACTCTTGGACCAGTTTGGAACAGAAGCTGTCACTACAATACATTTGCTCACATGTGTTACACAATGGGAAGCCCTGAACAGACACTCAAACATGTGAATGATGCAGATTTAGTAGGTAAGTCACTTAGATTTTACCTTCATTTTTCACAATGGAGCTGCTCTTTTAAGTCCTCTCTAAAGCAGTATCCTGCAGGTTCCCAGGAAAACTGCACTGTAGTTTCAGATGGTTCCAGGTGCAAAGTTACAAGTGAGTAAGGATATACAGAGGATATTCATTTTAAAGAGTACCTCAGTCAAACAGCACAAAAAATATCTGTACCACGTACCTCTTTGGGTTTTTATTCACTTCTCCTTTAATGGCAATTGTGCATCCTGGACGAAGTGCAGTGTCAAGTTTCCAAACATAAGGAACACTCTGCAAGCATATCACCAGTAAAAGTTTTGACTATGACTTACTTTTTCCAATATAGAAGCTGAGCTTTACTATGGCAGGAAAAAATTTGGTGTACAATTGCAAATCTGCACTTACAGCTAAAGTTACTCCTACCAACAAGTTCTGTGATACTAATACTATAGTGGAAAACTTACACTGAGATAAAGATATCAATGTGTTGGTTTTTTTCATTAGACAACCACCTTGGGTTCAAAATAAACATTATTTACAACTACTTCAGCCAGCACTAATGGTGGAAGGAGAGGAAGAAGTCAAAAAAAAAGAAAAATATAAGAATGAAACTGCTATAACTTAAATTAAAACCAGTGACAATTATTCAAATGGAGCCGTCCTGAGCTCTCCTCTCTGAAAGCATTGGTTCTGCTTTTTTAAAGGGGTAAGACTCATGATAAGTGTGTTGTCATCCCACAGCTGCGTAAGTACTAGAAGTAGGATCACTGAGTATTCTGTCCTCCTGGCATCAGTTCATAATGATATAGTGCAAGTATTTTATTAATCTTCTTTTTTCATTGTGTTAGAAGCGTTAGAAAAGGAGCGAATGGAGAATTACTTCCCCTTTATGTTTTTGTTGAAGTCTACCACTTGCAAATTACAATACTGCATGTTATTTAGTTTTCAGTAAGACTGAAGAAGGCAGGCTGTCAAGTGACAGACCATCTAAAATCATGGCACTCGCTGCAACTTCGCCTTCTTCACAAATTCTATTTGTATATATTCCTGGTTTTCAATCCCTTTTCAATTTGAGTGTGGTCCTTACTCCAGTCTGGATACAATCCACCTGTACAGCTTTTTGCAAAAAGATGAGCACTCACTCCATGTTTGCTCCACATTAGCTGGGTGCAAGTTCCAACCCTACGGTGAGATGGTTGCACCCAACTATGGGAAGTGTACACAGGTATGGCATGGATCTGTCAGCACGAAGATGTAGCAGGCAGGTTCCAAGACACACACATTAACATAATATGACTGCAGAACACTTTTGCTTTGCAGGTATTCCCTACGGCTGAGAAAACAAAGCATGCTTGTTTGGAAAAAAAGTTTTGAATGTGCTTTGGTCCTCACTTTTTATTTCTCTGTTTATGTTGTGAAGGCTGCATTTATCTTTTGGGTTTTCTAAACGATTTGACAAATAGTCTCACTTTTACTAGCAGCACAGAAGAATTACTCTCTACAAAACCATACTGATGATCATCTCCCAGTAGACTCTCAATTCCCTTGTTCTGTGCATGTTTTTTCATGAATAACTGGGATATGCTTGATGTTTTTACTCTTCACGTTTGCCACAAATCTACACAAGACACTTACCAACTGTGAACCATTTGGCATTACCCCCTACAAGAGAAAAAAAGAACATTATCTAGTTTATCAGACAACAGGGAGATGCATTCAACCTTTTACAAACATACCTACGTTTTCTGTGTTTATCTTTGTTACTTCTAGAGACGATGGCTGAGAGCCTTGTAAAGACTGCAGAAAGACAGATATTTAGGTGTAATTGCTAAAATCACGGAACTTTTAACATAAACTTGGTTTAGAAGCAGATCTGTGCTCCTTTGAAGGGTGAACTGTTAACATAGAATCTAGGGCTCTGGTAATGAAAGACAGCCAAACCTCTACGAACCACAGAAAAATCCTGAAGTACAGTATTTGAAACCAAATCAAGGCTTTTGAAGACCACCTCATTACCTTTTGAATCTTAATTTAACAGTCAGAGCACTGTTAAGCCCTCAGCATCGAAGGGTACCCACAGAGTTTTCCTCACTGGGGTAGAAACACCAGCATGGCAGATTCATGCAGGGGGGTCCTTGGGATTCTAAGCAGCCCCCAGCATCCCTGTCCCTTCCCATAGGAAAGACAGATGAGCAACATGGCCATGCAGAGACATAGCTCCTGCTTAGCCCAAGCAGATTGTGTCTTTAGCCTGTTTATTTCAACACAAGCCTCCACCTTCCTCCTCAGGAAAGTGTCTTAGAAGCAATGACTAAAATGAAACAATCCTCCATCTCCATTCTTCTCTTCTGCAAAGGACTAAGCACCAGCAACCACAGACTAAACCAAGTGTTTTGTTTTGTGCTTGGGACACCAACTTGCAGCACCTGCTTGACCCCAAGCTCTTCTTGGAGTCAGTCCTCCAAGACTAGGAGTCAGACAGCTTTGCAGGAACATTTTGCTGGCAACATGCCCAAGGCCATGTGATGGGACCCATAAAGGTGCCTGTGGCCTGATGGGCTGATAAGCCTTGATGAATTGAGGGAAACGCCTCAGCCCCCTGAAGGGGTGCTCCCAGCAGAAGACAAAAGTGAGGCAAACTGATAAGTGGTGGGTGTTACCAAAGAACGGAATGTTATCAACTTAGCATGGCCTTTCTTTGCAGCACCCTGCCTCTGCAGACTCAAGGAGCCCACCCCCCTTCAGGCACCTGCATCACCCCCCCCCAAAAGATTGACTTTAGTCACACAACCACCTGAAGAA
>JAOXXN010000446.1:45365112-45384864 GCA_026770055.1 Myrmophylax atrothorax | reverse complement strand
CAGCGCCGCCTCCGCCCCGGGAGCGGCCCCGGGGGCGGGCCGAGAGCTCCGGGAGCGGCGTGTGCACCTCCGGGAGCGGGATGTGACCCGGGTGGGTCCGGGAGAGGCGTGTGCACCTCCGGGAGCGGGATGTGACCCGGGAGGGTCTGGGAGAGGCGTGTGCTCCTGCGAGGTGCGGGATGTGACCCGGGAAAGGCCGGGAGCGGCTTCTGCTCCTTCGGGGAGCTCGATGTGACCCGGGAGGGTCCAAGAGCCACGTGCCCTGCGGGCTGGATTTACACCTCGTGAAGTTAATTCAGCTCCTTCCCCTGCAAAGCCTTCCCTTCCTTTATGTGTTGTGTTTCCTCTGCAGGTCCCTTGTTACAGCCTAACCCACATCTGGCAAGACGCCTCTCGCACAGAAGAATAGAATTGTGTAGGGTTGGAAAGGACCACTGGAGATCACCCAGTCCAAGCCCCCTGCCAAGACAGGGGCACCCAGAGCAGGTGACACAGGCACACATGGGGTTCTGAATGCTGGGGTTTGAAGTCTTCAGAGATGGAGTCTCCATGACCTCCTGGGGCAGCCTGTTCCAATGCTCAGCCCACCCTCAACATAAAGAAATTCATACTGAGGTGGAACTTCTTGTATTTTAGTTCATGGTCATTGCTCCTCATCCTGGGCACCATTGAAAAGAGTCTGGCACCATCCTCTTGGCACCCACCTTTGAGATATTTATATGCATTAATGAGACCCCCTCTCAGTCTCCTCTTCTCTAGACTGAACAGGACCTTCTCCCTCAGTCTCTCCTCATAAGAGAGATGCTCCAGACCCCTGATCATCTTTGTGGCCTCTGCTGGACCCTTTCCAGTAGCTCCTTATCTTGTACTGAGGAGCCCAGACCTCCAGATGGGGGAGAACACAGTACCCTGGATGGGGCCTCACTAGGGCAGAGTAGAGGGGCAGAATCACCTCCCTCAACCTGCTGGCCACACTCTTCCCAGTGTAGCTCAGGATACCACTGACCCTCTTGGCTGCAAGAACACAGTGTTGGCTCATGGTCAACTTGACATCCTTCAGTACTCGGGGTTCTTCTCAGCAGAGCTGCTCTCTAGTAGGTCAGCCCCAAACCCATACTGGTACTTGAGGTTATTCCTCCCCAGGTGCAGGACCCTACACTTGAACCTCATTTCATTTCTCTCTGTCCAATTCTCCAAACTCTCCAGTGACCCATCATGACTGTGGTCATCTCCAGTGACCACACACAAATGCAGTTTCAAAGCTCACAGTGGATCATTTGCTGCCCCAGGACCTTTGTGTTTCTGAAACCTCAAAATCTTACACCCACACCCAATCTTAAACCTACTGGCCCAATGCTTTGCTTGCATCCTCCCCTTCCCTCACAGGCCTCACTAAGAGTGGTTTTTGGCAGTTTTGGTCCAGTAAGCGAAAAGGTCAGTGAAGTTCCCTTGTAGTTTTACAGCTCATGACGTGTAGCAACAAGCTGCTCAGAGAAGCACAAATTAAAGTTCCCCCTCTTCATATGCTGGATGGAAGAAAGATGAGCACAAAAATAAATGGGGCAATACAAAAGGCCCACAAAATTAAATCACCTTATCCTATTCAATTACAGGCATTCAGTATTTCTTTGCCTTGCAAAAATGTGTTGGTAGCAAAGTTAGAATGGTATTAAGCCACTGTTGCCACAAAGACCATTACAGTATCTTAGCTAGATAATATTCAGTCTTCTATTCTACAATTAACCAGCACAAAACCCCCTCATCCCAAATCATATCTGCTTGCTAGAGTTCTACTGGTAGTTGTGGGATTGATGCTTTAAAAGGTACGTCAGCTTAGCTATATCAGATTTGAAGGATTAATTTGCAGAAAGGTGTGATAACACTTCTTTTGAGGAGAACTGCAGAAATGAGCTATTCAGATTAAAGAGTGGCAGACCAGAATGCTTCAGGAAAGATACCTTGGAATCATGCATGGCTTTGAGAGAAGACACAGAACTAGCTGAGTTCAAAAAGCCTGCTATTCAACTGTTCTACATAATACCAGGGAACTATTTAAAAGGAGAAACAATACAAGGTCTTAGAGCCTGAACCATCACTTAGTTTTTCTTTGAAACTATTTTTCCCAGGCATTCTGGTTTAAAGAGTAAAAAGCTTTTATAAAACCAGACTGACAGAAGTACATGAAATACATTCAATTCTCAGTATTTGAAAGCAACCTCAAAGCAGGTTTGAAAGTTCATGTCAAACAACAGGGACAGAAAAGATGCTGAAAAGCTGGAATAAAAAATATGACAATGAAAGGAGGAGCAATAAGTGTTACTAGAACCACAGAAAATAAAGTTCTACTACTTTACTACTTCTTGCTCAGGGCTCTTCTACATTTGGGAAGAAACAATCCAAAGGAAATACAGTGATTTAAACTATGCACCAGTTCTTCACTGAAGCAGAACAGCTGTTTGATTAACATGCTGATTTTAGGCTGAGTCATAGGCAGTTTACGAAATTTGCAGGAAAATCCCTACTTCAGCTTTCAAACCTGATGGACCATTGGCAATGAGTCAGTTGGATTACAGCTTCAGCATCCTTGTGTTACACTGTTGTTGCTTTGGCTGAAAAATCAGCCATTTTCTTGCTGATTTGTTGTGACAAATAACAAAGTCTTCCCTTATTTCCACCATCCAAGTCCTAATTGAGGCTTTTGCTTTGAAAGCTACAATTTGGTGTGCATACAATCATTGCTTGGACTGTGTTTTATCCTGTCAGCATAGACTGACTTCCCATGTTCCAGCAGAATTTTGCTTGCTGGAGAAATAGAAATGCTGTCAAGAGGGATGCAGACAATTTCAGCTGAAGCAAATTTAGCAGCTATTCTTGGCCAAATGGTGGCATTTGAGGGAGGACCCTGTTATCCTTAAGAAATTTTACCTGCCTTTCCTGCCTCAACACAAGAACTGGCAGAGGAATATAATCACAAAACAGTGGCAGTGCAGGAGCTGCTACTGCACATCAGCTGCTGCCACACACAGCCTTTATGAACTTCCTGTGAATTTTCAGTGATAATAAGTCATCTCCAAACCTTACATATTCCCTTTTGAATGCCAAGAACTATTTCAATTTATCTTCTTGAAAAGTGAAATGTGATCTTTTACAGGTACAGCTTTTCATTTTATTTTCCCTTTCCACTTTGAGACTTATCACTTGAGCAGCAGTAGCAGACCACAACCCACTAAATGGGACAAAATGAAGGTGCCTAGCACAATTTTACACAGAGCAGTTGGATCTACGTTACTGAGTCTAATAGTGACAATGAATTTAGTTTGAATAAATACAGTGCTCGGTGAGTCTGTTGTCAGCAAAACTGGATTTGATACATTTTGTCCTAATCGCCTGTATAATTGTACCATGCTTCACTCTAAGCTTCTAACAGCAATATAGGCCATGCTAGTAACATGCTTACTCAGAAATCTGGGAAGTTAAACTTAACTGATGCCCAGGCTCTTTTTTTAACTATTTCTCACACAGTCAGGTGGCTTAACAACTACTTTGCTGGATAGAAAAAAGAAGAGTACAACCACAGACTACTTTGAGCCCTCCTGTAATTTCTTGGTAAAGGAGATGCTATATTTGCTCCTTTCTTCCTGACATGAACACGTCATCTTATATCTGTACTTCTCCAAAACAGAGGCTGGTGCCTTCGCTGTTGGGGCAGCAGGGCTGCATCCAACCTGCACAAGACCCAGCAGCATTACAACCTGTCCTTCACGAGTCACTTGTCCCAGCAGTGCTCTGGCTCTGCTAGCTGCCTTAGTTAGCTATCTGCTCCTGCTCTCCAGTCCCTCTCACTTTTCAGCACAGTGCCACAAAGCACATAATTACATGCTATCCTACTTCCTCAAAGGAGACTTCTCAAGCAGACCTCATGTCCTTGCTGCCAAAGCAATAACCTGTACTTCTCAGGGCAGCAAGCTATTGTCCAAAGTCACAGTAACAACATCCATAGTCACACTTACTTGGCCCAGTATTTTATGTACAGTTCCAATTATAAAATTATACAGTTCCAATTATAAAATTGACATCAATAATGGAATTCCCTAGACTTGACACAAACACATTACAAAACCTCTCATTGGTCTTTATTTGTTCAACTCCCCTCCACAATTCAAAATACCATTATTCCTTTTATGTAAGAGGCTGTTTTTCCCTTTTTAGGCCTCTCCAGCACTTTCTGTAATAGGTTATTTTTGGTTTCCCAGTGTTCAAATATGCTTATTTACTTTTCTTCTTAGCCTAGATACCAAAGCCCAAAGTTACGCTGACTATAATCTAGGGGTAGAGTTGTCTGCCCCGTGGCTACATTTATCCTTTCCCTGATGCATGCAGTGCCATCACAGCTTCCTAAGTTCAGCTGCTCATTTGAGGTTGGTACAGGACTTCTGTGCTCCAGTAGAGATGAAACTGGCTGTACCACAGCAAGTCAAAGGGTCATGTACCCATGAACATTACAGACAGTGGCCATTATAAGCTGTGTGAAAGAGCAGAGTGAGAACCAAGGCAAGCACCCAGCACACACTCAGCTTCTGACCATCAGCTTTCTGACCCATCTTACTGAATAAGGAGACCATGAATTTGCCCTATTCATTTTTAGATGAAGGACACCAATTTTGAGCCTCCACAACACTATCCCCAGCAGTATATAATATGTTTTAATGACTCACTGTCTGAATATTCTGCAGGTCCCATCAAGAGTCTTAACAGGCTGGTAACAGATCTAAAATATGCATTATGACAAGTTTGTTTATCCTTGCCCACAGGTGATGTATACACACATTATCTAGCTTTGCAGTGGGGCAACCAAAGTAGGCTACTAACAAACTTGCCCCCTGAAAGTTACTCTCAGCTAATCTTTTTTATGTTTTTGTATGGTACCAGAATAACTGTAATTTCTTCCCCTAGTTAATACAATACTACAGGCCACAGGGGTAAAACATCTAGTACAATGTCCTGTTCAGTAAGGACTTCATAAATTATCTCAAAAGACTGACATTGTTGTGTCTTCCATAGTTTTAGTGAAGCTGTTTGTGCATTACAGCATTTTCTCATGGAAATTATTCCCCTATCTTCTTTGAAAGGCTTTAGATTCCAACAGGACATGAGCCACCACTTCTTGGTACACAAACATTAAAATTTCAGTCAACAGCCCAGCTGGCCCAGCTTTTATTTAGCTATAAGTTAACCAGTGACCTTCCATAACTCTTCCTTGATATGTCAATACTTAGGTCCAGTGTTCGTTCAGGTCTTCTCATTTTCCGTTTAAAGCTTACAGATCACAGGGAACAAAGGAAAAAGTTGCAGGGTTTAAAGTTGTGGGGGTTTTAATGTGCTGACACATTCAGAAGCTTAAAATCCTATTGCTACTTCAGAACCTAATAAGTAATCTATTTTTTGTTGCAATGCCTGCTTTTTAAAGCTAAATGTTGAAGAGAATCCTAAAAGCAAACAAGATACAGAATAGATATGAGGGCCAAAGGACAAACAAGTTACAGAGAAATAAGCAGTCCTTTTGAAAACCAATTATAGGACATATAGCCCTTCAAACATACTGGCCCCTTCTTTTTTAAATCAGTGACCCAACACCCTAGGACTTTTCAAGTAGTCAGGATCACTTCACTTGCATTGCAAAAGATACTAGAGCAAACCTCTGCCTGTGCTTGTCTTGTCTGCACCCCCAACCCCTACACACACACCCCAGGTGCTTGTGCCACAATCTGCACATAGTGCTTCAGTCCCTACCTACCTAGGAAGGTAAGAAACATCACGCATTTGTGCAAAAGGAAAAAGTGTCTGATGTTCTCCAGACTAGAGACTGTGACCAAACCCAAGATCCCTTGCACCTGACCTTCACACCTTCATCATTGTCATTGCAGTTGCCCTTGGATCTCTCTGGTGGGTCTCTGCAGTTACAGGTGAGTTCACCTGCCCTCAGTACTCCTGCATTTTCAAGGGAGAAGTGAGAGGGTTGTAGTATCACCTCTCACCACAAGGTGGTAGGTGTTTTCTTATGGTTAGAAGGGAACAGGCTTTCAATAGACCTTTGAGTTGGTGAACTCAGCTTCAGAGAAAGCAGAGGCAAATGTAGATTAGGACAAAAAAATCTGTTTATGGAACTGTGAATGAACTGAAGTAGGAGAAGCTTGCATATATTGGGTACAAAGATGAAAATAAATACTCAGCTTAGACTCAAAGTATTGCTACTGTAAGGATTTGGGTGCCGCTTTCTTATCCTGGCTCTTTCTGTTAAGGAACTTTATAGCTGAGTAAATGTCTTTTATGTCATCAACAACATGGAAGTTTGGTTATTTTTGAAGACAAAAAACCATCCCCAAACTAAATATTGGGTATTTTGAAGCAAACTTACAATAAAAAAAGCGCACACATTCATGTGGATATGTAAAGTTGTGTATCTATCTCATGCTGTACACAGATACACAGAACATACTTGTTACCCAAGTTACTAACACATTTGGCCTTGTTTCTGGAATTCATCAATAAAAGTTGAAAGAGGTTATTAATGAAGATTTTCAGTGAACTAAACTATTTCTGTATATACCTCAGAAGAAAGAGTAAGTTAACATCATAGACATTATTTCTCACCAAGTATTTCTGACAGAAGCTACTTTTTTCTCATCTCTTCTACAGTTTTAATCCTCATCTTCATAGCACTGTGAAGGCCAGTAAACAAAGCCTGAAAAAATCCAACACACCAATACTTACAGGTTGAAGTTCCAAAAGGCTAAAGCCAACCTTGCTGTTTCCATCCTAAGAAGACTTGCACTGCTCTTTCTTACCTTTAAGAATCCCATGTGACTCTCATTACCACAACAACAAACACATATTTACCCAAACGACCTGCTTCTGAAATCAAGAATCATATTTTACAAATGCAAAATACAGAGATCAAACTAGCTAGTAAGTCTGTCCAGCTGTTTAATTGCCTCTCTGCTCCTAATAGAAAGTACAGCAAGCCCTTCCCAAAGCCGCGAACTTCCCTTTCCCATCAGTTTCTTCTTAGTGCTGCTTATAATTCAGCCTGCCTAACCAGTAAATCCATAGCTTCCCTATCTATTTAAGGTCAACTGACCATAGCCATGCAATCAAGTTGAACTCAGGGGCTAGAGAAAGCACTTTTCTGTCAAAACAGGCAACAAGCCCAAGTCATTTAATACTGCTCTGCCGCTCTGTCCAAAACAGACACAAAAATTAAAATTTACAAGATATACTGAAATTAATTATGAATAACTAACTGCTTTACCTTCATGGACAGAAGAATACGATGTGCTGCAAAAAATTACACAAGCAGGCTGCTCTTTAAGTTATTATAAACGCTATCCACTTTCTTTGGCCTTGTTTAAACAATTCTGCAGTCTGACAAATAATTTCCACAATGTCTGGCCACAAGTCAACAGGGTTACTCTAACTTCATAGAATCATAGAATCAGTTGGGTTGGAAGAGACCTCCGAGATCATCAAGTCCAACCCTTAATCCAACTCCATTTTGATTACTAGATCATGGCACTCAGTGCCACATCCAGACTCACCTTAAACAACCATAAGTCAGAACTTACTTTTTTTTTATCTCTTGGTAACATGGCATTATGGGAGGCAGTTTGAGACAGTGAGGGGAGAGTAGGTCTCATATGGCAACAGGAGAAAGATACAATGGAACAAAACTGATAGCCTATTAGAGCCTTTTTAGTGTCCAATACCAGACTGGTTACTAATCAGGAAAAGTTCATCCAGTATAGGATTCACACCTCTCTATAGTTAGTAACTCCACTGTAAGTTTCTAGATAAACCTCTATCATCCTATCAAAATTAACTAATTTTTTATATGGAAAAGAAAAAAAAATGCACCTTCCTTTCTTGAACAGCAGTACCTCTTGCAAACATGAGTGCTTTAAGGAGTCATGAATTTCATATATAAGACATTTTTTACACGGCACAACTAGTTGATAGATCAGTCGCTCCAAGGTGGCTGGTGAGAAAGAAAACAGCTGTGTTCCTAGCTGTGATAAAAACAGAGACAATAAAGTCAAACATTCACAATCTGTATTTCTTCTAAAAGTATACATTATAACAGAAGATATAAGAATAAACTGAACACTCAGACCCAACATCTTGTATAAAGATATAAAGTTAAAAAAAAGGTGTGTACATCTCCATTTATGCCATAGAAAGAAGAAAAAAAGCATTTCAAGTATACTAACAAATAATCCAGTGTGTGGTGAAGTTTAAGGTTAACATTTTCAACCTTCAGAGCTGAATTTATACAGACTCCAACTACGCACACCCAGAAGGAGCTTTATTTCCATCAGACATGAATTCTTGCAGGTGACATTGAGTTTTCAAGAGCTTCAAGGGATCAGAACTCATCTCCAGAAGACATCAGCATTTCTTTGAAATTTTACAAGTTTCAGCCAGAAAACAGGAAAAGGGGTAGATTTCAGTTGAACACATTGATTCAGAAATGCTGCTGCATCATTTTGTATTCCCATTCTGAGTCTTAGGTGAGGGTTCCAGCTCCCTGTTGGACTGGATCTACCAAAGCAGAGCATATTATAAAACCACACACATATAGCTGTGGTATGTTATGGGAGGGAAGAGCTGTTGGCATACATGCCAGCACTGATCAGTAAGAAGAACAATTTAACACAGACACATGATCCTAAACCACGCGTGCAGTTGGCCCAAGATATGGGGATTATGTTGGACAAACTGCATTATGAGCTCTTAGCATGTAGGCAGTGGATACCTCTGAAGGAACTGAAAATAGCAGAGAGCCCAGGCACAACAGTAGTCCTCAAAGCTGAATCCAGAGCATTAACTACAGACAGAAAGTTATTTGCAAAAGTTAGAGTTGACATAAATCTATCGGGAAACCGCAGTTCCTGGAAGAGGAATGCAAAACATTTGCACTGCAGCCCCAACAAGATACAGCAGTACAACTTCCTCCTTAAAATATATCTAGAAAATGAAAGAGTTCTAAATAAAGAGTAGCAGCTTTTTTGAGGAATCATTAAAAAAAGTTTTTAAAAATTCCAGTCTTTTCTAAAAAAATTAAAAATTCAAATCTCAAATTTAGGTAAATCTTTTCACCTTGAGACAAGACTTTCAACTTCTTGAAGTCACTAAAATAAAGTTATGTCACCCCAGAACTAGTGCCTGACATTGAAAATGTTAGTCTTTACTTCTAGTTCCTCTGTAACCATATCACTCAGCATCTACAGTAAAGTATTACTAGAGGTACTTTTTCATTCTCGTACAGTAAGAAACTCAGTATACAGCATTAGATTTCCCTCAGCATTGCTACTTATTCTTAGTTATTTCTACTCAAGAGAAGTAAACAGTTTATCAATTTGCACCCCATCTAGTTTTGCCCTACACATCTTGACATACTATTCACCAGTGCTTTGGTATATACACGTTTGTACATACTAGTATTGTCTGAGATGTCAGAAGAATGGCAGGGAAAAGACCAATTTCTGAAACATTTAAAATGTAAACAGTGTAATTCAGAGTATCAAAATCCTTTGAAAAACATCAGTCTAAACCACTGTAAGTGCTTTAATAACCATCTCCCTGGACTGCAGGTGAATTCACCTGTTAATTTTCCATTAGAGTGGCTTTAATCAATACACAGTGCTAGTTCCACGTAAGTGTGCAACTACCTTGGTGTGAGACAGAAAGTAGGTCAACGCACAGGACTGTAAAGAAACCCACAGCCTGTGACAAGGGAAGTTATAGGCAATACTAATGATATGCTGGGAGTGAGGCATTAGCTTCTCACACTGCAAAGTGAGACGCATTTGATACATGCACTCAGACTGTATACTGTCTTCAAAACTTTGGAAAGTAATCTTAAGTATAGAGCATTTCAATTGGGTTTTTTGACCTCCAGAGATTAGGGGTTGGAAAGTCTCTCTGAATTGCATGATTTCTTCATAGGGCAAATACATGCCTTATGATGTAGTAGCATGCAAATAACTATTTTGTTTAACAGCTAGTATTGTTTAACATCTATTCTTGTTTATAAAAAAGATTTAAAGCTTAATTTGCTTGAACATGATGTTGAAACATTGAATTAAGTGTAACACGCAAATCCAAATTGCTGCTTGAAACACTGAGGTGTTCCTGTGCCAAAAACTGTCATAAAGCTTTAAAAAAATGAAAAAGGAAAAAAAAAAAATTACACCTCATCTACTAAGTAGAACAAATAAAATTGTAGAAGTGCTGCCCGTAAGGCCAAGAGACTTGCCTTCTAATTGTGGCTTTCCCAGTAGCAACAGAACACAACTGATATGGTTCATAACTGCTGCAGTAAAACCAGTGGTCTGGCTTTTTAATTCCTCTTCTGCTTAGGAAGCCTATGAACAGCAGCAAAGAAACTGAAGAAAATTGTAGGCTCAAGAGCACAACCTGGATAATTCCATTCCCTTTTGGAAGACGATCTTTGCAACCATGAGGGGGCACAGAGCATACATATGTGTATACAGTAGGTAAAGCTTACACAGTATACAAACCGTCAGTACAGGCTGTCTTTTTCTTGCAAGGGAAACTTCCCATGTATTAGTGGCAGCTAGTCCCAGCCTTTAACACGTAGGAACTAACAACTTTCTTTGACCTAGAAGTCATTCTGGTAAGTTCTGCTCCCTCTCTTGGGCCATTCCTCCTCCACCCATTTCAGCAGCACCTTCACAACATCAATTCTCTTATAAAATTTACAGAGATCAATCAGCTGCTGCACAGTCCGGTCACTATTTCGTAGCAAGAACTCCAAGGTGGGACTCTGGGGCTTTTGTTCAAGGAAACACAATTCATCGTAAGTCATCCCCCACTTGCTTGCTAAATTTCTCCAGTTTTTCACTGTTGGGTGGCAGGGATCCAGCTTTAGCCTCACTGTGTACAACAAGTCCTCATCATTGAGCATGTCACTGATGGTTGGTGCACGGAATAAGCACAAGGAGCAGGTGACATTTTCCTTGCAGGTTTTCTTGAGATCTGCAGTGAAAACCATTACATGGGAAGAAGTTAGGATCTATTGCTGTGGTTTCACCAGGAACTAAAAGTTAAAAGCACAAAGGGTTGAAGAGTTGTGTTCCTGTCAATTGCATCTGAAGAAGTCAGAATAGTGACATGCAATGCCTTTCCTTATGAAGAACTCATGAAATAAGCATGTTGTAGGACGAAAGAAAAGCTTTTGCGTTTCTGAACTGCTGCCTTCATAGCAACATGAAATATGTGCATCATAAGAATCTTTGCTGACAGCTCCAAGCTCTAGTACTTTAACACAATGAAAGTGGAAATGTTCCTTTGCTTTGTAAGGGCTCTGACAATAAAAGCTGTCCCTGTTCTACTAGAGAAGCCTATTTTAAATGTACATTATGGAGAGGAATAAAGTGCATACGTTTCCATGTATGAGAAAAATAAAAATACCAAGTTGTTGGAGGGAGGTGGTAGCATGTTCTAAAATCTGCATCAAATACTGAAAATTGTCATTAGAGGTCTCCTACACACAACAGTCAGTATCTCTGCAGCATTGTGAACAATGTGGTGCTATCAGACTATATTATATATTAATAGCCCATAAAAGCATGTGGAAACCAGTTCTAGTCATACCTCTAGTTAAACACTAATACCAAACCGTTTAACACTGCAGGAATGTAGGACATGATTTCAGCATTTTGGCTGCAGATACGACCTTAACTGTCCTTTCTTCTTTTTGAAAGCAGGAAGAATTTGATGTCTCCACGGGTAGTAGATAACGGACACAGCCTAGAAGCATTTTCTAAAGCTTCTGTACTCCAGCCCACTGCACAGCTTGAAATAGGGAAGTAACTAGTTCTCCTTGGGATGAAATTTTTTCAAAAAGTGGCTGATATTAATCAAAAGATTGACT
Organism: Myrmophylax atrothorax; assembly: GCA_026770055.1. Classification (NCBI taxonomy): domain Eukaryota; kingdom Metazoa; phylum Chordata; class Aves; order Passeriformes; family Thamnophilidae; genus Myrmophylax; species Myrmophylax atrothorax. The sequence continues at coordinate 45,372,911 of JAOXXN010000446.1, read as the reverse complement.
AAAACCAACTGAAAACAGTGACACACAATTTACAAGTGCTGGATTAGAAGCCTGAACTATATCTCTGGCAAAGGACAAATCTGGTGCTTAGTGTCACCTATTATATGGGCAACAGCAGTTATTAAGGTTGTTTGTTTGGGAGTTTTCTGTGGCTATTTTTTCAATTATTATTAATTTATTTGCAGTAATTGTTCTCAGATTGTGTGAAAAATCCAGAAAGACCATCAAATTGTGAGCCGAACGTAGTGTCTACATGTGCTTTGTATTTTGTTTTTAAGGAATGAACAGGCTATTGTTATTTTTGTAACACTGCTCATCAGGCTGCTTTTTAAGCAGGCCAAAGACAATTTCTGAATTTTCAGCAAGTTAGGACACGCAACAACAACAGTGCTGCAGACAAATAACTTCATACAAATGCTCAGATTCCCTGTTAGGGGCAAACATGCTGCTGACATGTTTGCTCACAGGTATTCCACAGGCCTCGCAGCTGTTCTCTAAAGAAATATGTACGTTAACTCTCCTGTTCTTCTTGTGCACCCTGAGCTCTTGCCGAAGTGAGACAATATTTTCTTGCTTCATTCATACCAACATTTACTTACACAAACAAGGCAAAATGAATATAATCCAATCAAAGTTCTGGCTGAGCAAAAAGGGCAGGAGAGCTCCCTATCTGAACTTCATCTTACTTACTCTGGCAGGGATGCCAGAATAAGTTTGATTCTCTAATAAAAGCAGAGAAGAAGGAGTAAAGAAAACACTCCTGTAAAAGGGCACAGTTATAAGTAAACAAAACCAAACCAACCTGCTTCTTATGCTATACCATCTGCAAGACTATCAAAAGCATCATAAAGAATCCTGCTTTTTTAAGATGCCCTGTGTTAATACACTGACAAGCTGATGACGACTTACCCAACTAATTGCATGATCATAATGCTACAGGTAGGGCAAGCTTCTTTACTGGTAGAAAACTCTTAAGTTTCTCACTGTTACACTAAGAAACTGTATATCATACACACGCACACCTGCCCCTCCTACAGCAGAGCTCATACACTTATGGGATAAGCCCCCACAGCCTACTGCCAGCTCTTGCTCTCTCCCAATAGCTATTTACAGGTCACTTCTAAATACGGATGTACTAGATGCATTTGGAAAGACCAGTTTACTTATCTTGTATGGTCTGCATTACTGATCACCACCCTATTAGAACAAGGGGGAAACTGTAAATGACCCAGGGTAATGAAATGAGCTCCACAAGTACTGTTTACCCAGGCAGTTCTTGATTATGAGAAATAGCAGTTTTTAATAAAGCACTTTCAAAGAAAATCTAGGAATAAAATACGTAGAACAAGAAAGCTGGCACATTACCTGAAAGCGATTCATCAGTATGGTTTTGTGTGTCTTCGTCTTCTGGCTACGGAGAAGAAAACAAATATAAATCAAAATAAAACAATGTACTTGAACACCAGAATAGCTATTTGGCTAATTTGCAACTGGCAAGAGATTACTTACAAATAGATTGGGATTCTTTTAAAGTCAGAGAGGGAATGTATGAGGTTTTGAGGAATTACCAACAATCTGCAGTCTTTTCAGGAAGCATTTTCACGTTTTGGCTCATAAAACTACCCTGTTGGCTGTATTCCCTGAACAATGCCATCTTTATTAATGATATGCCATAGAACTATATCTTTTGAATAATTTGCTCTTAAACCCTCAACAGCTGTTAGACTGTTCACGTGGTTTGACTGAAGATTTTTAAAATGTTTTGTAATGAAAAAAACACAAGCAGTTTGCCTGTAACATGCAGCAGTAAGGAATTGTTTCACTGATCTAGGAAAAGTGGAGGAGCTTTTTTACAAACTTCTTTATATACATCAGAAGCTTTTTTAGACAACAGGTTGACTGGATCACATCTAATCCTCCCCCTGTTCGAAGTAAACATTCCCTCAGTGGCTTTTTGGCTGGTAATTAAACATAATGAAATGTCTTAGCAGCTTGAGACTATAACACATGCTGTAACATTAAAATTCTACTACCTAGTAACATCTAAATGCTGGAAGACAGCCCTTGATCCTAGAACTGCGGGGAACTGCAGCTGCGCTAATTTTAACTATGCGGGTGTGGAGCCAGGTGAAATCGCTTTCTTCTGTTGAGGATTTAAAGATGAAAGCAGAAGGGGATTTTCCCCTTAGATAGCTGCAATAAAGTATTGTTGATTTTTTTGTATTGCATCATTCTTCCAAAACTATCACAGCAGGCTTCTTAACACTTTGCAGGTTGTGCGTGCAAACACAAGTCATTATATGGGTAAAAATATAGTGTAATAAGATCCTCTATTCCTACCTGCTACACCTTTTTTACTAAGAAATACACTAAAAATAGAATATAAGCATGTTCAGTTGTTTTGGTGAACTTGCATATGTTCACAACCCAACTATAAAGTAGGTGAACTATCTCCAAAATATTTACAGACTTTCTTAGGAAAGGAAAAATTTGCATACTGTTTTCAGCACTTCTTTATTCCTTTAAAACTGCAAGATCACACATGCAAATCAAAATGTCTGCTCTCCGCTCAAGAGAGATCTTACACTGCAGACACCAACTGCAACAGAATAAGCCTTGCTGTTATCGTCTACTAGTTTACGTTTCCACTGGCACCACGACAGCTGTATCTGGACGGTGCTTTTTAAACATAAAGTTGACCTTCATGGCAACACGTGAGCACCCAAAGTTTAAGAAAAACTAAATATGAAGATACTGATTATAGTCATTGTCTCCACTCCCACAAATTCCTTAAAAAGGCAGACTATTATTACTGAGCCCTAAGAAGCAAATTCCCAGAAGGGTAACTCATTGGGAGAAAGATGAACTTCGTAGCACAGCTCAGCATTCCCAGTGATCTACTTCAAAAGACACAAACAAGTAAATTATTAAAATAATAATAAAAAAAAGACGCAGATGCTGTTCGCTTAGTTGCTGTCCTGAATTTCAGTAACATTTCCTGGATTTTTTGAACTCATGAAAGTTCAAACTGTGTTGTGAAAGCTGATAACTAAATGCCTTTATGTCATTATACACGTCTTGTGATAAAAAATAACAAGAGTGGGTAGTACAGCAAACCACACAAGGAGCGCAGGGGTACTTACCTGTGCCATACATCTGTTTTCAAAATTCCTGGTTTTACTGATCAGTCATTATCCACTTTTATCAAGTCAGATGCACTCAGATTTATTCAAGATCATTTTCTTGTAATGTAATTGGAATAAGACAATGTAGTGTTACTGCCCATGAAATGAAGGCATTAAGCAAGAATATTTTTTGGGCACAACGAAGATCCAATCAACCTAGAGCCATAAACCTATGCAGAGTCTGAAGGTAAGCAGAAAGTTTTCCAGCTCTGTGGAAAACCCTGATACACTGAATTATCTTTATAGTGATCTAAGCTGTCAGTAAGTGCTTTCTTCTTGATGATGGGAATGAACCGTTACCTCCATCATCTGTGAAATGCATACCAAACCCATGTTTGATTCTGGTGAAATTCAGCTGGGACTCTGGCATAAGGAACTCCTTTTAATTCTTCGTCTCGCTGGAAAATGCTCATTCATTTCTCTTCTCCAAGTTTTCTGCTCAACCCAAAGAGAATCAATTTGAAATTCAGCAAATAACATTCACTTGAAACATGATAACCATGGAGCATGGGAGTCACTCAGCATTGCCCATCCCATGGCAGTGTAAGATTTCACAAACAGTGGAGAGTGTTTCAACTATGGGAAGAGCAGTGTCCCAAAATCAAAGCAAAACAGTCAAATGCCTCCCTAAGGGCAAAATCTAGGATTCCTTATTTGTTCACTTATTCTCTGCCCTGGCTCTATTTTCAACAGGAAAGAGGGACAGCATGCATGACAAAGCCTTAACTATTTGCTGTCTCTTCTTCAGAGCATCTATACACTAATCAAAACCTATTTAAACGAAAAAGTACATGTTAATGATAAAATATCCTTCCTTTTGCTTTTCTCCACAAAAGCTCACTTCATTGAACTGTTGGAAAGAGAGCCTATCTCTGGTTTCTTTTACTGAGTCATTCTGTGCTCTCCAGATAAAGTCTGAAAATATATTTATTTGTTAACAAACTTAATCAACAGCAATAACTTATTTCACATTCATGTATAATTTTTCTTACCTGCTGGATAAGGCCAGAGTCTGATGTCAGGGTCTTGATGTTCACAGATGCAATTTCCAATGTAACTTGATCTGTTAGGTATTCCTCATCTAAAACAAAGAGTGTGAAACACTGGTCTTCCACTCAAACACAAACTTAAATAGTAAGGCTATCAAACATAAGTTATAGTTGTTAACACACAAAATTTAACTACATATCATGATCAAACACTGGGAATTGCTAGATTAAAAACCAAATTTATTAAATCAGCAGAGACTGTAAAAATAACATAGAGCATGACTGTACAAAGAAATATAATCCTTGCAGAGATTAGCTATTAGAGTAGCAGTTGTTTTCTAAATAAACACCACGTTACTTTTAAGGCAAGAGTCATGTTCTTCTTTCAGAAAGCTGACTACAGAATATTAACTGAACCAATACATCAAAGCAGTCTGAAGATGACTGTCACAAGTCACTATCATTTTTGTTTTGCTCTTCTTATCACACTTACAATGATAGTTGTTGAAACATGTACTGTATAAATATTTACATTTCATTCTGCCCTTTGCAAACTGGGCTCATCCTACTTACTTCTACCGCACAGAAATTTTCTGAAGCACTGAAATAATTCATTTCAAAGTGTGTTTATCAACTGCCCTGGGAGTCACTGAAAAGCACAGCATTCCCCAGTACACCACAAACTCTATTAACTTTTCAAGCATCACTTCAGCCCTCAAAGTGGAATAAAAAGGACACATAAACCCTTTGTGAACCCTGTACACATGGACAAATTTCACTCTGCATGATTAATAAGGTCCTCCTCATCAAACCATATGCATAATTCCCCCGGGTCAGGTGCTGACCAACCATTAAGACAAGTTTAAAAGAGGTTATATTCTATATGCTTTTACACACATGAATGCTCCATGGTGGTGACTACGTTTGTAGTGCTGGTACCTTTCCATCTGCTGTTTGACTAGTGGTAAGATCTCATTAAAGACCATCTATTACCTTTATGAATCATCAGATAAGAGAAAGAAGACTTATTTCTTTATCACACTCAATACGTTGATCTGAATCAAAGAATTCATCCTTACACTTGCAAGAAAAAAACCCAAAATCATTATTTTCCTCTTTTTCTGGTTTTATAAGACACTTGAAACTTAAAGCCAAACAGTATTTCACCCCTAGCAGGGTCAGTGTTAGTAGAGATTATTGTTATTCTTTATGTCTGTAGGTCTAGAAACAACAAAAAAAACCCCGCAAAACAAAACAAAAAAAGCCTGGCTGAAAATGAAAAGCATGGGCATCAAAACTGTGGAAACAACATCCATGAAATTTGTCCTATATTTGAGTGGAGGTAGAATTATAACCAAATGATGATAAGCATTAAGACTACCCCTGCAAGATAAAAAGTCCCCTTGACTCCCCCCTTTATTTCATAATTGGTAGAGGTGCCAAGAACGTTAATAAATTATGGCCCTAAAATGGCCCATTAATTAATCAACCTATAAAAGCAACAGACAGCCATTCTCACCAATGTACTGTCTAGTCAAACATAAAATCTGAGGCAAACATAATTGTGTGTTAGATAGAATCAGAGCTGCACATCTGTTACATTTTTTGACTCTCAGATTCATATTTCTAAGTCTGTATTTTTATAGAAATAGTTACGAAAAGTCATTCTCAGAAAAAAAAACATTTAAATCATGGAAATGAACAGAATACTAAGAAGTATTTCTATCACTGTCAACTCCAAATGTGAAATGTCAAGCTGTATTAGTACTTACACCTTCTTACACTTGGCAAGAGGAAGAAGAAACTACAACTAACTATAAAGAGAGTTCACTTCCTTTCTACAGAAAGTGCTGCCATGTCTACTTACGTCTTAGCTTTCATTTTTAAATTAAATGCATTCAACACTTGCAATTTCAGATTTCAAACAACTTCAACAAATTCGAAATTTAGGAATGATCTAATTAATTTTGAGGAGGACCTAATGTCATAGGTGAAACGAAAAACAGGACATGGAAAGGAACGCTACAGTGTAATTGCTTCAGTGCTAACAAACAATTTTGACAATTCAAACTACCCGCCTGCAAATAAAGAGAAAGTAGTTTATGATTTCAAATAGTTTTCATCCCACATTATCCTTTCCTACTGAGCAGCAGTGCGAAAAGATGCTCATTTCCTCTGGCTGGCTTCCTCAAGCCCCCAGAATAATCTCCATATTTTATTTAAGCCCTGTGGTATCCTGCTCACACTCCTCAGCAAAAGTTTCCATTGTCACTAGTTTCTGCCTAGTTTCCTGTGTCTGTCCCACTGCAGATCTGCTGTGCAACACAGGATGGAGAACACACTACCTGCAGAAGGCTTCTCAGCTGAGCCCCTGCCTATGCATTCCCTGGACAAAGCCCAGTGGTCTGGGATGACAAAAAAAGAAAAAAACACCTCAGTTGTCAAGGAAACCATAAAGGGGATATTCACACTGAGTAACCCATGTATTTGATTTCATTGCAATACAGAACCTGCACTCCCTCACTGCATTTTCAGTGAGGAAAGGCAACAACTTGTGCAGAGTGGACCTAATAGTAGGTTCCCAAGTAGATGGTATTAACAGCAGCTGAAGGTAAAAGACAGCATGAAGAGTTGGTTGATTAGAAGGCTGAGAATGCAATCAGAGGCAAAAGACCTGAAAGGTGTTTCTTCACTATACTTCTGACACCTGAAAGCACTGGTAATCCCTTCAAAGACACCTTCTAACACCATGATGTCTCTACCATGTGTTGTCTGAACACTGTTTTTTGCTGGCATCACTGTGTTTTCCTTAAAGACTGAGAACCCAGATCTGATGGTAGTTTTAGACTGACTTCAAGACTAAACTTTGGAAGGAAATTTCAAAAGTTAGATACACACATCAAACTGACCTTAAAAATACAGAAGAGGATATTACATTTAAAACATGCACATTTAGGAAAAAGTATGAGTATTTCAATCTCTGGATAACACCACTGGTTTTATTGCACATAACAACAATATACGACACCTGAACAGACTGAATTCACAATACTTGCCTTTAGGTACTCCCGTGTCTTGAACAGGATATTTTTCAGTCTGTCACAAAGAGGCAAGAAACACAGATGTTTGTTATTTTGAGGGTAATTGTGCTGGAGAAAGAGTATATAGAACTGCATAATTATAGTTGCATTTCCTAAGTTACTACTAGTTTACTTGTTCACCATCAGATACAGTAACACTCTGCTTACATGAGTGATTAGCACATCCAAAAGTAATAGAGACTGCTGCTTTGCTACAGTGTTTTTTAAGCTATTACTTTCAAGTGAAATAGCAGAGATTGGATAAGAAGTATTGCTCTTAAGTAGCAAGATAATCTTGAAAATGTAATTCATACCAGGAGGAACAGAGATGACTTAAAACGCTCTTTTAGTAGATAGGAGCTTTGGATAAAATATTACTGTATTGAAAGAAATATATGTTCCTCTTCTGTTCTAAACTTATATAGCCAATTAAGATGCAATAGAAAATTATTGTTACTGAGTTTAAGGAGATAGGTACTGATTGGTGGGCATGTTATAAGTTACTATTGTAAGTAGTAGCTTACTATGCTTGAAATCCACCTCCT
>JAOXXN010000446.1:45330915-45349313 GCA_026770055.1 Myrmophylax atrothorax | reverse complement strand
GCTGCCGCCGACCCGCGGCGCGTCCCTCTCCTTCCTGTGCCGGCGGCGGCAGCGGCGGGGCCAAGGCTGCCCCCTCCCTCCTCCGGCAGCCGCGGCGGCGGCAGCAGCATGAGCGGCGGCGGCGCCGGGCGGAGCGCAGCGGCAGCGGCACGGCTGGCGGCGCGGCTGCTCGCGGTGCTCGGCTGCGTCCTGACAGCGGAGGCCCAGGTGGGGAGCGGCGGCGGGGCCGGGCGGCAGGGAGGGAGGGAGCGCGGCCGGGCAGGGATGCGCGCTGGCTCCGGCACGGCTGCGGACCCTGCCGGGGCTGGAGGCGAGGTTACTTCGGGCAGTCGTGGGAACAGCTCCGAGCTGTGTCTTGTGCAGCTTCCCCGTGGGGAGTCCAGGGATCTCTCGCTGAAGTCTAGCCCACGTCCTTCCCTGTCCACCCGCTGCGGGCGGCGCTTGCCGGGATCCAGCCTGGGGCCGGTGCCTCCGGTCTCCGCGGAGAACTTGGCCGAGCTGGGAATCACAGGTAGCGCCAGGCAGGGAAATGTTGTGTCGGGGAGCGCTGGTTTGAGTCGTGCCCTTGGCTTCAGGCAGAAACTTGGGTGTCCTGATGAAGTCCATGAGAAGCCATATGTTCGAATGGTGATGCCGCTGCCCGGGCTCCGCTTGTGCCCAGGTCGTGTCTGTTTGCCCACGGTACAGAGAAGGATGAGAACGCTTCTCTCTGTAAACTACATTCACAGGAGAACAAGTGTCTGTAGCCTGGAGATTGCTGTTATTTATCAGCTGCATGACGGTAACTGGTGTCAAGTGGGAAAGGCTTTTAGCTCGGCCAAAGACATAGGAGTGATGTTACAGAGACATGCAACGGCCACGTGGAACAAAGTTTGTCCTCTGAATCCGAGTATTATTTTTCTTATATTTTCTAAGTTTCTGTGTTGTATAACACACTATGTTGAGACTATCCAAGCCACTAACGAGCATAGGTTAACTTTTATTGCAGTTTTTTTGTTGTAAGTTGATGTTGTTTCAGGTTTAAGAGCCCATGATTTTATTGAATTGGAGTTCTCAAAGAACTCATTAATAAACTGGCATGGTTTTCTCGTGATGTATGGCAAAGAGATTGGTCGTTGCTATTTCATAAAATTGTTAGCATATTGTATTCAGAGTTTGACTTGTGTAGGGAAAAGATAAGCCAGCCATTAGTTCTTGGAGTCATCTTACCTAAAGCTTTTCTCTTGTTCTACAGCTATGGCAAAGTAAAACATTTAAGAAACAAAACAAGGTGTCCCAGGTGATCTTCTAATTGTTGAAGCAATTAAAGTACACCAACCTGGTAGCACTAATAAGGTTATTTGTATGAATAGACTACTTCTTATTATATGCATTTACTTGCATTTTTCTTAATGTTGAAGTACTGAATGTGTTTCTCTTTCCAGATTTCATAGGAAGAAATTGATGTAGGTTGGACATTGTCTTTTTCTTCTGAAAGGTTGCTTTATCTCAGAGAGGATAAGTTAGAAGTTTTACATCTCCAGTATAGCTCTGATACCTGTTCAAGAACTAAACTAGATTTGACAAGACCTGGAAATACTTTGATAAGCATATTAGAAATGTAAAAAAAAATAGTAGCTGCTCAATGTCAGGTGACTGAACACAAATTATAGAAGGCTAATGTTTTTAGAGTTTATTGTAGATGTCAAAATAATTAACAGATGAAAAGAAATCTGATACTTGTCCATTGTAATAAAAGTTGCAATAGCTTACAGTACAGTTTGGCTTTATGTTTGCAGACCAAGTTAACTAGTATAGTTCAATTAAAAAAAAAGGCAAAGTACTAATTATGTGAATAATAAAGTAGGTCTTGCAGTATGTAATTTTAACTATGTAGTACACTATTCCTATTTTGGTGCTTCCAGTTTGAAAAAAGAATTCACTGGAAGATCCAGGTGTTGGCAAAAAGAAACCAATTTTCTGCATGTTCTTAGAGTGTTCCATTGTTATGCAAGTGAGATCACTGAAGACAGCAACTGGGCTAACAAAAAAGCCCTCTGACTGGGGCACTTGAAGCCTGTGCTGCAGTTGTGTGACTGTGCTATGAGCTGAATCCACTGCTGTGCAGTATTGGTGCTTCATATGTGCTGTCAAACTATTTAATAGATTGTGGTTTGGTACAGATATAGCATGGTTTAATTTTAGAGCATGCTTTCCAAGGAAACATTGCTTTTGCTACTTTTTGTATACAGGGAGGTAACTGTTCCACTTTTGGAAAAATGAGGGGGGGGGAAAATGGAGAAGTTTGCTTGCTCTTGTTACTCTGAATTAATTTTTCTCTTCATAATTTCTTAGACCAGTTCTAGTTTTTGAGGAGGGTTCATTTCTGAAACTTCATTGATCTAAGTAAACTGTACTACATTTTAGAAGACATTCTTAGAACTGAGTTAGTTGAATGAAAAGGCTGCAGCTTTTTATTTTTTCCGTGGGGATTTGACACTGAGTGTCACTACTCATCTAGTAATCACAGTGGTGTTGGATCAATGGTTGGACTTGATGATCTCAGAGGTACCTTCCAAACCAGTTCATTCTGTTTCTGTACTGCATGTTTATCTGGAGTGGTTTTCCCCTGAAAAAACATTTTCTGTTTTGCATAGATGGTAAAATTATTTTTGTCAGTAATGGATTGCTTCATGAGCTGGTCATCAAAATAGTTTCCTACTCTTTGTCTTCTGAGTCCAAAGAAAATTTCTCCTACCATCCTATTTATACACTTTAGTATTATTTAAGCAAAGTGTTCAGTTATCTTTTTGCGTTTTTGTGTTATAGTGAGATGTTCTGCTGTTTGTTTTGTGGTCTGGTGTTACATGGGAAGGCCACGCCTTTGCAGGTTTCTGCCTGCGTGTGATCAATAAGAAAACTTGAAGTTTTTAATGAAGTCATAGTAGATTAAAATGCATGGGCATTTTATTTCTCTAAGTATCAATAATAACAAGTTGTGGCTTCTGTTTGAAGTTGGCAGTCATGTGGGCTGTGAGCATTCTTGGCTTTGTGAAAAACCTGTAATTGCTTATTGGCTCTTTCATAGTTGTTTGCCCAGGTTTGTAGTTAGATAACACTAGCAAGGCAAGCATAACAACATGGAAAATTCTGGGTAAAGTAACTTTCCTTAAATCAGTTTTATTCGATTGCCATATCTACTCTACAGAATTGTGACAGCCTGTTTAGTGCCTCAGGAAAAGTAGGATCTACATAAGGTGAATTTTCCACTTAAGTCCTTTATTGCCATACCCTCGCCTCTTTATTCTCACAGAGGGTTGGGGGAAATCCTTTTTCCAGGCCTCTTTTATGCTTCATAGAAGAGCAGAAGCCTACAGTTTGCTTTCTAGTGGCTCTTTTACATGATGTTGGTTACATAAGGTTAGCTGTTCTGTAAAGTGCTGGAGTGATTTATCATGCATAAAACAGATTAGATGATTTCATAATCTCATCTATGTGAAATTTGTGGAGGGAAAAAGAGCCACAAAATATTTTTGTCTCCTTTTACACATACACATTAGAAGTTCTTCTAATCACGTGCAAGATATAGGATGTGTGGGTGTTTCTATATTAAATGCTTTCTAGGCGATCACAAATGTCAATGAACTTCCTGTCTGAAGAATAGTGCCAGTAAACAGCAGTGTTTGGTTCCATTCCCTTAGATATGGTCTAAAACCTTTAAACTTGTTTGAAAGGCCTTTCAAACACATTTGTACTAGTTTAAGAAGCTTTGCTTAGGAGCAGTTAGTTTAGACTTATAGAAATTTATCATGCAATTGTTTACAGAATCACACTTTCAGTGTTTCCAGCTTTTTCAGTAAGACACTGCCAGGGGCTCGGCAAAAGTGTTGCTGTAACGTACTCTGCAAGTTAGTTGGGCCTGTCCTGTGCTACATGCACAGCTCTGCCTTCCCCTTGTGTGTTGGCAGGAGCACTTCTGCACCTTGTGTGTGCTGCTTTTCACAGAGGTGGTTTTAACCTAACACAGCACCTTGGACTGGTTTGCTGTCCTGGTCCAGGAAGAGCGATGAGAGACCTGGAAAGACTTAGTTTCATGATGGATTTACAGCATTGCTCCATGGATCCCTGCACTTGGTTTTCCTAGTATTTATTTGTAAATTCAACTTAAGTTAGAAGCTTTTTGGGCACAGAAATATCTGTACCTCTTTTCCCCATGTCTCCAAAGAAACTGAATGGTGTGTTCTTACACTTTGAGTAGTATAAAAATAAGATGACAGTGTGTGAGTGTAGGGGGTTTTTTAGGCTATTCAACTCATGAGCATTTGGTAGGAGAATACTTGGTGTGCAACTCTGCTAAAATACCACATGTTCATAGTTTGGAAAATCATGTTCATTCTGCAGAAAGTTCTATATGCTGAAACTGTCAACAAATTTCAGGGCTGAAGTTATTCATTTGGCTAACATTGATTCAGCACTGCATTTGGAGGTGGACTTAAGCTCAAAAAAGTGTTAAGATCTATTATTTTCTGAGTGTGTAAGGTGTGTTGTAGAGCATTTTAATGGTAAGAAATAAAATATTTTCTATGAAACTGCATTTTACTAGTATTTCTTTAGAGTGCCATGCTTTTCTGTAGTCAGTGTTCTATTTCTACATTAAAAGTAATTTTTAATGTATTTTTTCAATAGCTTACAGGAGTCCTAGATGATTGTTTGTGTGACATAGAAAGCATTGATGACTTCAATACTTTTAAGATCTTCCCCAAAATCCAGAAACTGCAAGAACGTGATTACTTCAGATATTACAAGGTACAATTATAATGGTATATTACAAGGTGCAATTATAATGGTATATTACAAGGTGCAATTATAATGGTATTTTCCTGAATAATTTAAATAAAATGCAGAAAATATAGGAAGGATTATATATCAAATCAACTTGCCTATGTTAAGCTGTCTGTAAGAAACCGCTGCTCTTTAATTTGGTTGTAGCAGGTTTTCAGTCTCTGACAGTTATGTTGGTGATAAGTCTTGTTTGCTGTGTTAATCCTGGAGTCGGTGACTGTAAATCATGACTGCTTTCATTCAACTGATTAAGTGGTAATTTTTAAGATAGTGCCTTTGTACTGCTGCATCTAGAAAAGGATCATATATTAGCAACTTTCTGACAGCATGCAGTATTTGTCTCCTAAGAAATGTGCGTAATTTGAAATGGAAATATTGCTATAATTTCCTTTTCAATTGCTGTCTTAGTTCAGATTTTAGTGTTTGCTATCTAGAAAACTGTTATTCCTTTGAAAAGTAGGTAAAACTATTCCATTTTCAAGCAGTATGTAATACCACTTTTTATGACTTTAAATATTTTTTTCTCTGTATTAGAATCTGATGTGCAGAAGAAGATTTGAAGCCTAATATTTCTCTTCTCAGATTTGCTAACTTGAAAATGAGGTTGTATTTTGACTGAGCGGATCAGATGGTTGCCTGCCACTGGAAAAAGGGTTCACACTACTCTAGGGCAGACCATCCTGCCCCTTACCTACTTTCAGCTCTTGTTTAGGCCAAAGCATCTTTTTAACCTGATAAATTTTTAGTTTGGATGTTTGGATTTGTCATTGGGTAGGGTTTTTTGTTGGGTTGCTTTTTGTTTGTTGTGTTGTTTTGTTGGGTTTTTCTCTTCAAGATATAGCAGGTTATCTAACTGATCTGGAGTCATACAAGCATTAAACTTATGGAGTTAGGAATTTCAGGAAGGAGAAAAAAGTACTAGACTCTTCCCTTTCTCTTCTGAGCAAGCAGTAATGTGTATCTGCACCCTGACTCTCTTGCTACTGGTTATAGTTCTGAATATGCTTTTCAGGAGAAACAAGATATGTGTGACTTCAGTACTAACACATCACACAGTAATGGTAATTAGATTCTCTAGAGGCAATAGAAAGATACAAAACAAAGCACTTGAAGAAGAGGAGCAACAGGTATACAAGGTTTCATGCAGCAGTAATTTCACCCTGCGAATTTAAAGCTGATCTTCATTTCAACAGCAGTTCTGCAGATCATTCTAACAGTGTGTTGCAATCCTTCCTCATCTTTTATAGTGATCTTCTTAATAGATGGGCAGTTACAAGGGCCAGTGTGCAGTCCACTCATCACCACACTTCCTCTAGCACTTCCACTTGGGACAGGGAAGCATTTGTGTTTAACAAGCCAACTGAGTAGTTAAGTCAGAAGGTTCCTCGCTCTTTCCTGTCTGAATAAGCGACAGGGTTTTTTTTGGTGTCACACAGAATCATGGAACTTCTTTTAAGCATATAAATGGATGTGGAAATAGTGAAGGTAGGCAGTGATCATCTGGGTCAACTGCAGCACAGAGGGAATGTACTTGTTCTGGGAGTGAAAACACTTCAGCCTGAAGCAATTGAATTTGTAGCAGGAATTTTGATTGTCAACTTTTGTGACTACAGTCACAGTAGTATTCCTATGGTGTTATTAGTTCAACAGCCATAAAAGAACTCAGACCCTAATGTGGAATACTGAATGGATGAGGTAGTTTTTCTTTAAAGGCCAGATAAACCTTTCTTTATAAACTCTTGCAAAAATTGAGCTAGGTGATTTCTAGATAGTAGAACACTTCTCAATGGAAGAAATAAAAGGAATTTTTGTTGCTTTAGTTTTATACATCAAACCACACAAACTATGGAAGCCTCATGATAAAGAATCTAACTTTCATTTTTTGAAAAGTACTGAGTAATACCATAAACTATAATAATGAAATCCAGTACTTCAGACCTTGAAGAAAGTAGAAGGATGTTCTGTGTAGTCAGTGCGTGATTGGTACTGATTAAAGTACAAGTGTTATACAACCTCAGTTTGTGTGCAGGCTGGTTATTAGTGCTCTTCAGTCATTCTGGGACTAGTATCTTTTGATATGCATGTGTTCTTTTTGAGTTAATCTTCAGTTTAGACAGCAGTATTCTTTTATTTATGGTATTCCCGTGTGTAAAAGCAGTGAATGCCTCATCCTATCTTTCTCAGTGTGTAGCATTTTTTACTGTGAGTTTACTTTGAAGAAGTTTGTAGTTTAACTGGTCATCTTTTTTTCATAGAAATTGATGAGGTGGGCAAGTTTTATGTTATAGGTCTTATTGTAGAATGCTAAACTATTTTGTACTTTAGTAAAAAAATGATGAGTGAATAAGTACAAAAAATAATTTTGCATTTTTTTTTTCTAGGGATGGTGTTTCTGGATTGAATAGAGAAAAGAGGGGGAAACAACCTAAAATCCCTACTTTTATTGTATCTGTGCTAGCATGATTTGAACTGTAACTAGGAGATATTTGTCATCACTCCTAGGAACTTGTACCAGCTGCTAAATATCTTGTTAGGTTTTTTTTGACTGGAGAATCCTTTTGATGTTTAAAATAATAACTTGTTTTTATTGCTTGAAATCCAAAATCACCCAAACACTTTTGTGAATTAGTTAACTTTAGTGGTGAGAGGTTTAGTTGGTGCTTTAATGTACAATGGGATTGTGTTTATTCACTAAAGACCATTAGTGTTAACAATTCCACTGCAGCAAACTTCTGCCTGTGTACTTGGAGAGAGAGAGTTATTAAAAGGAACCAACAGACTGACCAAACCTCCACAAACTTAAAGTACTAAATATAACTCTTTTTTTCCTTGGATCCTCTCCTTTAATTTAAAGGTATTTCTGATACTGAGACCTCTTTCTTCTACAGTTGCCTTATGGAAGTGTTGGTTGTAAACTTTTATTTTTTTTTTTTTATGTTTAGGTCAATCTGAAGAGACCATGCCCATTTTGGGCTGATGATGGCCATTGTTCTATCAAAGATTGTCATGTAGAGCCTTGTCCTGAGGTATGGATCAAATAATATATAATAGAAAAAGGGTTTGGGGCTAAAACTTTGCTAGTTTGCAGTTACTAGTACTATAGTAGCAATATATATTGATGAAAAAAAAGAAACAAAATATTTATTAAATAAATAAAAGTGACAAAATCCTTTGCCATTCTAAAAGTAGAAATACAACCAAAGTATTTTAAAGTCTTAGTCATTTTATGAACAAAGTGGATAACTTCAAGAATAAGTCTCTTCTAAACTCTAGCACTGTTTTGGATATAATATGTTGAGAAGGTAAAGTTAATTATTTCTAAAAAAGTTTGCTTTGACCTCTATAGGGATGATACTTAATTTGTATATTTTAATCAAGCATAAACATTTCTATGGACAGTGTAAAAACTGTGATTCATTTTTTGGTTTTAGAGCAAAATACCTGTTGGTATTAAGGCTGGGAGCTCTAATAAAGTAAGTACTCATTTATTTTCTAAGTTCTTTCTGATTACCATAGCTGTGTGACTTTTTAGTAGAAACCTTCAGCATTGGCATACTGATCAAATAGTTAAAATAACTGATTAGTTCCTGTATGTGGCTTTACCTTTTTTCCTTTACATATAATAGTCTTTCTGATGTAGCTGGCACTGTCATGTCATTCTGAGTCTGTCACAGCTTGAGAGCTGGTGCAGCCTGAATCAAAGAATGACCAGAGACAGCAGTAAATGGCCACAGAATGTCTGATGCAAAGTTGTTTATTCATTTCTGAGTACAGGCTAGCTTCTACAAAGCTATAGGCTAAGAGGCACAGATGCAGTAGCAGTGCAGTCTTTTTTAAGAATCATACATAATCATAACCTCTAGTATTAGAAGAGTCCAAAGGATTGCATGTAGTTTTGCTATGTCTAATTTTCAGGAGGTCATTAGTCCAGAGATTATTTGGTTATTAATCTAAAGAAATTTTAGGCTGAAATGATCAGTTCAAGCTTAAGTAGTCAGTCTGTGCTGATGGCTTTTGCTGGCTTTTCTCCAAGTCATCCTTCCTTGATCACAAGTGATCTTAGCAAGGCCAAAAAAATAAAGAGGGTATATGTGCTTAGGAAGAGAGGTCAGAGCAGAAAGACAAATAAGCCTCACCCACCCCCAAATCCCACAGTGCCCAAGAATAGGATTTTAGCAGTTGATGGAATGATGGTGCCCAAATGAGAGATCTTCCTGCTGGGTGCCTTGGCTGTGTTGTAGACTCATCTCTCGATTAACTATCCCACCTCCCTCCTCCCTACTCACTGGGCAGCCTGAGTGTAGTTCACCCTATCCTAAATGACCATTGGAGTTAGGTCTAGACTTCATGCCAGGAAACGTTCCCAAAGGCAGCTGAGGGGGATACTTCATCATGGGTTGGGGAATTGGTGACTTCTGTGCCCTGCTGTCTTGAACAGTGCAGGCAGGTCTGTCCAAGCTTCAGTTCAAGAGGAAGTCTTGTCTCTTGTTTATACATATGTTGTTAACTCACTCTGGCCTAAGTGCTACCTCTTCATTTAAAGATTCCTGGTAATCAGAGAAGAAACATCTTTGTCACTGACATGACTTAAATGTCAGTCATTCACCATTTCAGCACAAGCAGCAGTAGTTTTTCTGGAAAGTTAACACTGTCTCGGGGCAGAAGATCATGTGTTTTAACTGGGTAATCTGTTGCCAGTTCTCTTTTTCATTGATTCTTTCCTTTCCCAAGCTTCATTGTAGACTCCTGGAAGACCATAATGCCTCCTAAATAGTCACTGTGAAACTTTAGACTCTTTTAGAAAGAGTTCTTCAGTAGGCATTTGAGCTTCCTGATTGATTAATCTTGAGAGCAATAAGTAAGTTGTTAATTAGTAGCCAAAGTTTATGCTGTTGTTTAGATACTTCACACGAGCATATCAAATTGGACTTGGGAAGTAAAAAGTCGACTTCCTTTTGCTTTCACCACAGTAAAGAATTTGGGATAGCTTCTTTGGGAAGCTGTCATTTGCTGGTGTGTTTGCTACAGTGGTTTCCTTTGAGTTGCCTTGTAGGTTGTTGCAACCAGCTACAGTACTGAACATTGGGCAATTCTGAACCTTTACTCTGCAGCAGAAGACTTCTGTTGGAGAAGCACATATTTCTGTAGGAAAAATTTCAGTCCTGATGACAAAAATATTACCTAGACCATTTTCTTACTTCTTATGGTTGAGTTAAAAAAATCTTTCTTCACAATCCCATTTAATATCCCTTTTAAGAAAATGTCAAATTCATCTTAGTATGAGTGTTTTGTTTCAAGGACTGTGCAAGTACTTGTGCTGATTGCCCGTTTGGGAAAGTCTTGCATCTTGTGGCTTATCTGTAGGGTATTGCGTTAAAAAAAAGTGGTTTTTTTCTTTGGGGATATGCATGTCCACTTTCTCTCTTTCATCCTGGTAATGTCTGCCTTGGAAAGATGAAAACAACCAGAGGCATCTTTTTAATAGTGAGAGCTATAATCTCTTGAGTGGATATGCTCAGGGTAGAATCCTCTGGAGAGGTTTTCTGTGGCTTCTGTGCAGTTTCCCTTCACCTTTCTCTTCTAATGTAGAGGAGCTTGTAAACTTCTAGCTTTATTTAGGCTTTTTTCTTTGTTTGTTTGCTGAGCAATGAAGAGAACAGCTCTTTTGAAAGTTCATGATCTAGCAACAAAGACAAAGGTTAGACTTGCACAGCTTCTCCACAGGAGTGCAGTTAGCAATAGAGAATCTCTTTTTGATTCTTGACACCAACACAAGATTTTTGAAATAGTGCTGGAGAGGCATATAGTAGTTTCCCCTTCTATAGTCCTGTTTCATTTGAGTAGTGAGCACATTTTGGGGCTAGACATTAAAGAACTATCATGACACCTGCTTTAGAAATTTTTGAAGCAAGGGACAGGGTGCAGTAACTCAAGGTTACAACATTTAACTTAGTAATTTACTTCCTGCCCTTTTTTTCATGGTAGTGTGGGTTTTGGTTTTTGGGGTTTTTTTGGTGTTGGGTTTTTTTGTTGGTTTTTTTTTTCCCTGCCAGAAATTGCTCTTTGGAGATCTTGCTTGGCAGGAGCAGTTTCTTTGTCCTGAACTTGTCAGGGATCACAGAGCACTGATCTGATAGCTGTTGCTCTTAAGCAATGGAGAATAGGGAAGGCTGGAAATATGTTTTGAGACTTGAGTGTTCATTGTATTTGAAACCTTAAATTTAGGGTTATCATCTTGGCAGTAACCTTTTTTCACTTCAGGGTAGGGATTGGTTTGCAGCTCTAGACATGTATAATTTTTGCTTCAGCATCTCAGTATGTTATTTCATCAGCAGTATCTGTTTCTGTCTAGGTCAGATCCATTCCTTGTTCAGATTTTTCCATTTAACATCCATATGATGCCATAGAATGAGGTCCCATGACTGTCAAATCCAAGAAAGTTGAGTGAAAAATTCCTTCTAGAGGAAATATTTGGTATGGTCAGGGCCTCTAACAAGGTTTGAATTATTTGGGTTTTTTTCATCTCCTTCACTTATTTGGTCTTCAGTAGGTTCTGCTGTTATCCTTTTTATTAGTTCAGGCAAATGGATTTGTTTTAAAGAAAGTCATCTTGCTTACTCATCTGAACAGTTAAATAAATTTCTTGTTTTGAGAAGTATTGTGGTACTTATTGGGGTGGTACTTTGTCCCTGGCATCTCAACCGCAAGTCTGTCCTTGGAAATGAATTATTCTTTGTTTTAAAATTCATAATTTACTATCCAAAAACGCACACAAAAAAGGAAATTGCATTTTTTTGTCTTTTAAGAGAGCACTTTTGCTACCTTTTATGTTCCAAAACTTGAGCTTTAAGCTGATGGACTTATATTCCCTGCTAACATAACATATTATTGTAGAATACTGTAATTGAATCTTTAGTTCTTTAAGTGTTTTCCTTAGAAGTGTTCCAGAAGTAAGTCTGTGTTGTGGATTAGTTTTTTCAAAATAGTTTAGAATCAAAGGTTAGCTTACATACTTAAATTCTGTCTTGAAAATAAGCAAAGTTTCAGTTCAGCTGGAATATCCTCTCTTCCAGACCTGTGCACATTGCAAGCAAGCCAATTAATTGGATTAAATGTAAGATAAGGGTAAAATGGCTAAAACTGATAAATATACTGAAATGATCAATGAAACTTGCAGTATGATGATACTTGCAAAATACATGGTGTATTTATAGGTATGACACTGCTTGTCTTTCAAGGTCCTTTTATGAGGCTCTAAATAAGTGTCTTAAATGCTCCATTTAGGGTGTTTCATAGCAGAAGAACTCCATTTATTTTAAATGAAAAGGAAAACAAAATTTTGCCATCTGTAGCTGAACTTTCTGTAGTAGTTACATGCACAGAATGCACAGAATGAAGAAAAAACCAGAAGTAAGAAATGGTCAGAATTACTTACTGCATCTGGAATCTGAGGATTTTCTCTGGTACCAGGCAATTCACTGCTAAACTTGGAAATAATTTTCACAACATCTGTTTGTAGAGGATTTTAAGTAATTAATTTGCATATTAAACATGACCTTTCTTACAGTATTCAAAAGCGGCAAATAATTCCAAGGAATTGGAAGACTGTGAGCAAGCTAACAAACTGGGAGCAGTCAACAGTACCTTAAGGTATGCTGTCATTTACACCAACAATACAAAAATAGTAAGGGACAGTTTATTTTGTCTGTCTGGTTTTGGCAATGTGATGGGTTTTGTTCTTCATTCTTTCTATAACCCGTTAGAAAGTAAATGTAAAATGATGCAAGAACATCTAAAGGTAAAGGTGTTAAGTAGACTTGGGTTTGGGTTTTTTTATTAAAAGTACACTTTGATATTATTTAAAAGAGGTGTCTTAGGGCATCAAGAGTCAGAGAAAACTTGCAAATAAACCCATGTTTTTCTTACTCTTTGTTCTTGTTGAGTGTGCTGGATCAAGAGATTTTGTTCCGCTCTGTCCCACTGTTGAACTGATGTGCCTGTTTGTGATCATTCAGTGAACCAGATCAGGGAGCTTGGGAGTTACTTTTGTTGTTGGCAATGTTGGTTTTGGCTTGGATCAATTCCCTGACCTTGCTCACTGCATGGCACTAAAAGGTTGGGTGAGAGGATTTCTGCAGGATGGTGTTGCCCCTGGGTACAAAAGTGTGCTGAATGGCATTTAGGAAACCTACCATTCTAATAGATTACCCACCTTTGAAAGATAAAAATAGAAAAGTGAGGTCTTCACTGTGGGAGGGATGGGGTGTCTTTTGCCACAGATTTCAGTGGTTCTACTTGATAGAGATGTTGAAACTTTCTTTTGCTGTGAGAAAGCAACTGCTTCTGCCTGGTGTGTAGGGTTTTAAACCAAACTGGGTAGAGCCCTTATCCAAGTTTTTTTAGGGCAAATAAGAAACTATTAACTCTGGTCCACTTCAGTAGAGTAGAAGAACATGAGACTGAATATGCACATGGAGACCTAAAAAGACCTACTTTGTGAGAGCAGGATAGACTGTTAAAATTGGGAGAGGGCTGGTATTGGATCCTGCAAGTGCAGGGAGAGTTTGTGCTTTGTAGATAAAATCTCTATGTTCTATACCTAGGAGTGCATCATCCTCTTGGTTTTGGGTTATTTTGCTTTGTCTGGTGTATTTTGTGTATTTATCAAATCTTGCCTGCTGGTAATTACCAGAGGATTTCTTTACCTAATACCAAATATAAAGTCTCCTGTTGTGATTTGGCAGCAGGTTAGAAATTTCTTGTTGAAGAATTGCCTCTGTTTGTAGAATTGAGCTAGTACTAATTGGATCAAACAGAATAGGTTGTTTTCATTATTTCAAGGTGCTTCACTGCACCCTGGAGCAGAGTTCCCAGTCTTAGCTTTGCTGACATTTTGCTGTCAGTAGTGTGGCATCAGTAGTTCTGTGCTGCACGTAGGCATAGAAGAAAGGTTTTGGCACTATTTGTGTTTCATAGGATGGGAACTTCAAAGCACTTGTCTCTGGTACAGTGCACCTTTGAAAATGCTAAAGTGAGTGGAATACCATTATTATTTAAATAGCTTAAGACAAACATATTCATAGATTAATTTAACTTGGAAGGTGGGTTTAGACATCCAGTCTCCCAGTAAAAAAAAGGCTAACTGTTGTAGGTTTCATTGAAAGTATAGGTTATGAAAATAGGATGATTCCTGCTAAATTAGTACTTGGAAAAGTGTTAAAAATTATTCTATGAATGTATTTTACCAAGCTCTAACTGAAGGAAGAGAATCCACTGCACAGTTTGGTCAAATAATGATGGTGAAATCTTTGTGTCAACACAAAGATGACTTTCAAAAGTATTGCAGTTGATGCCTGCTTGAGTCTCTGGGCAATTAACAAGCAGAAAAGCCATATATGCTTGAGTTTCAGATACAGTAACTCAAAATTCAGTTCCAAGTTAAATACTATATGTGCATTGTATATCTTTCATTAGCTCTTATTGATGTTGTTAATTTAAAAGTTTAAAATCAAATGTATTTTTCTCCCTTCAGTAACCAAAGTAAGGAGGCTTTCATTGACTGGGCAAGATACGATGATTCACAGGATCATTTTTGTGAACTTGATGGTAAAATGTTTAAGCTTTTTCAGTGTGTTTGTTTTATTTACTGTCTTTTTTAAAACCTCACAAAATCATAGTTTCTCTATAAATAACCATTTTTAAAAAGTTTTACTTTTTGTCCTAAGTGGAGATGTGACAGTTCATGCAAAATGCAAATGTTTGCAATTTTACAAGAAGCATTTTGTACTCTGCACTGTCCACGTGCAGTTACCTCTTGCTAGTATAGTGAACAGGAGATTTTTATGGAAGTTAAAAAAAAAAAAGGTAAATGGGGGATGGGAATTACCATTTTTTTTAAAAAAAAGCTACTTACAAAAATTTTGTGTAGCACTAATTTAAGGCAAATTACCTGCAGCTGATTCAGTTTCTTACTGCTGCATTGTTTTGTTGCTATTCTACTGTCTATGCTTGGACTGTTTGGTCTTCTTCGAGCCTTTCTGTTTCCAAATGATCTCTGCACCCTTATTTGTAAAGACTTGCTTATTGTTAAAACATTAGGATACTAGATTGTGTCTTCCCTCTGCTCTACATATGTGAGTCTTTTTATTTGCTTGTCATTTTCAAATCTCAAAGGAAAGTTTTTCAGATAAGCATGAGAATTGCCAAGTTGAGGAATGACTATGAAAGTCCTTTTTAATAAATTCCTTAGAAAGCTTTCTATGCTAGCAATATTAAGAGCATGATGTTAGATGTTTTCATCTACCATTAGGCTTATGTTTGGTGTTACCCAAGAAAGCAGCAGCTGCAGTGGACTCCCCAACTGCAGTTCTCTTTCAGCACTTCTGCTGTGTCTAATCTGTGAACACTTTCTATAGATGCCATTTCTGTAATAGCTGGTGAGCATTACTGTGTATCTGACCTGTTATACACAATAAGCTGCTGTTGTCTCTGCTGTCTTCAAGGTGTCTAAGTACATTGTTTTTAAGACTATTCAGCAGGGAAAGGTATAGTTTAGGAGCACTTCTTTTAGAAGTAATGCTGATTTAAGTAGTTCCTGTTTTTAACTCCATCTCTCCTTACATCATGCCCTGCTGAAGGAGGATGTACTTTCCCCAGCTGTGTTCTTCCAAGTGCTTTTTTTTGCACTGGCTCTGATGTGCATCTTTCTGCATGGTAAGCTGATTCAGCTTACTTAAACAGTAGGAAAGTAAGTTGACATCTCGTGCCGTCTCCCACATTGATGTGATTAATTGGCTTGTCAGGTGAGTTTGTGAGCTGAAGCAGGGAGAGTGAGGTTATAACTACAGGGAGTGATGGGGAGGAAATAGAGACCTTTGCTCTCTTCCTCTCGTCTCTTCCTGGTGGTGAAAGAGCTCTTAATTAACTCATCTGTAGCACAGAACCATATAAACAGTTTTAATTTTTACTATCTTTTTTGGGAGGCTTAATGATAAATTAGGTAATGGAATTGATCCAGCTGAAAAAAAACCTTAATAACCCAGGTCAGCTTTCCATCTTTCTGTTGCATGGCTCCACAGTGCAGAGATGCTCAGTTGTATGTGGATAACAAGAAGAAAAAGTAGAGACCTGAAATGACCAGGAAGTGTAAGACTGCTTAGGTTAGCCACACTGTCAAATAAATAAATAAAGCTGTAATTTGACTTTCTCTCATCTGGCACTCATTGTGTTGTGTACCTAGTATTTGTCTCTTCTCTTTGTTTTTGCTACTGCTGCCAAAGTGATCCTTAACTGCTTATGCAGAATCATCTCCTCTTTCTAGGGCAGTTTCGCTCTCTGTTTCAGTGGCTTTTTTTATATCTGAGGAAATACTACGTGGCACTTCTCAGCCTGTTCCTATGAATAAGTCTCTGGACTATTGACTTGTATGTGGGGTTTATTTAAACATGAATTGCTCTTGACCTATTTTTGGACTTGTGATTTGTTCACTTTATGGTTATTAAATTAGGGAGCAGGAAAGTTACATTTTTATGCAGGTTATTGATCAGAAAATGTTTTTATTTGGATCGTTCTTTCATTTGGAGTAGTGGGAAGGAGTGGATAAAAAGTAAAACATAGTTGTCTTGTTGGTTCTTATCCTTGTAACAGACCTAGAATTTCAAAGAGGGGTGAATTCTTCCTGCTTGTTACTCATTGTAGCTCAAAGCTTAAGTTTCTGTTTCTACAGAGTTTTTAAGCAGAAAGAGTACTGTTTCACCATTTTCTTTGGATAAATTGCCTGAATTTGTAGCGAACTTCAGAGATGAGAGTATAATTTGTCGAAATGCTGCTTAAGTAATGTTCTTGTTGCCGTAACTAACAGAGAGTTCTACAATATGCTGGAAGTTTTCCAGTTAAGCAATGTAATTCAGACTTTCCTGCCAGTATACAAAAGTATTTGAAGAAATAATGGATTTAGCTAATAAATATACAAAATGTATCAACTACAAGATGTATTACTGTGACCCTGTCTTTACTAAGAATCCCCTGTATGTGGTATACCCATTTGAAAAAAGCAACCCTCTCAACCAAATACTGCCAGACAAATAAACACTGATTTTGAAGCCCATTCAAAACAAACCACTTTTTGTATCTTAGTATAGGATGAGAGAACACATTGCATATCAATTATTCATGGTGGACTTGGAGAAGCCACATAGATGATGATCAGATACTGTAGGAAATAGGGACACACAGGAGACTTTGGAATAAATTACATACTTTTGGGCTTTGTATTTAGCATGTAAATTGCTGTGTTTTCATGTACAAGGCATTTCTAGTCCAAGTGGAAGACAAAATGCTATTATGAGGCCTCTTATTTATATTTAGTTCTGTGTGACTGTTTAAATTACATCTTTTTTAATTGATCAGTTGGCATATGTAACAAAAGTTTTCCTGTTTAGATGAGAGATCTCCAGATGCACAGTATGTGGATTTGCTGCTGAACCCAGAGCGTTACACTGGATACAAGGGGCCTTCTGCTTGGAGAGTATGGAACAGCATCTATGAAGAAAACTGCTTTAAGTAATTGGGAGGGAGAGGAAGCCTGTTTCTTATAGTTGCATCTCATTTTAGCTCAAAACTGATCTTTGTGTTTTCTAACTTATTTTCTAGGCCTCGGTCTGTCTATCGTCCTTTAAATCCACTGGCGCCTAGTAGGGGTGGGTCTTGCCTGTTTTATTTTCTAATGCATTTCTTTTGGCATAGTGACTATTGCAGATAAAAATAGCAATCTTCGGTCTGTAGGTGTGCTTTCTGCTTTTTTAACTTCCTATGTAGGAGTAGCTGTACATTTTCAATATTTAGACTAAGGGCTGTGGTACTTGATTACTTGATATGCCTAATTTATGCATATGCATTGGCTTATTAATATCAGGGGAGCTGATGTGGAAACCATAGTGCAAGTCTCAAAACTGTTTAGTGTCACAGTAATTTTCCAATTTGGATGCAGTCATGTATTCTTATGTTGTTTCTTTTTTCCTAAAGCATTTATTTTAATCACTTTAGTGCATACTTACCCTAGTGTAATGTGGGTGCACGTTTTTCGTCTGTAGTATGTATTGTATTTCAAGTGTACAAATAATTGCATTATTTGAAGGAGGAGTGGACACTTAGGAAGGCTTGATTATCTGCAAGGATGTTTAAGAAAAATATGCTGGTGACTTGGGGGTTTAAGTTTTCAAATTTAAATTGAGAGCTATAACCTGGTGTTCCAAATGAATCAGCTTTCCCCTGTCAGTGTCTTATTTCCCTTAAAAATTAACTATTAGCCAATAGATAGAGTTAAAAACGTGAACCATCCATTAGAAAATCATGAGATCTCAATATTTATAATCACTAACAGCTGATATATTGCTGGTATACACAAATAAGAAGAATTGTAAGAACATTTCTACTGCAAAATATTCCTCAGAATATGTATTCACACTAGCAGTCATGATGCTCTTTTGCAATTATCCTTGAGGCAAGAGGAGCTTTCTTGGAATCACTCCCAATTTTACACTTATCAGGCAAAACTAGGGACATTTCAAAGAAGTGGA
>JAOXXN010000446.1:45288756-45308564 GCA_026770055.1 Myrmophylax atrothorax | reverse complement strand
ATCACAACAGTTCCCAAGCCCTAGAGAGAAAAGAGGGACAGAGCAGGGTAAAGATCCTAATCCAGTGAGAGGAGTAAGTGAGATGCCTGACCACTCTCATGTGGGGAGAGTAACTGCTGAGGACTGAGAAACCAGCACAGCAGTTGAAACAGGAAGAAAGGAAGAAATCCAGGACCCATGGCTACAGGGATCTGTGTGAATCTGATCCCAGAGAAAGACAGATACACAAAAATAGGACTGACTTTGAAAGAAGGTCAAAGTAAATTCTTTGTGGCTGGCTCTGGGATAGTTCTTTGCACAGCCAAAGGAGGAAAGATGGGTTCAAGCTCTGTGTGCTTTTAGAGGCAAGTTACCTTGCAGTCATTTGCTTCACTAACCCTGCCCTCTCCCTCCCTTGGCAGAGACCCACATCAGGAGGAGGACAGGCTCCTCTCATTTCTGTGAGAGAGAGAGAGGCCAAGAGAGAAGTTGCTCCTCCCACCACAGGATTATTTATACCAGTGCAGGAGACTAGAAAGTCTGCATCCTATTCCCTCTGCTCATACATTCTGCTTCTAGGTTTGCAGGCAAGGACCAGAGGTCCAAAGCACTGTGGCAGGTAGGTCAGATGCAGTAGAATGGCTAGTTAAGTAGCAGGGAAAGTAACCAAGCCACTGTGTCCTGAATTCCTGGCCTTCAGGAGATTACCAGGGCTCCACTGCTGCTCACCCATTGCCACTGGCTATTGCCCTCTGCCAACCCAACCCTCTGTCCTCTGTCAACCCTGCTCCTCAGTCTGCACTCCCCAATGAGTGTAAATAATTACGAGCTCAGGGATTAATCCGAAAAGCTTGCATAAAACTAGCTTGCCTGTTTTTCCAGCAAAATAATCTTGATTCAGGAAACAGTCAGGCTCAGAAGTATTACAGAATCCCCTGTCAGTGCAGTCAGTGTCTCTGAGTTCGTTCT
Source organism: Myrmophylax atrothorax (assembly GCA_026770055.1). NCBI lineage: Eukaryota > Metazoa > Chordata > Aves > Passeriformes > Thamnophilidae > Myrmophylax > Myrmophylax atrothorax. The sequence goes on along the minus strand of JAOXXN010000446.1, from coordinate 45,307,616 downwards.
TACAACATGCTGCAGCCACCACCACTCACCAGGCCATAACATGCAGCCATGTCAGGAGTGAGCCAAGAGGCTGCTGCTACACAGGAATTGAAACCAGATCCATAGCAGGCAGTGGTGAAAGCTGTGGCAAGACCAAAAAGCAGGAAATGCCTCAAAGAGGAAATGTTTGCTAGGCACTTCTCTGTTCTCCTTCAAAGCTAACAAGTCAGTGATGCTGTCATGGAAACCGAGAGTGAGAGAGCAGACAGAGGCTGCTGACTGGCACATACCATATCCCAGCTCAGTGGCATTTACAGACTGGGGACAGCAGAAGCAAAGGGCAGAACAGGGTCAGTATTTCCCTATATAGATCTCCCTACATAGCTATCATTGTGTAATAGTTAATAGTTAAAGGTGCCAGAGATTTACCAAACTTCCATCCCACCCAATACAACAGAAGGGATAAAAGCAGCCAGGTTTTGCAGCCAGTCAAATTTGCTTAGTGGGTTGGGGAGGGAAGAGTGCAGCAGTGAAAATAAAGCCAGAGGAATCCTTTTTGTGTTGCAGGCCCCTGCAGAAAAGAAGGGGAGCCCCAAGCTGGTAGTATGTCCCACTACAGGATGCTTTTGGCCAGCACAAAACGGGCCCAAGTCAGCACCTAAGGGCAGAGTTGTGCACCATCTTGGTGCTGTCATGTCCTTGGCACAGAGAACCAGAATGGTCCCCCATTCCAGATCATGGAGTTGAATGTGTTTTCACATGTGTTCAGATGCTATATGCCAGCAGATGGGAGATGCAAATAAAAGGCTGCCAGTACTGATGGCTATCTATGTGCACCACAGAGAATGCGTTATCTCCAATGCTATTTCTGTCATATCACAGCAGAGAATGGATTTTTCCTCTTCAGCTAGTTTTTTGGCATAACAGTAGTAGATAAAACACTGATGTTTTTTCATGGCCAGTTCCAGCCATCTGTATCCCTAAAGTATGAGCAGTCAAACCCTGCTAGAAGTTCCCAGAGGAACTCCCATTTCAGGTATTCTGAAAGAGGCAAAATGGTCTCTAATTGCCATTTCCACATTCAAACTTTTGTCAGCTGTCTGCAATAATGTTAAATTTTGTTTGGTTTTTGTGAAATAGCTTGAAGTAAAGATTTGCTTTCCTGCAGGAGGAGAAAATGGAACAAAGCAGTCTACCAAAGCCTCCTACTCTGTAACAGAGATTTATCCTTCTGTGACTTGCAGCTGCAGAAAAACTCTTCTTGCTAGTAAAAAAATCCATTGCCAGTGCCCTTTGGTCAGCAAATGACAGGCTTGAAAGAAACAAAACAAACTAAGCTGTGTTTTTAAATCTTCTACTCAGCCCTGAACTTTCAGTTGTTGTGCAGTACGGTCAGATTTGATTAAACAGGAAATGTACTTATTTTATCTGATTAAGTAAATGAAGAGAGGAATTTTATTATCAGATTTTCTAAATAACAGCTGAAACTTGCATTTTTTAAAGGTTCGTTGTGGTAATGGCAATTCTTTAAACTAATAATTAAAGATTTATCTGTCTATGACAAATGCAAGGACCTTTGAAAGCCCTGTTTCATTATTTATAGATGCTAACTATCTTCATTGATTTTATAATAAACCCTGCATGCTCATGTGATGCCACTCAGCTCCTTGACCACTGAATGTATTCAAAGCTGTAAAACTAACAATATTTCTTTAAAGCATGTTCTGTAGAGTAATAGGAGAAACTTTTTACCCCTTCCCCCCAGCTGGCTAAATTATAACGTAGTAAGTATTTTAAAACACATTCTCATTATCTATAGGACAATATGTAAATGTATAAAGGGAGATTCATATTTCTCTGGCTTATCTTCAGCATGCTGCTACCTTAAACAGTTAATCAATGATTTGACAAGCTGAAGGATCCCAAACATAGGCCACTTCTGTGTAACATGACTGCAATGAACTGGTCTTCAGACAGGGACCTGGGGAAAGCTGTATCCACATGAAAAACAACTGTGAGAAACTCCAGCCAGTAAGTTCTACAGACTGCCTCAAAAATATTTGGGATCAAAGGTCCCTTGATACCACTTGGTATTTAATTCGTGTAGTGAACAGGGTGGGCAGCCAAGTGCAAGCTGTGAAGTTTAAGGCCTTCAGCTCTTAGGGAATCTAAAGAACTGTGTGGCTTTATATTGCACTGTCCTTGTCTCTCAGAAGGTACTTGAAAAGAACTGAAAATGTACCTTACCTTGGACTCCAAGTAAATGTTGGCTAAAGACATCTTGGAGATCTTATACAGGCAGATGGAGAGTGAAACAGCGCACAGCACAAACAACGTGTCATTAATTGCCACCCGGACAGAGACAATGACTTTTCTCTCTGAATTCTGTGTCCTCACCAATACTGCACATGTTAAATTCACCAAGAGGAAGAGGAGACTTATGAAAAGAGAAGCCAGGTAGAGGGGCAACCTGGGAGAGCGAGGAGAAAACAGTTTTAGCGACATTGTTCAGCAAGTGTCAGTCATGAGACAGAAGTTGCACTCTGAGCAATGAAATCTGCATGTGTTGGGCTGCCACAGCTGACAGCGTAACCAGCTGCCTGAGCCTAAATCAAAGTGCTCCAGATTGCTGGAGAGATTAATCTAGCTCATTTCAAACCTGTTTTTACAGTTACACAACAAGCTGTAAGTAAAAAAACCTAATATCAAGCAGCAAAACATGGAAGACTGCAGCAGAAATACAACAGCACAGTTCTTAAAAACTACTTAAAATACATGTACTTCCTTAGAGTGTGCACTTCATATAGAGCATAAACCCTCTGGCTACTCACTTCCAGGAGAAACCTTTCAAAAAGTTAAGTTACGTGGAATGGAATGTTTTTGACCTTGGATTTACTACACCATTGCTGCCATGAGAAGCATCACTGACTGCTGATGCCACCAGATTTCATATTAAATTAGGAAAGTGTCTAACAATAGGAAAAACCTCTGAGTTACTGGTTCCCCAGCACCTCTCTCTATCCCTTCTCCTAAATAATTTGGTCACAGTCAACCTCTTGACAGAAACATCAATAAATTTAACTATGCATATTGATTCTGGCTTGGCATTTTGCCATCTCTGCCAGCAAAAAGGTTCATTTACACAACCACAAAAGCAAAGCTGGAACAGAAACATGACAGACACAAGCCCAGGAGTTGGACTGGCTTTCTCCATCTGTTTTTTTCCCTACCTACTCAGCAGTGATACCTGCAATATAAGAATACCACATACTACAGCAAAGCTTCTTCTAATTCCTCTTTACTCCTACACAGAGCTGTGGAGCTTTTCACCTTTTTTTTTTTTTTTAAAAAAAAGCGTGTTTTCATCTCAGGTATTTGCTGACTTCATTATCACTGCTGACCAAAGTAATTACTGATAAGGGTCATAATCTGCAGTCACTGAAGAGGTTTTGGCCACAACTTTTCATGCCTGCTGGGAACTTGGAATCTGGCTTACAGCAAACATACAGACTGTCTCTGAGGAATCCAGTTCTGATGGTTTAAAAATACTTTACCCAATGGGGATCTTTTTCTTTCACACTTTCATATTCTTTTCATTCATATTCACTACTGGGATTCTGCAGGGCTCTACAACATCTTCATAAATGACTTGGACACAGGACTGGAAGGGATACTAAGCAAGTTTGCAGATGACACAAAACTGGGAGAAGCTGTTGACTCTCTCAAAGGTAAGGAGGCTCTGCAGAGTGACCTCAACAAATGAGAGGGCTGGGCAATCACCAGTCATAAGAAATTCAGTAAGGAGAAGTGCCAGATTCTGCACCTGAGGACACTGAGGGGAGACCTCATTGCAGTCTACAACTTCCTTGTGAGGAGAAGAAGAGGGGCAGGGATTGATCTCTACTCTGTGGTGACCAGTGAAGAACCTGAGGGAATGGTCTGAAGTTGTGTCAGGGAAGCTTTAGGTTGCATATTAGAAAAATGTTCTTTACCCAGAGGCTGGTTGGGCACTGGCACAGGCTCCCTGGGGAAGTGGTCACAGCACCAAGCCTGACAGAGTTAAAAGCAGTGTTCTCAGGCACATGGTATGACTCGTGGGGATGGTCCTGTGTAAGGCTGGTCCTGTGTAGGGCTAAGGGCTGAACCTGATGATCCTTGTGCATCCCTTCCAATTCAGCATATTCTGTGATTCTGTGATTCTTTTGGTTTAACATCAATGCAGCTACAAAACTGAAGCACTTCTTTTCAGAGTGCAAGAAAGGAGGGTGTATATATTTGAGACCTTTGAAATGTCTAACAGAGGGAACTGAAAGCCCAAAGGGCTCTGTTTGTGAATCGATGCCCTTCTTTCCTGTTATATCTGGCAGTGAGCAAGGATGCTGTTTTTTCCTTGCCAAGCACGGAAATTCCCTCTCAGGAGGAAGACTGTGCTCATTCTTAACTTTCCAGGGCAGGGTTCTGCTTTTAGGATAAGCAGCTGGAGGTAGTTCCTTTAAACCTCATAGTCCAGTGCTGGAAGCATTGCAGTTCTGAAGCTCCTCTCTTACATGGCTTCCTCTGGAGAATGTAGTTCCCAGTTATAATGGTGGTACATTTACAGCTTTTATTAGTATCTCAAAAATCTTTAAATAGAGGTCATGTCTCTTCCTTTCCTTCCCTTCCCTTCCCCTCCTAAAAGCTATTTAATAGTCTCATCTCCACTCCTCTTGGGGGAATTTGAGCTTACAAGCAAAGGCACACTCTTACATGCTGTCTTGCGTGTGGGACAGTAAGGTACATACTCTCTTTTTGCTCTTCTTAGTCGGAAGGACCTTCTGCTGCAGCACAGCCTGCATGCCTGCATGCAACATCAGGCTGGTTTGCAGCCATCAAGGGCTTAGAGGTTTCCAGGCCAGGCTCCTCCTTTACAGAGTTTAGTAAAAAGTAAAGCACTGCCATGCTCTCATGCCCACACACTCCTGTCCGTGCCAGGGCAGGGTGAGCTGTCATGGCCAGTCACTTGTGCAGCTCTTCACATAATGATCTTCCAGCCCCCTTATTAACATGATGTGGCTGTGGAAATGGCTGCCTGATTTGACAATAGAAGGATTGTTGCTGAACTTGTGAATAAGCACTGATGGAGATGCAGGGTGTCTCTCTTGGGGAAGGTTTAGGGTCTTAGCAGCTGCAGATTAGAGACAGAAAATATCTTTACAACTCAACTACAAGGTCACCTACAAGGCATGAAGAAGTATATGTAGTTTTTTAGAAAACAGAAAAGCAGGGCAGGAGAAGTGCTTCCAGATTGCACCAGTGAAAGTGCAAGTGAAAGTTCAAAAACCTATTGTGCCTAATCCCCACTTTGGGACTAGTCCCTTTAAAGGAGCTCTGTGTAATCTGGTTTGGCTGGGGAAAGCGCATGCTGGGGTGTTCTGTTCTTTCTGTGTCAGACTGGATGTACCTGTAAGTTTTCTTTTTAGTTTAAAAATCAAACCTCAGATAAATGCAGTGAGAGTTGCCTTGTTTAACAGGAAAATGTTTGAAACTACTGCATTTTGTATGTGGTTTCCTCTAAAACCATGCAGTGTCTGAGGCTTGCACATGCATGCATATCACAGCAAGCCTCATCCAAACCCAGTAAGAAATCACCAAGTCAGGGAAATATACAGAGGGACTGTTTAAATAACAAGTTGGGCTGGCACAGGCTCCGCCTTGAGCTCTTTTACTAATATCATGAAGGCTGTGCTGAGGAAATTGTGCTTAGGATTCTGGATCCCTAATAGGGTTTTATCTATTTTTTTATAGTTTTTTTTTTGTATCTGAAATGATTCTGATTTCTGAGACCTGCGTCGATACATAGACTGCAGTCCTACCTCACAGTTGCCTCACTGGTGTTGCCATTATCTATTGCAAAAATACCGATACCAGGCAATAAAGTCTGACACTTATTAAAGAAAATGGACGGGTGAACATTCGGTAATGAAAGAAAATCAGATTCAGTAAATGCAGACCACAGACCTGTCTGAGCCTCAGATCTTTCTATCATCCATCATCCATTTTTCCCTCAGGATCTGAGCAACCCAATCAAATGAAAGATGTCCCTGCCCATGGGATGGTGGTTGAACCAGATGGTCTTTAAAGGTCCCTTCCAACCCAAACACTCTGTAAGTCCATCATCTTTCACTAGCTTGTCACAAATAAGACTCAGGACCTCAGCTGTGGGTGTGCACAATTTACACCACTTCAATTGCCCCATATGATAGGAAACAAGGTCAGCTTTATTTATATGGCTCTTTTAGACATCCTTGCTAAGAGGTCTAGATTTTGAAACAAAATACAACTGAAAACCTTTACCAAGAGAGCTTAATAAGAAATTAAAAAGCAGATCATATCCATATCCAAGAGTGATCTGTATTAGAAATACAGTAGGCAAGAGTCAAGGTGGTCATGGAGCTATTGTGGGGAGGGTAGTCTGTGCATGAGTAATTCCAGTGACAATACATAAATATTTAGGGACAGAAATGCTCTAAGAGCTACATGCAGAGTGCTAATGTAGTGACTTCATAGGCATTGACTAAATATCGCGAGCTCACTTTGCCTCAAGAAAGACATTTTCAAGCAGTTTTCAGGTATAAAGCCTTACCACAAACATTGGTAGAAGATGATGTTCAAAGCTTCTAGCTCTCACCTCTAAAGCCATCCAAGAACATGTCCACAGTCAGTCCTATACCACCCTGACCTGCAGCCCAGCCTTTGTTCAAAGTGATCCTCTTTGTTTCTCTTGCCTGTGTGCACCGTCAGGGGCAGGCACACCTGTACTGGGGGCTGGCTGGGGACCTGCCTGCTGTGTGCTGTGCTTGTCTGCCAGCCCATACTCCTGGATTTCCTGCCACAGAAACCAGAGTGCAAAGTGGAGTTCAAAGCTGCAGTCCAGTCTGGAGTCCTCATTCCTGACTCAGCCATCACACCCTGCATGTCCCATGCCCTCAGCAGCCCAAGCATAGCCCACTACAAGCCTGCTCTCACTTGTACTCCATTGTACCAATGTTCTCCACTGTACCGGTTATGGTGCCCAAAGCACTTGCTCCAGATGATTTCCCCTCAAGCTCTATCAAATCCAATTGGATGGCAAAGTTTCTAGGGCAGGGACAATGTTGATATTTGCCCTGTAGATACAGTACTTATGTTCACCTAACAGTCAGCAAGTAACAAGTCAGATTGCAGTTTCAAATTATTCTCGTTTCCTGTCCTGAATTCATATTGTAAATTCTTCCTTTAGAATGAAGACAACCTCTCTTTGCTCCCTCTGTCTAAACAACCTTACCGAAACTGAGGATTTTATGCATTGCCACAATAAACATTCATTTACTGAGCTCTTCCTTAGCTTTCTGGACATTACTGCCCTTTGGTGTACTTTCAAGCACTTCCTAGTAGTTCCTTCTGCTCAACAAGATGTCAAACAAATCTCTCCACCTAAATGCAAAGCTACCATAACCTCAACTCTATGGAGTCAGGAGAGGTTATCTATAAGCTCCCAAATACATCAACAATTTGAATCCGTTCTCTCTAGCTCTTTCCCTTTGTAATTCTTCTCTCATATTCTCAAATTTTCTAAGTCTCTTATTACCACCAACCTCACATATTAAAAAATACACACTCCTACTCATTCCTGTAAAAAAGAAAAAAAAGTCACACTGCTTCTTTTACCAAAGCACTGGATTTGAATTTTCCTAGCAAGACAAATGTTAAGAACCTGTAAACAAACCACCAGAGTGGATTTTTTGTGCTCACTTGAAGTATTTGCCTTTGAAATATGTGATAAAAAATGGTCGTTGTGTTGGGAAAAGACATGGTCTTCCAAATGCCATAGAAAGAAGCTGATCTCAGAACAATCATCACAAAATGTTGAGATATAAATATGAATAGCTGAAATATGAGAGCCACAAATTAGAAAAGTTGTAGTGTTTCTCAAAGAGTATGGCTACTTTTCTTTAGCACATTAATTGTTGGATTGTTCTTACCTGTATTTCAGTAGCTCTGGGGAATATTTTGACTTAGCTTTGAAAATCACCTGCAAAAGAAAAAAGCATTGCATCAAAAATGGCATACATGTCAGTAGAGAAAGACACTGTGATCCACAGAAATTGTGTCTCACAGGTCACAAGAAATGTAATGACAGGTTTCTTTACATAACAGATTTGCATGGACTGCCTGCCATGGTAGGCAAGCTCTCAGAAAAGTATTAAAACCACTCAGCAAGTGATCATGAAGTACTTCTATACAAATTGTCTACGCTATTATTTTCACTTACTCTGGCTTAGGAATAAAGTCCTTCACACCAGTATTCACGAGAGGACCAATGCCAGCTTAATCACAGAGGCAAATTGTTATAGGCTCTTACATGACCTAACAGTACATGTCTCTCACATAGACCAGCTCACACCAGCTTGATGCTCAGTTCCCATCAATAGCCCATCATAGTACCCTGGCCTGAAATTAGATATATACATTTGTATCCATGTTACATTGCCAAAAAGAAGCCATCGAGAACCAGACTCATTATTTCACTCCGAGGTACTATTTTGTTTCTGCTGACTGACTCTTCATCATACAACAATATATGCTTTTACAGAGAGACAGTTTGGGCCCAGCAGTTAGCTTGATCTAACAGAAAAGAAAATATTGACATGTGTTCTGAAGTATAACTAGGGACTATCAGTCTCAGGTGTTTAACCCCCATCAGAAATTAGACAAAAATATATTACCATATTTTATATCTTGTATATTAAAAAATTACAAGAAAGTATCACCACTTTTTTTTACAAGCTAACATGATTTCCAAACAAGCTCAGTTTACAAATGTTCATTTAAACCAAGACCAAAGCACACTGGTTGCTAGTATTACAAAACCCCCATGCTGTATAACTTATTCTGGGTTGTTTCCTAATCATTTTCTCCTCAAGTTATCCTGCCTTATCCATTTAACTTGGTTTTGCATGCCCTTTACTAATGTTTGCATAATACTTGCTATGATTATTATGCTTTCCCAAGGAAACAGGACTTACATGATCACAGTGTATATGTAGGCATGTGTCTGCCTGTCAATCTGTTCATCTGTCCTTTACTAATCTAAAACACTCCTGTCAGAAAACTGATGGGAAAATACTTGAAGTCTCAAAGACATGATCCTTTATCACCTTCCTAAAAATTAGTGACTCAACAGAAAGAAGAAACTCTGTAAATGCATCTGATATGTAATCTCGGTGAGGAGAGCCCTGCATAATGACTCTAAACACCACCCTGTAGGAGTCTGCACAGCAAAATATTGTAAGAAATGCTCCAGTTATGGAAACAACTCAAAGTCAATCATGAGACACAGAGCTGGAGAAAATCAGGCTCTGCTTGTTCCAGTGCTCCTGGAACAACTTGCCATTTAACTCCTATTCATCATAAACAGCTGCCTTGACATGGCATTTTTTTTTGTGATGCATCAGCCTGCTTAGCACTAGCTGAAGCAGCAGAGAACACTGAGCTTTTCAGCAGGCTGAGAATAAAATTGAAAACTTGCGGGGAAAAATGTCTAAAAATATTCTGCAACTATTGATACTTTTTTCAAATAGGTAATATCTCTGGCAGTACCCATTAAGGAAGATTGTTCTTATTCATTCTCCAAATTCCTGGGTCGTGAAGTCTGACAGGAGTTCAGGGAGAAGTTTTATGTTGTTTTACTTACTTGCTATTGAAAGAAGAGGTACAAGAGACTCGTAGATGTTTTGCATTTCTGCTGTACATAAATGGTAGCTGTCACTTTTAGAGAAGACATGAGGTTCAAAATATTTCCCATCCATTTCTTGTACAAGTCTTATTACCCACACTGCTTATTCTGGAAGAGACTGTGAGCAAGCAGGGGGGAACAGATTCCTGACCTCAACGGAACTAAACAAGTAAAACTTGTCTCTAGAGCCCTTCCACAATCCTTTCCTGTTGTGAGTAGCACTTGCATGCATTGTACTGTTTACTTTGACAGCTTTCAGGAGTTGCACTGAACAGAGGAGTTCAGAGCTGCTGCAAAGAACTGCACAAGACAAGGAATTTCCAGGGGCCAATGAGTTGCTCTGGGTTCAAAAAACCTAGAAAATTTGAAGTTCCTAAATACCATCTCTAGTGATTCCCCAGATATGATCCACTCATCCCTGTAATGTCACAGAGCAGTTCTGTCACATAAACCAATCCAAGACTGCACTACCCAGCAAAACCTCCATGAATAACTTAGCTAAAAGCAGACATGATGTCCCTGCTGCAGATCCAGCAGAATGTCCAGATTCAAGATCACCAAAACAGCTATTACTGTGATTTTACATTTGGTGAACCTGTCCCAGACGATAAATGTTCTGAATTTTATCAGCGCAAAATTGACCATTAAGAAAAAAAAATGAACACTGTACCAAAAGTGGATATTATATAGAATGAAAGCTACAGTGTGGACAATTCTTACCAATTCACTGCCAGGCAGAAAAACAGGCAGCCAAATTCTGCCACCTTTGCTTAAACACTGATGAGGCCTTAGTTCATGAGTAGCCTTGCTGGAAGTACTGTGAATGTCAGAGAATAAAGGGCTGTTCAGTGGGAGTAAGGATGTCAGAAGCTGATCTCAATATACCTTGCATGCGTGGGTGCAGCTCTTTGCTTTTAACAGACATTTAGTTCAAGAGACTGGTTGCTCAATGGCCCCTCCTCACAGCCATGTTGAGAAAGCTTCCAGTCAATATCTGAGTCATCTAAGCAAGTCTTCCAACAAACCAGAGCAAACCACAGTATTCCTAAGAATAGACTAAACAGCAAGCAGAAGGCAGGCTCTTCTAAAATGATCTTTCAGAGAGCCCCAAGATGAACAGTAACATGGAAAACTCAGTGAAAGTCCTTGCTAATTTTATAATGTCTGAAGGGTTACTTTTTCTTTTTAAAATTATCTCCCCTTTTGCTTGTTCTTTGAAGGAGAAATATCCTGTTTTGACTCCTTGTTTCTGCCAAAGGTTGGAAACCTCAAATGAGATTCTCACACTCCCTCCTCCACTCCCCTGAGGTATATGTCTGGCATAGAAAACTGGAGCAGTTCAAAAGGATTCCAAAAAGCTCTTCATGCAGCCAGGGAAAATTCCCATTGCAGAAACTGATGTTAACAGCTGACCTCAAAGACATTTTACCAGGCCCCAGCAGTGGGGATGGCATGGGAGCCCACCAGCGGCTCAGCTGCAGAGAGCTCTGCAGAGCTGCTGGGCAGAACAGTGAGCAGGCAGGGCCAGGCTGTGTTAACTGAGGGAGGTTCCAGCTGCGGTTATGAAAGCTGATCAGGAGCCACTTTGGGCCTGTAAGTATCAATGAAACAGGTGTCAAAGCCCAGTCAGATATTCCCAAAAGAAAATATCCCTGAAGCAGTTTTAGATCCGTGCTCTGATTTAGCTGAGGTGACATGATGGCTGGCACAAACCTCTACTGTACCTCCAGTGCTAGCTGATCAAGTCACACTTACAGGAGCCACAGTTCAGCATACCAAAAAGCCTCAGGTATGTGACAAGTGCTTGCATATGTCTCAAGCTGGGCCTCTGCACAGGAATGCAGTCCAGCTCTATTTGCCAGTTCTCATTTCAAAAACCATATAAGAAGCATAGGGCATACTTTTCTTTCCCAGTTCCTTTTACCACAGTTCCTCTCTTCCTCTTTCATGCTCCATGCAAACTTCTCTTCGAACTCTGAAAGTATGGGATAACCTCACGCAGGCCCAGAGCCTTTCATTATCAGCACATATACCTTTCTTCTGCTGTGTATCGTCCGGTCCACCTTCCTCTTTCTCACATGTTCATTCTTTCATTTGGTTCAGAGTTCCCAAAACAGGCAAGTATTCTCTATACTCTCTGTACTCCACACAGTTTGAAAGGCCTACAGACACGGGTAACATGACTCACTACCACACTCAGTCTTACATAAATTGGTAAAAATAGTCCTAAAAGGACAAGGATGATTGAGGGGCTGACAGCCCCTCAGGCTGACAGACACACTTTCATGTGTATCTTCCCCATCAAATTATTTTCCAAGTCAAATAACCTCATTCTTCATGTCAGATGCTGACAGCCAGCCAGTCAGCAGTTGCAATTTTACTTCTATAGATACAATACTGAGGGAAACATTTTACAGCAAATATATTTGCTGATGCTTTATCATATGTAGCTAGACCCATGTGTAGTTCTATGTACATCTAAAGCATGCTTTAATATAATAATAATATTTATAATATGTAGTTTATTAATTTCTAATAAAAAATAAATATTTATCCCAAATAAAAAGCCTTCTCTGTTCTCTCACTGGTGAGAACTTTTGAAATGCTATCCTCAGTAACTGCAGGATGAGAAGTTCCCTTGATTTGCCTCCCACAGCTAATATGCACCCCAGTTCCACCGAGATACACTCCCTGAAAGCCTTGTGCTGTTTTTACCACACCCTGCCAGGCAGTTCTGGCATGGCCAGCTCCCCTCTGAACTGTCTTATTCTGTACAATTTCTCCTCATTTGAAAGTTCCTGATTTTATCAGCTCTGCCTGGAAGGCAGGGTAAGCTGGTTAGGGAGGAGGAAGGAGAGGTAAAATCTGCCTACCAGCCCTTCTCCACCCATACAGTGTTATAGCTCTTTAGCTCAGCACTGTTTTCCCTAGGTCCTAGAGAAATTCCCAGCCTGGTGATAAAACCTACAGCCCATCAAACAGTTTGTTGTGCCTGGCTGCAGTAGAGGCCTGGGATTTTCAGTGTCCTCTACAGCTCACGATCTTTGGCCCTGACCTTGTTCTTTGAGTCTGTAACCCTCCATCCTAGCCTCCCTCCTGCTTCATTTGTTTTCTGTCCCCCAGGGAAATGCAAAGTCTGAGCAAACAGGACAAAGTGAAGCAAGTCCTTCTCTGCCCACCCCTCACATGCACCAAAAAAGGCAACTTGTTTTGTTTCCCAGGGCCTCCTTACTCTTTTGCCCATAGCACTTACTGTGGACTAACTGAGGACTCATCTCCATCTCCCCTTGTCAGGGGCAAAGATAAATGAAAGAGTGCCTGAGTCCTGGGATCCTCACTGCCTTTTCCACTTTAAAATGGAAAATATGTTATCAAGCAGCAAAATAAACCCATGGAAGCTGCATGTGTAAGGCAAACATATCTATGGGATTTTTGGTCTCTGTAGGAGGAAATTCACACTTCAGCTGCCTATCTGATGGATCAGCATCAGAGAGCTGCTCTGGCTTGATACAGTGCAGCTACTTGCTGGTGTTGTGCTATTGTTTTACAAAAGTGCCACTGGATCTCATCTTCACTTGAGATTTACTTTAATGATTTCCAAGTAGACAGAGAGTCTATCCTCTTGCGAGGATAGGTCACACTATTTTTTTTCTTTAGAAAAGAATGAATACAGACACAGGATTAATAGATTACAATACATTTAGTTATTTCATTAGCAATCACAGGAATTTTCTCCAGTATGGGACTTCTGAGAGGAACTACTATTACATAAGCCTTATCTGCAGCACTCTTTCTATTCTGCCCTCAGTAAGGCATTAAAACTGTAGCAAAGGATCCTGAACTCAGCTAAAATCCAAAGATCCCTTGTTCTGAGTCAAAACTATTTTGATTCTAACTCCTCTTTTGCCCACAGGTCCTCTGCTTTAGCAACCTGACCCAACACATTACAGCTTCTGTAGTTCTGTATCTTTTTCTGCTGCAGCTGCTGATGCTCAAGTCTGGGAACAAACCTCAGCTGTGCTGATGTCATCAGGGTTTATTTGTCTTGCTACACATAAAACACAGTTGAAATTTTCTCTATTGCTTTGGGATACCCATTAAAAAAGGGAATAGTTCTGGCTAACTTTCTGTCAAGTTCAAAGATGGGTATTATTCTGAAAAATACCCTCAGGCCCTTGCCAAATGAGATTTTTTGTTTGGCCAGGAGGATTTGAAATACTTTTTGAATCACTTTTTTCTTCTCACATCTATATTTAAAAGTTTTCCTAGTAGTGCCACATTTAGAAATGGGTGCTGTCTGCAGATAATAAATACCTGCAAATTCCAGAGACCCATGGGGTCTCTTCCTCTGTCCCTATACTATACACAGATCACTTCTTTCCCTCTAGCTAAGCACCAGTGAAATAATAAGGTTTTCATGCAATGAGACACAGCTGCAGACCCTTCTTGCCTGCTGTCTAGAGAATAAAAGGATAAAAGTTGTTTCTGAACAGGTCTGTAAAGTTATAAGCCATTACTGAAAACAAAATTTTCTCTCCCCACCCCTTTACACTAGTTCTTGCTTGCCTACTGAGGAAAGCTTGATACACATTAAATAGAAGATGCTGAATTTCAAGCCAAACCACCATTTAATGGTTAGAAGTAAAGAATTAATAGCAGTGAATTAAAAATATGTGCACTTATGTGCCATATTATATTTGTACAATGGCTCTGCTTGTGTTTCTTAAAGTTTTGTTTCATCTGCGGAGATATTTGAGATGAGATTTCACTGACAGCAACCAGCTCTAGAGCAAACAACAATATTAATCTTATGCTTTTCCACAGTGGCCCTTGATATTTAAAGATTATGACGCACATCACTAACTCTGAAAGTGCCTTGCAAACACTGTTTCAAAAGCCTCACAGCAGCTCTTCAAGACAGGTAACTATTACACTCTTTTGCACAGAGGCTCAGAGGAAGATCATGAGGACTCAGGCTGACAAAGCAGGAATTGTCTTAAAGGCAGAACCTTTGCCTTAGCATTTTTTCTGTTTCCAGCAACTGACTTGTACTTCCTTAATGCTATCAGAGAGCAATGCTAAAAATTAGTTAAAAGGACCTAATGTGTGCATTCTGTGTGCTCTCTTGTTAGATCTTCCTTAGACAAAAGGAATGTTAGCCACAACACTAAGCCTCCTGAGTGCTGACACTTTAATGCAGAGACTGCTGTGCCCACTCTGTGCTCAAGCCAGCGTCGGTTTCTCTTGGCCAGGAGCCAGGATGCTGCATTCTGCCTCCAGACTTCCATGGCAGCCCTATACGTGTGTCGGAGGAAAGAACATGACCTAAGGCTATGCCTAAGTCCCGGCACTGTGATGGGGATGACTGTGTGATGATGGACATTTGGCCCTGGGAAACTACACAGGTATCAAATAACTCTCACAATAGCTATGGGATAAAGCCTAGGTCACCACATGCCTGAACTGGATTTGAGTAGCATGCAGATGGAAGGTTCCTGTAATCCCTTAATGTATCTCAAGTCTCAAGAAGCAGAGCAGGGTGAGTTAGGAGGTGTTTCAGACACTGAATCCAGAAAAGTAAACCTAAGCACAAAACTGTGTGTGTGGTTCTAAGTATTTAATACCCTCTACAACTCAAGTGTTCTTCTTACAGCTGTCATGCTTACATTGCTGCTTTTTCATCTCTGGGATGGCAGCTCTTACAAGGAGCCTGATGTCTCTAGTCAGGCTGTACAGAATTAATAGGCGTGTCAGCACTACAGAATACTGTTAAACACCATGGGGACTAAAGGAGAACCCAGATCCAGGCACTGAGCTGGTTCCACCTGAGGCACACAGCAACCCCCAGAGCATCCTGAGCACTGCCCAGTGTGCTCCAGGGCTGGCTGATGCTCTCCTGACCAACTGCTCCTGCACTAGGAAAGTGGACTTTGACAAGGGTTTTCTGAGTGCAGGCTTAGCATCCTGCTCCAGGCACTTTAGGGGGATTGAGGAGATAGAGAATCCAGTCTCTGCCCTCCTGCAAGCTTCCTGTGAGATCTTAGGCAAACCTGACAACCTTTCTTTGCCTCATATGCCAATATCCCATCCTGCAGCCCAGTGCAAGACACCCCAGCTCACCATAAATATTTCCAAGCAATTCTAACTGCAGCAACCTGGGGCACTGTGCAGCCTAACTCGTCTGGTTTCTTAGCTGTCAGTGGCACAGGTAAACTCTCAGGAGCTCTTTCTGAAATGGAGATGCTATTTCCTTTAACCCCCTATACAGCTAGTTTACTTCAGAGAGTCCTTGAAATAGAGGGTGTATCTTTGTACAGCACTTAGCACTTATTGGGGTCCAGAGTCAAAGCTGTTTGTAATACTGATCATTATAGAAATTTGGGTCGGCAGTAGGACTTGATCAACAGTTTTAATGGTGATACAGATAATAGAAATCTCACTTAGAAACATGTTAGCGAACTTAAGAAAAACTGGTGTGTGGAGGGGGGTTGCTGTCACAATTAGAAATCACAATTCTGACTGCACACAGAGACCAAGTCCGGTAAGCCAGGAGGTTTATAAAGTCTAGTAACAACAACAACCATAACAAGGCATAATAATAGAATGGCATTTTAGGTGTCTAGCTTTCAAGCTGTCCTATACATTTTCCCCCCAACCTTTAAATTAAATTACATCCATTTTAGAGACAGTAGCTATATTAATTACCATTCCTGCAATGATCACTTCAGGCTCCAGTGTCCTTGTAACACTGATCACTTGCATATAGATCAGAAGTTAAAATACCCAACTAAACAACTGAAATTTGCTTTTTGCATTGCCAAGATACATTTGTAAATTATACTTTTCTCATGATTCTTACAAAATAATGCTTTACCATTCTGTCATATTTAATCAATCAAATATCTGTTGCTTACCTGTGTGAAGTAGAGATTCATCAGGGTCAGGGTGAAAAACTGGAGGCAGACTGGGAAGCAATACAGAAGCCAGAAGATGAAGGGGCTCAGAGAATTTGCTGTAACAAAGTCTTTAAAGTAAAATGAAAAGAGCACTGTCCTAAGAGAGGCCCAAAACAAGCACAGAAACAGAAAGACAGTTTGGTAACTGAACCTCTTGTGCCTGTAGTGAAGGATCAGCCAGAGCTGGACGTAGATGAACACAAAAAGCAGTGAATAAAAAACAGTATATACAATGGTCAGGCCCAACTTCACATACGGAGGGACAGCTGGCGTCAGGGTCGGTGGAAGGGTGTCATTTTTCAGTGGGTCCCACTCAGGGGCCTCCATTTGATATCAGGAATCGTCAGAATTATTTATTAAGTTTGGCTGCCGCTGTTGCCTCCTCCTCCTTCTCCTTTCATCTTCCTACAGCATAGGAATCAAGAAAATGAAAGAAAACAAGCTGCACTTCCTCTTTGGCAGCTCACTGTGGGCTGGTAGCACATGATCACAATTCAGAATGATTCATTAGGACTGCCTTTGTCAGCAATTGGCAGGGAACAGCTCAGAAAGCTGCTCTTTGCTGATGTCTCTCCACAAATCTTTACCATCCTTAAGAAACAAAGAAATCCACCAGCCCCTCGACAGTTTACTGCTGATTTTTTTTCCTAAAGAAAATTTTCTGGATTTTAAATCAGTTAAGCAATGTTCTATTTTCTACAAGAAGCAAGTAGCTGACATTTTCCCAGTGACAGCCACATTATATCATTGTAAGGTTGGTTTTTTTGTCTTGTTTCCTGTTTAACAAGTACTTCATTTAGCTGCATTTTGTTAGAAATCATTTTAAGCACCTTCAAAGTATTCATGAAATTCAAGCTGCTGAAGTAAGCTGAAACAGTTCAGTTCAGCAATGCAGAAACCTTTGTGTTTATAAAGAAATACACAATTTGCACTGCAAATCTAACACATTCAGTTTCTTCTTTTTCTTGTAACATAAGATGTTTCATTAGAACAGGAGAAAAGGCACATCAGGGCTTCCAAACATAGCATATGCAGGAACAAATAAAACCCCCTAAATACTCAAATTCACCAAAGCATACATGCAGCTACAGGTCCTTTCCTTCTTGGTTATTTGTGCCATTACTGTGGAAACAGCTGACCAGACATGCCTTCTCACAAGTGTGCTAATGTGCCCTTGGGATGAAATCTATAAATTAATAGGTGCTATGACAGGCTGATAGGTTTGACTCATGGGGGTGAGAAGTGAGAACTGAAACTGAGTGGTTTAGATATCTGTAGCATGGTCGAAATGCTTCATATATCTCTAGGACATGTATAGCGTCATACACCATACAACAACAAGGTTTTAAAAACATGCCTTGGCTATGTCTGGGACACAGCCATGTTTTGCTCTATCATTTATAGTAAGCTGATTACAAGTGCTTATTATCTGGAACAATCCCCAGGGAGGACCCCACATGTCTGGTGAGCAGTGAAAAAAGATTTCTGTAGTGAAAGTGTCCATGTAGTAAAGTAACACAGTGGTATGAAGAAACTGACACCGAGTGTCAATTGAAATAATGATTTCCATTATTAATGCCTCACGTCAAGAGGAATTCAGAACCACTATTTTATTGAAAAAGACAATTACTATAAGTGTGGTTATTAATATAAATACAACATATCTAAGTTTGGATTTAAAAAGATCTCTAAGTGAATCCTATCCTGCTCTAAAAATACCCAGAGTGAACCCCTAAAGCTATATTCCAAAATTAGGGTTAGGTGCTGAAACAAAGGAGTTTGATTTTCAAGGTGCTAAGCAACTGTGGTCCCATTGACTGCAAAGGGATCTGTGGGTTCTTGGTGCTTCTGTAAATCAGGTCACTGATTAAGGTGTCTAGATATGATTTTAGGACCCTTACCAGGTGCAGTGAACTTTGGCAATCCTGGATAAACAGCTTACAGAAACAGGGTGAAACAGCACTGGGTGACCATCCATTTGACTACTTAACAGAAATATACAGAACACAGAGTGAATACGAGAGAGGGGAGAGAAGGTTAGAAATATCCAAGCACTAAAAGTTACATATATGTGCAGAGGTATGCTATAGCTTGCACAGAAAGAGAATTTCATGGCTTCAACATAAATACACTTGGGCTTAGTTTTAAATCAGCACCTGCTCCTAGATCCT
>JAOXXN010000446.1:45268037-45281849 GCA_026770055.1 Myrmophylax atrothorax | reverse complement strand
AGTGGCAGGAATATACTGTATGTTTGTAAACAGAACTGCTTTTGCTTCTAAAACACTACAATAAAAGATGATCCTTTCATGAATGCAATAATCGTACCAACTGCTTATGTGTTGTTTTTATCTTGCAGAACATTTAACGCATTACACTTCAAATGGCCTTGCCGAATACATTGCCCTAGTGGGTGTAGCAGAGCGGAGACCTCTAAGAGTGTAAAATAGGAAAATAATGCGGGAAAAAAAAAAAAGAGAAAGGGAAGAGTTTGAAGTCACAGAGCTGCAGATGTTATTACAGGAACGACATCAAAGAGAAACTCTGCTTGGAGACAGTATGTGCTATTTCTTAACCTTTGGGGGATTTTTGTAAAATTCTCACAAGCAAGTTGTTTGATGATATCATCATGTGGATAGCAAAAACTTTGTCTTCCTAATTTCTTTTTATAAACCTGTGTCTATGCAAGTTTATTTTATTAAATAAGCATCCTAGCCACTGCTGTGGTTTGACCCCAGCAAGCAACTAGTCAACATTATTCGACTAAAGCCAGAACACAACACTGTATTAGCTAAGAAGAAAAATAGTCCTATTCCAGCCAAAGCAGGGACAACTACAAATGTAATTTCTTAATAATCATATTTGACAATGGATTTATAATACATCATGACTATAAAAGAAATAATAGATTGTGTGGCTGTATTAATATAATACCTTAATATGTTAGTAAATATAAATAAAATTTAAATTATATTGTTAATATAATGTGTAAGTATTAAGATATTAACCAGTTAAAGATTAGGATGTGGTGGAATTAAGGTTGTCAGTGCAAGTTTACTTGAACCCCTTTGCAAGTGTTTTGTGGTTTTATCTTTAGTGATTGTTTTCCCACAGGATTGATACTTCACAGTGACAGTGCAACAAGTGTTGTGGGAGGAACCAGAGTGGCTAAGAAGCAAAATGGTTTGTTGTAGGGTGTGAGATGTATGATTTGATGTTTGGTAAAATGAGGGTTTGCATCAGGTAATTTCAGCTCTTTGTAAGTACAGAGTGAGGAGAGCTGAGGAACTTTGTAGAGAGGAGAGGGTTGAAAGTATACAGTAGTAGATGCTGTGAAAGGGAAAAAAAGGATTTAACAGCTGGGATGGAGGGTAGGGAGCAAGTATTTATCCCGGACATACTTCTATTACCTCCAGCTGTGCTGACTGTAATTTATTTTGGAGCAAAATCCAGTAGAGTACAACGGCAGGCTTCCAACCTCCTTCTAGAACAGCCAACATTGCAGTAAAATTACTTCAAACATTTTTGCTATTCAAATGTTTTAAGAGGTATGTTCCTATGTGCAACTGTATTTGTTTCATCTTAGCAATGCCATTGCAGATGTTATCTGTATGTTTCATCAGAAACTGTAGGGGTTTGTTTTATTTTTAAATTTTGTTTCCACATACTTTTTAAAAAGTACTGACTATCTCAATCTCAGCTGGGCAAAGGTGGTACAGCCACTTGATAAATGAATAAAAAAATACACAGAATTTCAAACAACCTAAATGGAAGAAACTGAGCAGCTGAATTTGAGTCTTATTAATCAGTGTGAAACGCTTTCAGGTTTCCATAATATAATTTGTAGGTTTAAATGCAAGAGATACACTAAAGAAACCATAGTCGATGGCATTGATGATACAGCTAAAATGAAAAGTGATTTGAGCTAATTGACAGTGCTTGTTTGGATTGTTACAAGATGGGACTCCTTGTCCCAGTTGTTTCTCAGTTTGATGACATCAAGTGCCCATAATATGCGTCATGTTAAGTGTTGGGTTTCTTGATAACCACAAGTATAAAATTGTAGCCCTACAAAGCATATGGCACTAGACCATTTATTGCATATTATTGCATATTGCTAAAAGCATGCTCTGTGTTCAAAAACGTGGAGTATAAAGCTATGAAGCAGAAAGAATTTCCAGACTGTATCTTCAAAGGTAGGCTATGCAAGCCTCTGTCTATGTTCAGTCAGCTTTGGTTATAATTTGGTTAGGATCTTATCTAATTTATTCTAATGACCTACCTATTTTATTGTGATTACATCTATCAATAATTTTTAATTGAGAGAAGTAAAACAGTAATGCCAGAGAATGTTTGCAATAAAAAAAGTGGTAGGGTGGACAGTCTCTCACAGAGCTCCATAAAAACGAGTTGCACAAGAAAAATTCAGTCTTCCAAGAATTTCATGAGACATACTAAATCTGAATTATTTTCATTTCTTCAGTTTACAGGCCTTTGTAAAAAGAAAGTGATTTCTATTAAAAAAAAAAGAAAACATGAAACCAGCTATTTGCACAGTATATCCTCTTTATAAAAGCCTTACAGCAGTATATAAAAATAATTTAATGTTGGAAGAAATTAGATATATTTTGGAAAAAAATACTTTTTCATGGAACAGTAAAGTAACTACCTCTCCTTCTATCCTTTCTCCTGCAAGACAGAGACCATGGAAAACTCAGACTTTTCTCTTTTAATTCACCATAAAACCCAGAGAATAATGAGGAGAAAATACAAATATGTCTATTGCATTTTGCGATGGAAGATTCAAGTTATGCTGATTTTATTCCCCCTTTCAGGGATCTATTTCTATCTTGGAATCTATGATTGCTTTCTTTGTTGAAGTCACGTATATATTGATTTCACTCAGGTTAGCATGATATACTGGCTGAAGATCTGATACACTGTGTATTGTTACACATGGTTAGAGTGTCTAGGTATTTGTGCAAAGAATTAATCTAGTCACTGCATGTGTATTCTGTGTCTCTCTACTCACATGATCTTGGAAAGCGTATTTCAAATGCAGCCTATCTATTTAAATTCCACATAAATATCCAAATCCATAGTAAGCAAATGTAACAGCTACTAATGGCCTTTCCCAGTTTCAGTCTAGGTGGTCATATATATTTGATAAGAGTGTGTAATTGGTAAGAGGAATCAGAATCAAATATACATATCAGCCAGCTCTTGGAATCACTGCTACTCTGCAGGAGCGGACACTAAAATAAAAATAAACTCTACTAACCTTCATGAAGGCACATATGCTAAATGGAAAGAAAATATCCCCACAAAAATAAATATATCGTCAGATTGTGAACTGATTTAGGTAGACCATTATTTTCAACATGGAACTTTGTGATTTCATTATTGGACATCTTGACATTGCTCAAGAGTTTCTGTAACTACACAAAATGAACATTTTCAGATCAGTAATCTACAGATGATCTTCAAAGAAAAAAAAACAAGCTAAAATATATTAAATAGTACTTAATCAGAGAGTTACTACTTCTGGATGAAATGAACGATATTTTTGCAAGCTGTCATGCACACAGATACCCTGCCTTCCTTAGATGCACTGGTTTAGGTTGCCCCCTTTTTTTTTGTTTGTTTGAATTTTGAGCATATCCAATGGCTAGGAATCTTGGAGGGAAAATATTATTCCAATAATTTACAATAACTTAAATGAATTAACTTTTAACTACAAGTTCCAAAAGATATATTTTAATATGTGATAACAGAGTTTATGATCTTATAATTGACATTAAAATTAAGTGCTCCTTCTGTCCATAAGATTTAAAGTCACTGTCCCTCCTTTTATGTTGTGTGTGTGTGTAGTGACTGGAGGCAGCTGGAGGCTACTTACAGAGTATGACCTATTAATATGTTTAGTAAAAAGGTGTATTACCCTAGCTTTAGCACAGCAGATCCAGCAGCAGCTCCGATCAGCCCCCTTCCCTGCAGGTGTCTTCACGGCAGGGGCCAGCGGAGGGTGCTGATGTTACTGTTCCGTGCCGGAGCACGGTGGGAAAGCGCCGATGGTGACGCTGTGCTGGGAGTGCCGTGTGCCAGCCTGGGGTCCTGGGGGTCCCCTCCCAGCATGGCCCGTGCAAACTCCCGCCCGCCACAGCCTCCGGAGTCTATGAGGTACTTGCTTCTGGTTGGCAGTGAGCGACGTCTCCAGTCAGAAAGACTGCGTGTGTTAGCTGCAGTGGGACGGCGGGAGGTCGCTGAGCAGGAAGGGAACGGCTTCCTTTGGGAAGGAGCCTGCAGCAGAGCGCTCCAAAAAGCTGAGTGGTAGGAGTCAGTGCTTTGTCTCACTCTCAAAGTGTAAGACTTGACACCTTGGCAGCCAAGAGCTTCTCATCAGTCGCTGGACTCAGTTTGTCATGCTAAGACTTTGAGTTTGTCTGAACTCTGTTTCTATTTTGAAATAACCTTTGGAGCTGTACAACAGAGGCTTACATCCTTTAGCATAGAATCATAGAATATGCTGAGTTGGAAGGGAAGTATCAGGATCATCGAATCCAACTTCTGGCCCTTCGCAGGACTCCCCAAGAATCACAACCTGTGCCTGAGAGCATTTTCCAAATGCTTCTTGAACTCAGACAGGCTTGATGCTGTGAGCATTTCCCTGGGGAGCCCGTGCCAGTGCTCAGCCACCCTCTGGGTGGAAAACTTATTCCTGATATCCAACCTAAACCTCCCCTGACTCAGTTGCTTCTGAGAGCATGTCAGTGGTCACAAGAGTGAAGAGATCAGTCCCTGCCCCTCCACTTTCCCTTGTGAGGATGTTGAAGATCACAATGAAGTCTCCCCTCAGTCTCCTCTTCCTCAGGCTTTGGCTACATACCTTCATCCTTTGTGGTGAGCGTTTGCTTCCCATGTGATATTGTAGATTCTTGGCTGTTCTCAAGCAACCTGATGCCAACTTTGAAGTCACCTTTTAAAGGTTGCAAGGTATGTGGTATTAAAAGTATCATGTATTGTAGCCCATTCATGTTGAATAGCATACACTTAAATCTTTGCTGGTTCGCTTTATAGGCATGGGGACTCTGCCATGGTAAAACCTGCTGGAGCCCTCACCCTCTGCTTTGTTATATCTGCAGTTTGCCAAAACTCTTTGTCCTAAAGAGAAAGCCTGCAACACCAAGAAGTCTTTAATACTCACCAAAATAGAGTCTGAAGAAATAAACTATTCAACATAGGAAGTGAGAGTCAATCTCAATAAGGAGAAACTTCTAAATACACAGTTTAATAATCTTAGCTTTTGTGTAGTGCTCCCTTTTTGGTGAGCATTAACTTCACCCAGTTTTTGCTCCTTGCGTGAGCCCAGCAAGTCAGGCATGTCTATTACTTTCCTTTCTCCAAGAATCCTTCCTTATTACTGAGTGGCAGAATTTCTCCTTTATTCAAACACAGCAGGCACTCATTTAGAGAATTCACTCAGCTGAGCATTCCTGGAGATAAGAGAGATCTTCAGTCAAAGAAGAGATCCATTTTATCATGCAGGGTGCCAAGACCAGCAGGGTTCTGGGTTTCATTTGATAGGGCTGGGAGTGCACACATGGTTAGGCAACCGTCCAGCTCTTGCTTCTTTACCTGCAGGATGGACTAGCTCAAGTTGTGCTCTTACATTTTTCATTACTATGTGATCAACCCCCTTAAAGTAAATGGGACAATTTGCATGAACAAATGCTGGTTGTGACAGGGCTTGTACTTGTATCGTCTGACTTAAATAACTCAAGTTCTCTTTCTCTTTCCCACCATCCTTCTCTCATCTGACTCTTTTTTGAAATGAAGGTATTGGGCTCCCTGGTTATTCCTTCTCAGTTGAAAAAGACACCCTCAAAGTAAGGAATGAGGTTACCAAGGCCAGTGGAAATCCAGCAGACATCCTCTTCTCAGTCCTGGGTCTGTCTCTGCCACAGTAGGAGCAGCTGAAAGCAGCTGGTTTGTATGCTGGAACAGTAACTGAGTTGTTACTCTGCTGAAGCAGCATATGCAACAAATGTTTATGTCTGGTACCAAAAGGGGAAAAAACATGTTCAGTGAAGATGGGCTCTTTCTTTAGACATGCAAATGTCTTGACCTTAGACAAGACTGAGCAGTTTGAGGGGGATTTCTGTTTAAATCAGTCTGAAAAGCATGAGAAAATTATAGTACGCTGTAATGAATGTTCAGAAATCACAGAAACTAGAAAAAAATAATACTGCAAGTGGAAGTGAAATAATGAGGGTAAGGTACTTAAAAGTTCTTCTGTATGTATAATGTATATGCTACTAAATATAAGTTCCAAGGTTGCAAATACTCAGGCATAAATATTCCCAAGTTTTGGAGAACACTTGGATGCATGAAACATGGAGAACATGATGATGAATATCTGGAAATCAGCATCAGCCAGTTAGTCTTGGTCATAGTTTGCCACATAAAATGGACATGATGCTGTGGAAACTCTAAAGGTAAGGTGTTATTCAGGCAACAATCATACCAAACAGAATTTCTTCTCCAATTCTCCTATCTTTGTATTTTGCTGTCTTTGGATAAGAGGGTTACTTGAAAAGTACTGCACTGTCAGGAGTGATTTTATGCTGTTACCTTGTGTCAGATCAGTCTGTTTTAATTTACTCAGAAGCATACATCCTGTTTTCAAAATAATGGCACAATCTATGGATATCAGAAAGAGCTTGCAGATATTTAAGGTCAACCTTTTAATTCCTCCACGACACAAAATGAAAATTCTTGCATAAGTATTGTATCTTTCTTGGCTGTAATTTGTCAGTCATGTCCTCTCCAGTGAGGGTGAACAACAGAACAACAGCCAGCAACAGAATTCTTTGTTACATATTCACTCTAAGAAACTGACTCTTAGTTAAAATTGGCATTTTTCTTGTGAAGAAACATGATCTGCTCTGCTTCAGAAAGCTGCTTCTGGTTGTTAGGAAATCTCCACTGAGTTTTCTATCTGTTTTCTGACTTGCCAGTTGGACAAGCCATATTTTTTTGGTAACTTAATTTTCCTGTTTGTTTGGTTCTGTTTTTTTTTGTTTCTTAAATAACCAGGAAAGATTTTGAAATTTGATGGAGTGGAAATCTGGCAAATGGAAAGTGCTGTTGAAACTATTATACCATGATTTTTGAGACTATTATACCATGACTGCTGTACAAAAATCTGCTTTACGCTCTATCACTGTTGCAGGGAATAAGCCACAGAAAAAGAATTACACTTTGGAATAGTGAAAGTCCTGTCCTGAGTACTAAATAACTGGATTTTATTTACTAATATAGAAGAAGCAGAAGACTGCAGAATTCCCTCAGGAAGAACACAATGCTCTTGTTTGTTCAAATGCTGTGACTCATTCTTCAGAAGTTAGGCTCCCCATTTAGATGGTAAAAAGTCTAATATCCACAAAAATCAGTGATTTTGTCAGAACTAGGGCCCAGTGTAATACACATTTTTCCTCATTTTTTTTCCCAATCATTTAAATCGTCATTTTTTTTCAGACTATATAAACTGTGTAAACATGGTAAGTAGGGTTCTCTAAGTGGCAATTTCATACTGTATTTAGTCGCTCTAAAGATGGGTGGGATTGCTGGATCGGATCATTGTTTCAAGGGTCAAATGCATTAAATACCTAAAATCCATAAATAACAATTATTACATAGTGCAGGAAAAAATACAGAATTAACATCCAGAGATAGATAACCTTGTTTTGCATAATAACTTTTCTTCCTCAATTATTTCCTTAAGTTTAATGGTCTTACTTGTAAATAAGTATAACCCACTCTGGCAGACCTGTGCAACTGTGTAACTTTGAAAAATCTGTGCTGCTGGAAAATATTCAAATGTTTTTCAAGCAGGAAGTTTGAGAGAATCATAAAAGATTTGCAATTAAAGGCAAACAGACTTGAGTTTTTCTGGGAAAGAACTCAAGGAATGAGAACTGGTCGATGAGCCATAAAGAGGGTCAGCCCTAAGATCCCAAAAAGATAATAAAAAGCCTCTTCTGAAAAAAAAAAAGATAAGGAAGGAAACTAGGATGCAGATAAGTGATACTGTGTTAAAGGCCCTTGTGAGGAAAAGGTAAAGGAGAAGGATGTTAACAGTGTGTTCAGATAACTCCAAGGAGAGAAGACAAGAGAGGTCATTTATTTAGAAGTCCAATAATGACTGCAGTGCAAGAACAAGTAATTACCTGAGAAGGGTTTTGGTAACCTTTCATTTGGAAGTGTAGCTTTTTCAGTTTTAACAGTCTTGCTGTGTCTCCCCTTGAAAAGCTTAGAAATATGCCTCTAACTGCAAATATATAGGTGTATCTGTACTGCTAAATGAGAGTGCCAGGGATCTCTCTTGTGCACGGAACCCCTGAATATCCAATCTGCATATTGGCTGTTTCCTTGACCACTCTAAAAGGCCCTTTGCAAGACAAATCATAGGAGTGGTCTGACAACAGTTTGCTCCAAGGACCACACTCAAAAGGCAGTCACAAGCCAGGACCAGACTTTGTTCTTGGCCCTTTCTGGTCTTCCAGACCCAGCCCAAAGGCTTTGTGACTTCAAATACCTGCACATACCCTCCTGCTACAGGCTCTGGCATGTGACATGTCCCCTTAGTTTTGTGCTTTAACTGAACCATTCCTGGTCTGTGTAACAGTTCACTTTATTACAGACACTGAGAACAGGGGTAGGGAAGGAGGGGGCAGAACGAAACAAATTGTAACCTAGGGCTAGAGTATCCTGGCAGAGATCCTGGCCTAAATGCTGTGTAGTGTGGACGCATCCAGTGAGGTCTACAGGTCATCAGTTTGGACACAATCCTTGCTACTTGGCCTCAGGAATCATCCCCTGTCCTGCTCTCAGCTGGGAGTGTAGACTACACACAGGGTCTGTTCTCAGCAACTACTTGTAGAGAAGACTTTTCTTGCTCTTACCCTGTCACTTCTCCAATGAATAAGTTATTGCATCAATCCTAGAGTTTGCAAATAATGCCTGTTATTCCCAGGGGCAATGTGATTCTTTCTGTGCTGAATTGCTTAGCACAGATCTCTATGTTTTATTGTTGCTCTATGACAAAACTGCAGTGTTACATCCCAGATTAAAACACTAAACTGTGTTTGGGAAGAAATGAGTGGGTCTTTGTTTATATTAGCCTGCAGATTCCAAATGAAGTGAACAGCAATATAAGTTCTCAGGTCAGAAAGAATAAAGCTGTAATTCATTAAATGACTCCTGGGTTTTTTTGAATCTGGACTGTTTCAAGTCAGGAGAAAGTTCACAGTCTTTACACAGGTTAAAAAAAAAAAGGAGCAAAAAAATCTTCTTTCAACATGAAAATCTGTGCAAACATTTTAAACATAATTTATCTCTAAACATACCAATTAGGCCTTCACATTGAAAATGTACAGTACGTCCCTTAACTTATGCATCTGTAATCTGAGAACAAATTATTCTATTTATAGATTTTAGCACCTCATAGCTACAATTTCAACTCAAGTACTAGAAAACTTATGAAGAAAAAAACCCCAAAACACTGAGTCGATACCCTCCAGTTTTTACTACCATTTTGTGTGGAATGATTAGTAGAATTGTCACTTCAAAATTCTACCTCACTCAGAAAATTACCTTAAAATCACAAATAAGTTTCATTTACTTGTAGGAAACTTTTTTGTACACTGGTGGATTCCTGAAGGCAGAAAGTCTTCTGTGTAGCTAACTTTGAACAGTTGCCCAGGAGAGATCAGAAAACATTTACATCTTCTCTTTTGTGTGGAGGCATTTTTGTTCCTAGTAGACCTTGCCCCAAAGTGAAAACATTTACAAGCAACCTCATTACAGGAAATACTAACACCTAGTGTTCAATCTGGCCAAACATGGAATTATGGGGAACCTTGTTCTCCCTCTCTGCAGGGCTTTCACAACTGTGTCTACATGTAAAGATGAACCACAACCTAATTTTGAGACCATACAGTTATAACAATAGGTGTTATCTTTACTAAATATTTCTTCCCTTATCCAGTCCTCTTGTTAAAACCAGTAATTGAAATTCTTGGTCTTTGCTGCATCAGAGTATCACCTACCCCAAGTAAAACTCAGTTTCTCCATTTTGCTCTCAGTTTCTCAAGGCAATGATAGATTCTCCTGAGTGAATTTCACTACCTTAGGCAATGGATTCCACTCCAGAAAAATCAGTTTCAGATATATGCTTTTTTCCTTGAAAGGAATATCATTCAATCATCGGAAGGAGAATGGATGAAGTGCCTTCTCTGAATTGTTGTGATTAGTTAGACGTATCTGAGAAACCATGTACTCTTTCTAAAAGAATTGTTGCAAGATGCTTTATTCTAGCAGGCAGAGAATGTAGGCAGGGCGTGACTCTGTGAGGGTGGCTGGGTGCTCTGTAGACACACAGATGTTGGCTGTCAGAGAAGAGACCATCAGTGTTTCAGACTTTATTAGCCTTTTTCAATGTCTGTAGAAAAGTTGAGGATGAACTTCTTTTGTAACCATTTTTATTCAATCTCTAGCCACCACACAGATCAGTTCAGTGCTTGGCCTTTCTTTTCTTGCTAGTTGTAATCTAGAAGCTTTGCTGTTGGGACTCAATGTAACGTCTTTTTGCGTGTTCCATCTACAGCTGAAGTCCCAGTCAAAGTCTGGATGCCAAATAAAACAGAATACAACATTTAGCAGTGCTTTTGGTTTAGGTACACATTCAATCCAAAGTGATGGTTTAACTTGAGATGCAGTCGATACCATCTCTTCACCAGGCTACAAGAATACGTGTTTACTCCCTGTGTAATACACCCATTCTGAAATCTGACATAGTATCTGTTGGTCAGAGTAATCATTTCTTTGGTCTTGGAGTAGATAGGAGATGAAGGATACTTTTTCCACAGTTGTCTTCCTGTCCCATTCAAATTGCTTTTCCACATCCCATTCCCATTGTTTAAAAAACAATGTTCCTTCATATTGTAATTGTTTTCTGGGTATATGAGAAAATGGTCATACATTTTGTCTTCCTGTCTCCTCTGTGTTTTTTAGAAGTCTGAAGTAGTTTTTTGTTGCCTGTTTGGAGCCTTTTGTGGCACAAAGCTAAAACTTTTAAATAATAACAAAACAGTAAGGCTAAGAGTGGGTATAATAGGGCTGTGCTGGTGCTGAATATTTAAATAGAAGACTAATTATATACCCTCTTGCCTATTACAACTCTCTTACTACAAAGAAATTCTAGGATTCCTACTGTATTGGGCAGTCTGTTCTTGAAAGGGAACAAGCAATAGGATATAAGAGGGATATTTTGATTAAAAAATTTATATGTAAGATTAAAATAGTAATATTTTTCATGTGGCTACATGAAGATGGGAGGATCAGAAGGCTGCCTTTTTATCTAGCCATTTTTTATGATGCTCATATTTTTCTGTTTCATTTTCCATCTAGTTTTTCCTAAGTTATAAACTGGGATGAAGAAAAGTGTTCATGACTCTGTATAAGCATAACTTCCTCTCCGACTGTTTTTTTTCCTGTCCCCTATTGATAGAGTTACCAGTTCTAATAATGAGAGAGAGAAATAGATGAAGGCAACCCTACAAGTATAAAGTCTCTCCAGCACCAGACCTAGGAAGGGCCTGAGAGATACTGTTTCTCCCATGTTTCTTGCCCTCCTCCATTATATCACAGCAATATATCTCTTCAGTACTGACCAGGTTATTGGCCAAGTTTTAACACATCACCATTCTTGCCTAGCTGTTCTCCAGAGCAGGATATGAGTTTGCAAGAAGTTTGTCCTTTCATTCCCCTGTAAGACCTCTGCATGAGAGAAAAAAATGGGATTCTACAGTCTTCTGTATTTTGCAGATAGACTGTTGCCTTTCATGTGCATCTCCTCTAAAGAGCATCTAAGAGTGCCTCAAAATTGGTTTCTTTTGTAGAGACTTCTGCTGCAAAATACACATTTCTTGATGTTGCTTCTGTGTTGTGTGCCCTCCATAATGATACTGGCTCATGTAGAGTTACAGAAGGAATCTCATCATGTTCCACTCTAATGAACCATGAACACCGCGTTCCAAGACAGAGTGATTTAAATTTATGCTGTGCACTCCATGATCTTCCTGTGAGGCTTGCCTTTGCTTGTGACTCTCTGATTCCCATGACCTTGTCTTTCTGAAAAATGCTTCTTCTCAGCAGACCTCAGTATCCCAAATACTCAATTCTCTCCAGTTTATTACTATATGATTACTCTGTCCTTTGATGATCAATCCACTAAAATGCTTTGTCATTGTTGGACAGCAGAATATCATCACGAGGGGCCCAGGGAAACACTTTCCTTCCTTCAGTTATGTCAGCAAAGGGGCACTAACTCCCTTTTCTCTGTTAATGGAACCTGGGCAGGAGCTTGAAAATGTCAAGCTTCTCCATGTCTGCACCCTTTTTTTCAAATATCTTCATATTTAGGCAGTGAAATTTTTCAGATATATGTGTATACCTGTGAGCTACTTTAGTACTCTATGAACACAGAAATTCAGGTCAAAATCTGCTGGGCTGTCTCATTCCATTGTTAAATACAGAATTATTTCTTAAGGAATAATTACTGTTGTTAAGTAATCTGACCAACCTACTGCTGACTTCTCAAAGCTTTCTGTCATTCTGCTTCCACAATGCCTAATCAATTACTTTTCTGAAAATAGAGCCCATGGTGAGGAAGCATTTTCTGATACATTGTTTCATGGCTCCTTTTAGTTATTTCAGTGTCCTAGTTATCTGTAACCCTCAAACTCACCCTTATAATTCCTCCATCTGTTTGGTAGCAATCTGCAGATATTTGAGTTGAAGACACTCCCTATCTTTGATGCAAGATCTTAATCAAATCTTCTCCCCATTATCAGTTAATCAAGTACACATGTTTGGTTCTTTAGCAATTCCTTGTATGGTGCTTACTTTAGTTCTCTGATTTTTTTAATAGTTTCAGTCTGAGTTCTTTCAAGTGGTGAATTTTCTGTGACATCTCTGATCTCTGAAAAATGGTGTCATTATATCACTTTAGAAAATGCCACTTACCTCCTTGTAACACAATAAAACCAGTTCATTTGTTGTACAGAATCTCAGTGGCAGCTCAGGGGTTGCTGTTGCATTGTAAACTGCTGTCATATATGATTTAAGATGCAATGAAAATGTAGAGTTCTTGACAACTGTGTTCTGGAAGGTCTTTCTCAATTGTGATATTCCAGTTTGAGTCTGAATACTTTTCTACCCTTCTTAAATCTTAGTGAAGTCTTTCTGGTTGGTGTTAGCCATTAATATTGCCCAATTAATTACTTTGCAAAATAAGCATGATTTTCCATCTTTTTTCCAGGTCATTATTGAAGATTCTAGAAAGGGCAACAGGAAATTGCTTAGTTTGGGTTTTGTTGTTTTTGTTTTTGTTTTTTTAACTAACTCTTCTTACTACTCCTTCCTAAAACTAACAATTCTTACTACTCCTCACAGTGGGAGCTGTATACAAGGTAAACTTGTTCAGCTACAACAGAAACACCGCAACCCTCTTAAGGTAAATATAGACTAAACAGTCTCAGTATGCTGACTAATGGACAAAGGATATTGCCCTGTGTTTTAAACATGCAGATGTAGATATTTAACTCTTCAGCCTTCAAATTGATTTCAAATTTACTACACCAAGCATCTAGGTTTCCAGTGGTCCTTGTATTTCAAATTCTGGACATAATACTAGGAAATCATGTGGATTTGACAGGAAAATGTTACCCTCTCAGACTTTTCTTCTTGTTATCTTCCTCTTGTTGAGGCTGACTTTCATACTGAGGGAAAATGTGGCTATGAAAAACACCAAGCCTAACAGAAATAATGCCTTTGTTGTGAATGTGATATTAGGGGGTTCAGTTTAGGTTTTTTCTTTGCTATGGATTTGCATTGCACAGACACATCTTTCCTTTAGGTTCTGCACATTTGGAAATGGGTTTATGCTGGGGAGGCAAAGCTGTAATGGGAAGATGATGTTG
>JAOXXN010000446.1:45215384-45233118 GCA_026770055.1 Myrmophylax atrothorax | reverse complement strand
GCACATTTTGAATACTTGTGTCCTCAGGATCCTAGAACACCTGTGAAGTCAAGATACTGGAGGAGGTCGCCCTTGCTTTGAATCCTTTGCAGCTCTTCAAACAAAAATTTAGGGAGTTATTTTTGCAAAATTATAGGCCAGTTTTAAAACTTGACAATAAATTTGCTTTGGTTTTCTTTGGATGAGTAGAAAATTGTTGCTTGGAGTTTGTGCTTTGGAATAGCCAGTTTGCAGAGATTCTCTTCAGGCTGTTAGGGACAGCAGAGAGATAGAGGTGGCTTGGATCCTACCATTGTTTTAGGAAGGGAAAAGGGAGAGCTTAAGGCCATCTTTAACCATTCCAGTGGTTATGGGGCTTCATATTTCTGTACAACTTGATGGCTGAGGTATTTTTGTAAGACTTCTTTTTCATCTCTACATATTTAACCTGAAAGGGACTCCAACCTGTAGTGCAAGCACGTGCTTGTGCAACTTAGAAATTCTGCAAGGAAAGGATTTCTGATTTCTGCTATTAAAGTATTTTTTCAGAATCTGCACTTTTAAAAATGGGGGAAATTACTACTGATAAAAATTTTATGTGGATATGAGTGTCTGTCTGATGAGACTGTGAGTACCCATGAAAATTCTTGCAATATATAAAATATGAGAAAAATATTTGCAAAGGCTTTTAACTAAATTTGATTATTTAAGGTAATTCAAGGTGCTTCAATGCCCCATGGAAACCTCATGGGTTTTACCTGCTAAAAAACCCATTGTATGTGTAAACATCTCATGATTTCTGTTGTTTGCGTAGGAAACGAATACTGTTCCTGAAGAGATTAGGGGCAACATTGCACTTTACCTTCTGTATGTTAACAGGAATTTTAATAAGGAGTCAGGCAACAATAATACTGAATATTCAGTTTTGAGTGGGTATCTTCTATGCTGGCCAAAACTGAGTCTTTAAAAATTTCATGAAATAGGAAAATGCCTCCTTCTCAGAAGGCTCTTGAGAATTTTTTTTTGTTGATCTTTGGCTATTTCCTCCTGTGAGCTCCAGCTGCTTTCTTCAGTTCATGTGTATTTTTGTGGAATGAACTACTTTTTTGGGTTGGTTTTTTTTTAAGCTCTTGTGATCCAAGTTGTGTTGCTTTGCAGAAACATGTTGTATTGTGGAGCCCCAACCACTTCTCTTCTATCCCTGCAGCTGTATAACCTGTGGAGGCTTTCTCAGCTCTGCAGCTGTGGAGGCAAATTGAGGAGAGCTTTCTTCTGTTGTAATTGCTTATGTCATATCAGCTGTACTTGTCTGCACAAACCTGTCCTCGGGGACAGAGCCTGTGACTGTATCAGGCCTGATGACAATGCAGTAGGAATGTATTTGTGCCTCTGGAAAAGCTGGTGATACATGAAGCCTTGAATATTCCCTTACCCCTCCCATCAAGGCAGATAGTTTTTTCTGGCTCACTGCCAACTGCACAGAAGAGACATTTACTTTAGACTTCTTTAAATCTTCTGAAAAATAGCTGACATAAGGAAATTGAAACAAGGAAACTAGTCAGGGAACAGGGGCTCCTAGGAATCAGTGACAGCAAATCTGCCTGTTACTGCCTTTTGTTTCCTGAAAGAGTCTGAGAGCTCCTCCACCGCCATTTAGCCAGTAATATTCTGATCCCAGAGACTGGACGTTGTCTCCACCATCACCTCAAAATGAGGCCACTCTGAGCAGCCTCTGCCATTAGCAAGAAAAGAAATAGGAACATTAGAGGATCTGAAGTATGTGAGGTGGTTTCTTGCAGATGACAAGTATAGGTCCACAGAGGCACTTCAAGAAATCAAAGTGGTATTGAGAAGTCAGTATAACTGAGTTAAAGTATGCCCAAGTGCCCTTAGTAAAGAGATGACTGATTCTCACTTACTGCCCTGCCTCCTCCCCAGCATGAGCCGAGTCAGAAGCAGTGAGGTACGCCTTATTCATTCCCTTCTACCTCTTCAGCAATTAGTACAAACTGGAAAAGTCATATGTGCAGATTAAGTCTGATAAATGTAATCCACTTGAGTGAGAGATCAGAAGCTATTCAAGCTACTGTGCAACTGTTATTCATAGCAAAATCACAGTAGCAAATTTGGAGAGCTCTACCCAACGTTTGGTACCAAATGAACTTTCTCTCCTGAAAGGTCACTTCTGTCACACACTGTCACACTGTTTAATGGCTGTCAGTAAATAAACTTGAGAAGTAAAAGAAGGCTAATGGGCCACATTCCATTGGTGTGTGGATGAACATTTGAAAGGTGGAGGTTTTTTGTTTTCAACAGCTGGCTGTTATGTAAAGTCATTTCACCTCTTTTGGGGAGTGGCCATGTGCAATTCTTTCTTTGTCTTTTGGAACTGAAATAGAACAAAAATTGTGGTGTGTTTTTTTTACTTGACTTTGAAGTTATTACATCCCACATGGCCTGCCTGCTCTTTT
Organism: Myrmophylax atrothorax; assembly: GCA_026770055.1. Classification (NCBI taxonomy): domain Eukaryota; kingdom Metazoa; phylum Chordata; class Aves; order Passeriformes; family Thamnophilidae; genus Myrmophylax; species Myrmophylax atrothorax. The sequence goes on along the minus strand of JAOXXN010000446.1, from coordinate 45,230,668 downwards.
TCAATGGATGTATGAACCTTGAAAAGTTTGAAGTAGTTTCTCATCATGACTGAATTAAATTTTATGTATTTCTTCTGCATCCTTCATCCCAGTTAGAAACTACTAATGCTAAAGCACTAAGGTCATTATCTGCTATTTCCTGTTGCTTTTGGAACAACTATCTGTCCAAGAAAAACTGTGCACATAGAGTACTAAAACATGTTCCAGAAAGGATTGCTCTGCAAAAACAAAGAATTGGTTCTAAATGGCATTAGTTAGCTAGTGTCTAGTGTTTGGAGTTCAATTATGTTTAATTATTGCATTGGATAAATTTAATATAAATCCAGTTTTCTGAGGGGTACTATGTATGCCAGTACCAAAGAAGGAGAAATATTAACAGTTATAAAATCCATTCTATGGCCTGCTAAGGAGGGTAGAATAAGATTTTGATATTATCTAAACATTGAGGTAAAATGTATGTTCCTCTTCCAGCTGACATGAAGTAGCTTTTGCTGGACCAGAGCCAGAAAATTTATTTCAGTTAAAAGTTATGCTGATGACGCTGACGTGTGTTGGGAATAAGTATAATGCTTAGGAATGTTTTTCTCTATTCTGCAGATTTGGGAAGCCCTGAAGGGATAGCTGTGGATCATCTAGGTCGCAACATCTTCTGGACTGACTCTCAGCTGGATAGAATAGAAGTGGCCAGGCTGGATGGGCGCCAGCGGCGCATCCTTTTTGACAGTGGCTTGGTGAACCCCAGAGCAATTGTCGTGGATCCCGTGAGAGGGTATGGATGTCAGCAAGAGAGACATACTTTTTGTTTATTTATTTATTTATTTGTCATGAGTGTGTACTCTGAGTCAGCGTTTTCAGGCTGTCTGTAGACAGGAACAGACCACCTTTTCCTGAAACAGCTAACAAACCAGAATGAAACAATCCACTTGTCTTCTGTGTCTGAGTGGTATACCGGAAATATAACTTCTAAAATGTCTGCTAGACAATGATGTGATTTTTTTTTTTTGTTGAGAGGTTTGTCAAATACTTATTTGTAGCTTCCTTTCAGTACACTGTTTGCAGGATAACAAGCATTGTACAGTTTCATGTTTCAAAGTTCCCATGGTGTGTCTTCTATCATCAGTTTCACATTTGCCATTCAGTTGTCTGAGAAGATTCTATTGGGCTTCTATTAGAAGATGCAGATAACTACATGCTTTAAAAATTGAGGCTGTAGCCTAGTGTCAGTAGGAAAGTGTAAATGTTGCTAAGACTCCAGCCTGCCAAAATTGAGGTATATACATACTTTTATGTAGTCTTTGATCAGCTGTCATTTTTTTCTCTCTGAATATTGGAAGAATTGCAAGGAAAACTAAAAGTGCTACAGAGTCCACAGTAGCACTGCATGTGTGTGCATTATTGCCTGAACTTGCCTGTATTGTCCTACTGCAACTTCTGTAGCATGGCTGCTGCTGAGAAGAGGCATGTCAGTCAAAATGTTCAGACACACAGAAGCTTTTTTCTCAATCTGGAATAGCTGGGAAGCTCTGCTAAATTACTGCTTAACTGACATTAAAGGCATTTGGAATGCTCTTAGTAGTATACAAAAGTACTGTCTTTTTCAGGGAGAGGTTTTTGAAAGGGCATCCTGATTACAGATGTTTAGAAATGATAAAAGAATGCATATGATCCATGAAAATTGGATTGATACAAAATTAAATAAAAAAGAAATGGCATTGACTTCTCTAATTCCTTTAATACAAAATAGGCTTTTCCATCATAGTCACATAATAGTTGACTGAAAACATCTGTGGGTGCACATCAAGCAACATAATAATAAGGAGAAACAAATGCACTTTGTGGTGGGACAGAAATGCAGAGGCACAGTGTAATCAAACTGAGAGACCTGTGTTCTGTGCAGAACCCCAGTGACAGAGTACAGCTCCAGGTCAAGCAGCACAGACTTCTGTTTCATAGTAGATTGTGTGTGCGTGTGTTAAGGAGTAAACAACAAAGATTCTTGCATTAAGTGACCTTGTAAATTCTCAGCCACAGAATTTACAACCAAGGGAAAAAACCCACGACTAAAAAACATCAGTGAGGTAATGGCCCTCTCTGGACATCTCCCTTGAGGATAAACCACTTTGATTCCATTGTATGTTGCTTACGTGGAGCACTGAGAAGAAAAATATATTGAATGAATCCCCAGTGTATACCAAATGCTCTTGCTATAGCCTGAGCAGACATAACGGACAGTGAGACAACTCAAAATGTAGGTGTACATCTTGGATGGTCCTCAGAACTGTTGAAACAGAGGTCTTTTGGGCCGGCATCTTGCAAATAAGCTAAACAATGTAGAGAAAGCATTTCTTCTTTTGTGTGTACTTTTTCATTTTGCTTTTAATGGAAGTATATTTGCTACATCTTTAGTATATTTTGTGACTTCTATATTGAAGTGCAGTGTGGTCCATATCTATTTAAATTATTTAGGGGGGTGTGTGTGTTACTTTTGTGTCCTTAGCATTTTCCTTAATTACAACAGTTTTTTGAGATCAGTCACTGTCTTGACTCTTGCCTTTTTCTTCCTCCTAAGAAACTTGTACTGGACTGACTGGAATAGAGAAGCTCCTAAAATTGAAACTTCATACATGGATGGCACAAACAGAAGAATTCTTGTTAAAGATGATCTTGGTTTACCAAATGGACTGACATTTGATCCTTATTCCTCAATGCTGTGCTGGGTAGATGCAGGTAAAGAGGTGCTAAAATATTTCTTCATAATAGTAGTAGCATAATTATGTTTAATCCTGAAATTATGCTCAGCTGTAGCTCTTTAGGCTGTAAGTCAGACTCATGCCTTTCTTTTGGCTTTAATGATCTTGTGATTTATTCATTGTTATTCAAAGTAGCTGTAGAATTCACATGAGACTCTGCAAGCTGAAAGGTTTAATTTCTGATCACAAAACTGTAGGAATTCAACAGACACTGTTTGTGTGTCTTGTATGTAGCCATTTCTTCAGGTAATGCTTAGGCCTTTGTAGAAGTAGTTAGTTCAAGAACAGGGAAACCCCACAGTTTTATCTAATCTGGTTTAGAAAATGTCAACTGGCACTATTGTTCTAAGACCTGTAACCTGAGGCAAAGTCTGGCTTATATTTGACTGAAGCAAGGCTTGAAAAACCAATGCACCCTAAAGATCAAGACAGGAATGTTCTGCCACTGACCCACTGTTTGTTCTGTGCCAGTGTCTTACCAGTAAAAAAAAAAAAGTGTGCTTTTAATTCTCATTTAATTGTTTTGTGGGTTTTTGGCATCTTGCTGTCTTTCTCCCTGTAGGCTCTGGCAGCGATCTCTTCCTGTGGAGGTGCTTTTACGCTTCAAGTCACCTTTCAAGTTTTGGATAAACTAAAACGATTGAGCTCTGTTTTTCACTGTAAAACACTTTCTCCAACCTTCAAATATATTCCTTCTGGTATCTCTAATTCCTTTCTCTCTTCCTTTTTTGTTTTCATAATTGCCTCCTTTCCTTTTGTACTCAATTTTGAAACCCATTATTTAGGAGAAACCTACAGGTGTTTACTGTAGTAAACACCTAGCAGTGTTCCCAGCCTGTAGTAGTTTGGCAGGTAGACCTTTTTGCATGCGCCTTCCATCTACAAGTTAGATGGTTTTCCTCTAGTCACATCCTCATGGCACAACCCAGCAAGCATTTTAGAAACATGCTGATCAAATGAACATTGCAAAAATGCCTTCTAGAGGAGGTAGAACTAGCTAATGACTGAAGTATCCCTCCAGAACACAGGAGGCCTTCTGTCAGCTTCCACACCAACCTTAGTTGCTGATCTCTGTAGCAGCAATCTCAGCTTGTGAGTAATGCCTGCATGGGACATCTGTGTTACTTTAATTTAGGTGGCATGCTGATTAGCATTAGCACCAAAGTACATTTCATTCAATTTTTGACACATGCATAGATGTGACATGGAGGAAGGCTTTGACTAAGCAGCACACTGAAAGACCTCCAGGACTTTTTACTCTGCTTCTGCTTGCATGCTTGTGCTTGTCCTTCATCCCTCATAAGAGCTCTCCTGCTCTGGTTTAAAGGCTTAATTGTTTCCCTACACTCAGGTACCAAGAGGCTGGAATGCATGAACCCTAACCAGCTAGGCCGACGAAAGATTGTTGAAGGGATTCAGTATCCTTTTAGTGTTACAAGTTATGGGAAGAATTTATACTATACAGACTGGAGAAGGTATGATATCTGCTATAGAAATTATGGAGTGCTTCAATCTTCTCCCTGTAGAAGCAGAAGTATGCACTGCATTTCTCATGTGTGACCTCTCACACATTCCTATTTTGTTGCTTTCCTGGCAATAGCTGATGCAGGGTGGGGTGGATCTGTAGAGCTGATCAATTGATGATGCTGGTTAACTGAGTTTTTGTTTTCAGTATAGTTATTTGACCTTTAAGAAAATGCTTTTAGCACTGTGTATTATTGAAAAAGGAGTGGGCAGTAATTTATTTCCCTTATGGTGGTCCTTGCTTCATTGTAGAGAGCAGAAAATCATCACTCTTGGCCTTCTATGCCCTATATTATATGAATGTTCAACCAGAAATAAGATAGTGTTTACTGTCTTGAGGATGCTTTCCTTATTGCAAATGCTCTAAAAAATGCTGCTATGTGCTCAAGACTTTAGAGTTTACTATAATTGCTAGAAAAAAAATTGAGTCCCTGTATTCCAAAATATTTATTTTTCCTTGGTGTAAATGGTTCTATGGGCTCTATCTGCTCTTAATGTGTGTAAGGATTTCCAAGTTAGAACCCAACAGCTGGGCAGTGTTATTCTAGAACAGGCTTGTATGACTAGGAAAGAGTGTGTTACAGGTTTGTCAATTGACTGCCCTTTTGTATTTAGGAAGGAAAGATTGCTTGCAGCTGTATTCCTTCTGGAAATCAGGCTCCACCAGAAGTAAAACATTGTCCATAATCATTATGTACAGTAGCTGCAATGTCAGGCGTACCATAGAACATGTCAGACGGCAGAATATGAAGAATGCATCAAAACTACTAACAAATGTGTCCTTGTGTAGGGGGACGTTATCCTGTGTTGGAAGTGCCTTCCAAGCTAGTGAGGAGTCTCCCTGCTAAATTTCTAAGCTGCCTAGAATGAAGGTCATAACATACTTGATTTGTACAGGAAAGATGATGTCTTGGAGTATTTTACTTCTGATACCTCCTCTTAATTGTTAAAAAGAAGAAACTTCATATTTTCTCCACTTTTGGTTTGGTGGGAGTTTTTTGTTGTTTTTTCTGTTTTTTAGTTGGGGGGTTTTGGTAGTGTTGGGTTGGGTTTTTTTCTGCTGTACTTTCACTTCATCTCATTTTTGTATATTCCCTTCTGCTTGTGGCAGGGATGCTGTTGTAGCAGTGGATCGCACCATTTCATTAGAAAGTGATAACTTCCAGCCTCACAAGCGCTCCCGTCTCTATGGAATCACCACAGCCTTTGCTCAGTGCCCAGGAGGTAAGCCATATGGTTCTCAAGTTTTTATAGCTGTATAACACCATAGTGTATAGATGGCCTTAGTAGCTGCCACTATTTATAAGCTGCCAACTGATTTTAGGTAATGAAGGACTGGTTGGTGCTTGAATTTCCATTTATTAAGAAATTAGAAGTCACTTAATTTTTTTTACATAAAAGTAGCTGCCGTGGTTGCCACATGGAAACAAAACTGGGAGGGGAGATGGGTCCTGTTCTGTCCTTTGTGAAAGGACCAGTGTATGATCAAGATGAGCATCTCGCCTGTCAAAAGCTGCTATATATATCATCACCTAAACTGAATGCTGTATTTACAGCTAGGGCCTAATTTACTTATTTTTAGGTTTAAGCTACAGAAATATTATGGTCTTCCAGATATCCTTAATGACATCCAATGTTTTTCAAAATAGAATATTCAGAAAACAGCAGGTCATAGGTTGGCTGGGCTGAGCTGGCCTTTCTGCTTGGTTGAGTGTTAAGTTTCTCAGAAATGCTATTGAAAAGAGGAAGAGAGAAAGCTGACACCCTTGAAATATAATTTGGCTTTTGAGAAGTAGTATCACTGTGCAGTTATGTTGTTCTTAGAAAATCACAGTTAGGAGAATAGTTCACCTTTTTTATTACAACATGGCTGGAATTATAGGAGTTGTGATATTTTTAATTTGTGGCTAAAAAAACCCTCCTAAAGTAGTTTCTATTCAAATTATCCAGTATATACAGTAAGAAAAAATTCAGTTTAATTGAAATCTTGGCTCAGAGCTTAAAAATGCATATAAATGTCATAATTAAGAAATCAGTTACACTTACTACTAGTTAATTCAGAGTTTAATTTTGGTACGCAGTGTAAAACTCAACATCATTGTGTGCTCTGAGTATATGCTTATGTCTATAATATTCAAATCCTTAATGTCATTTCTTTCTCATCATATGTCTATTTCAAGTGCTTTCCTGGGATGGATGCCTTTCCTCTCAGATCCACTTCTTCTGGCACTGCCTTCTCTTTTGTTTTTACCCTTTAATGTTAACACCTCCCTATGCACCCGGGTTTTTCTGTTTGTTTACCTTTTTTTTTCATGGATCATTTCTCCATGTTTTAGTTGAGGGTGGTATCCAAGGATGATGTTCTGTAGCATTTTGGACTTTGTCCCCACATTTTGCATTTCCTTTATTGCGTCACCCACTCTCTCTTCATTCTAATGTCTGTGACCATGTGGCCAATTTATGACTGGTGTTTCAGGAACAGCCCAGTTGATTCATGTTGCCTCTCCCTCTCTGTCCTGATATCTTGATCTTTCTTTGTGAATGTCGAGTTGACACAAGGGATATGGTGACGCATCTCCTGAAATCAGTTTTGTTTTACTCTTAATCTCATTATGGCTCCTTTCCCTAGTGTAGTCATAAAATCTGTACATCTCTTGTAGGTATCTGTTTCAGATTTTCTTGTGGGTTTGCGTTTGGTTTTCATTGCCACTTTACATCTCTATTTTTTCCAGGACACAACTACTGTACAGTGAACAATGGTGGTTGCACTCACCTCTGCTTGGCCACCCCAGGAGGCCGTACTTGCCGCTGCCCCGACAACACAGTTGGAGTGGATTGTATAGAAAGAAACTGAATATTAAAATAAGCTTTAGAGCAGCAGACACCTTTTGGAAATGTGCTGTAAACAATTCACTCCCATCAACACAATCAAGCCCTAAAGATAAGTGCTCAGTGCTGCTGACAGCAAGCCACAGTGCGCATATGCAGTCACACATACACACAGGCAGTGGCTGTTCTGTAGCAGTCAAAGCAAGACAGAACTGCCCAGGGTGGGTCCAACTTCACCTTATTCCTTCTAATAATATCTCCTTTCTTTTAAAGGTAAATATGGAGGCTTTAGTTGCTGGACTAGGACAGTGTGTCTCCTGGCAAAATTAAAGTAACAAGTACTGAACAGAATAAAGAGGGTGGCAGTACTCAAGTCCTGAGACTGGGTTGTGCCTTGGAGTATGCAGCAGTTATCTGGGCAGTGGTGTGCCTAGCCCATCTTATTTGTGGCTGGGCCTTATCTCTAGCTGAGAAGCAACCAGAGGGTCCCAAGGATGAATAGATGTGTGTGGAACACCCAGTAATATCACAGATTTAATGCCTAACTCCATTCCTTCTCGCTATTAGTCCTGTCACTTCCAAAACTTGAAACTGAAATTCTGACCCTTGCATTGCAGCAGTACTTTTTATCCATGTGTTGTAAGGATAATAATTCTCACCCTGGCTCATGTGATCCTTCCGTACAGCACATAGTTCATTACAGATAATCAACATTGCTTAGTGGATGTATTTGACATTTTTGGTAGGTTTTAAGAGATTTATTTGTCTTCATTCTGAGGTGGATCTCTGAGTAGTTCCCTAAAATCCACGAAAAAAATTTAGATATTTTGAGCAATTTCTGATTCATTTGGAGACAGTTGGTTTTAAAGAGATACACAATCACATTTGTTTACCAAGAAGTTTTTAAATGGTATTTCCCTGTTTGATTCCATAATACTGAAAGGGGTTTCTGAATTCCATTCTGGCAGTCTTTTCTTTAGTAGATGATGCCATGCCTTTCTATAGACAATGAGAAACTATAGCAGTTAAAAATCTGATTTTCAGCAAGCTCACCTGTGACTTGGTGCTTAAAAGACAAGAAAGATAGTGATAGGCCCCATTTGTGTGCCAATGTTCAGTAAAGGCAAAAAAGGTGTGCTGAAAATCAAAGCAAATTTGATGTTTCCATCATCACTAGTAAGTTTGGAGTGGGGAAAAATCAAAATGCATGTTCTTATGACAAATTAGCAGTATAAATCTGCTATAAATACACTGTGCTGGGAAGGAAGCTTGCCTGCAAGCCAACCTGCAGCAGAGCATAACAGGGCTAGTGGGGCCACTGCCAGAGCACATTTCATGATGTCATGATCAGAGCAGTAAGCTAACATCTGTTTCCTCACTCCCTCTTCAGACACAACAGTAACAGTTTTAAATGGAGCCAATTCTGAATCTTAACTGTGTGATATCTTCCTCTTTAATTGTATATTTATCATGAAATAACAAAACATATAAACATTTAAAAGATCTTTTTGTATAACTTTTTGTAACTTTTAATTCATTCTATTCATACAATTAATCAGGTATGTCTTACTGTAAATATCAAAAATTTGTTGAAATGAAGGTGCTTGATAACTCTTTCTCCAGAATTATTCACATATCTGGTGAAATATTAAAGTTTACACTCTGTACAGATATCAACAGTACAGTCAATAAAAATGGTTGGGTTTTATTTTCTATAAAAAAATGTGTCATGCTTGTAGAAGGAAGTGGTATGTGGTGTCTCAAATCTCCTTTCCTTTTAAGTTCTGGGTTTTAGCTAACTCTCATATCTAGTGATGATACTGCTCTTTGAAGATGCAACACTATAGGGAAAAAACCTGCTGTTGGGATTTCATCTTTTGGAAACGGTAGGATACTTGTACTCAAAACAAAATACATGAGAGTCCTGGAATAAAACCCCAGCTTTCTCTGTTTTGACACAGACTTTTTACTGGTTGTAAACACCAGTGTACCTTTGTCAAGTAAGCATAAGTCAGTTATACTGTACTTCAGAGTTTTATCTTAGTGGAAATACAGGACAAGGGCAAGGTTAATGGGGGCAGAATTTAACCGCATGCTCAAAGATGCCCTGGTAGCTTTGCCGTCTGGCCATGAATCTCCTCCTTTGATGGGATTTGGCATTAGCCATTTGAGCATATCTTTCCTGTGCTTATCATTTTTTTTTTCAGTTAAAAGTTCACAAATATTTTTGAATGTTAAAATGTGGATTTTCAGTTTCCTTTTTCTAACCATAGAGAGTTAATGGGATCTTTTTATAAGACAGCGTTTCCTCATGCTGACATGGGTCTAATTCACCTGCTCTGTCCTTTTCCTGACTGTTGTGTAGTCTTGCCTTAAGAGCAAGTAAATTTCAGATCTATTTTTACTTTTTTTTTGTTAAAGAGGTGATGGAAAATAGGATGTGTTTTATTTAATTATTAACATTCATCTTTATTATTATAATAGTTTGGGATTGGTAATCATGTCAGTCTCTGGTCAAAGAAAAGATTATCTATAACTACAGTTTGTATGTTTTTGCTACAAAAAATGGTAGATTTCCAGGTTTTCCAGGAAAGGAGAACAATTGCCTCAATGGTTAAACAAAAGACAAAATACTTCTTAGAGGTAAGTTAAATATTTTTTTAATGCTTCCATTCAGATCTTCCAGCACACACATTAATACTTAATGGTAAGATTATGAGTGATATTTACCAATGTTGTAATAAGTTGCAAGAAAGTGAAACTACAGAAAGTAATAATGGCTTCCTGATAACTTAATGAGGTGGTTTAGCTACCATTCCATTTGAAGAGTGTTTGAAAATCACAACTTTACTCACTTTTTAACTTGTAAATAACTCTCCTCATGGTGAAAATCCACTTTTCTGAAATTCAGCATCCTGACCAGCACTGTGCCAGGCTGACAAACTGTTTATTCTGCAGTTATCCACTTGCACAGTTTTGTCACAATGTATTAGATTTTTAACTTGTAGGCATATGATTAAGAATGACAGATGATTACTAGAGAATAATGGCCCCTCAATGGCAGTGTCAAGATGCATCAGTTTAACCTACAGTTAAATGCAAACTGTTTGTTCATAGTGTATTCCTTGGAGAACTTGCTGGGAGGATAAAAAAAAAAGTCAGGATGTGAAGCCCCCTGCTTGGCCTGTCTGTAAGAAAGAAATATTACCTCCAGAACCTGAGTCCCCAGCTGGGGATCTGGCAGCAGTTTGTTCATGAAGTGATTGAATCACTTTCTTTGTGTAAATTCTACTCTAATTGAAATCTGTCCTTTGTCTTACAAATAAGTTTAGGATAGCATGTCAATAAAATAGGCAGAATATTGCAAATGTAAATTGCAAATCCTGCAAATGTACATGTTGTTGAGTCTGGAGCTTTGTTTGACAAACAAAAGGCTCTCTCCTGGCAGTGGAATGCAGTGAGTGGGCTTCCCCGCTGCTTTGTGGCAAAGCAGATGGGCCTGCAGTAACTTACTGGGGTTTTTTTGTCCAGAAGGATTCTGGAGTTGATGAATAGAGACAGACTGCCATTCCTACAAGTAACCAGGATGCTGTGTTGCAGCCCTTGGCTTCTTAGTCTTAAGTATTCACCAGAGTCCTTTTGGTCTGTGGTGGCATTGCTCACTCCAGGCAGGCAGTGTTTCCTACTCAGTGGGGTGTCTGGAACACACAGGAAACACAGGGAGGAGCTGTGTAATGCAGGGCCCTCAAATGAGGAGAATAGTGGCTGTAGAGATGTTAGTGGGCAATGCCCTGAGGTTTGACCCAGTAACTTGCACAGCAGCGTTGGGGATAAGTGTAAATCTTCCCAGGAGCACCCCAAGGTTACAGAGAAAGGGAAAATGCTGTGGAGGGCCAGTAAAGAGGAAGGTTTTATGGCGGTAGATGCAGATCTGTGTGAAGTTTGGGAGGTGAGGAGAGCAATTAGCCAAATCACTGTTGTACTGTGTATTTGCAGTCTGTTCATTCCACACTATGCTGCTGGGGGTAGGGGGAGAGAGACTGAGACAGAGTTGCAGTGTGTTATTAGATTTTTTGAAACCTTTCCAGCCTCTTCCTCTCCCACTAGAGCAATAATATCTGAGGCACTTCAGGCAATGTGGGATAAACTGTAGGATTCCAGATCCTGTTCTTTTTGAGGACAAAACCCAAGAGCATGAGTTTTGCTTTTCCCACCTCTCTTCCCTCCTGTATGCAGATAAGCCAGAAGTGAGTAATAGTGCATTGAGCCTCCTACCAGAAGGAGCACACGCTGCCAAGCATGACTTCCCTCATTTCTGACATGGCCCCAGATACCCCAGTGAACCACTGCTGGCATTTCACAGTGCAGCTGCTCCCTGAAGTTGATACTCCCAAGGTGGTTTCTAATACCCTCCTGTACCACCTCTCCCAGGACTAGATCCTCTAGCTGTGACTAGCTGTGCACATTAAATGTACACCAAGTGTGTCACAGGGATCTCTGTACCAATAAACAGCAACAAAGCACTAGTCTTCTAATAAGCTTCTAAACCTATCCAGGAGCTTGAGCCTAGAGGTCTCTACATCCCTGTTGCCGTATTTTTAAGCATGAGACTTTTTTTTCCCCTTGCATTATATTACAGACTGTCTTATTGTTTGTTAACATTTGTGAAGATGTATCTCATGTATTTTTAGGTGGTTGCACTGTAATTAATCATTTATCTTAGTGGTCTGTTGTCCTTTCAAACAGACACATATGGCAAAATGGCACACCACACATCTCATTTCATTCTCTTCTAGTCAGAGTATCCTGCTAGGCTCTCTGATCCCAAGAGACAGCGCAACCATGGCACTGATTTCAGGGGAAGTTCTGGCACAGATTTATGTGCTCTCTCTGAAAGCTCAGTCCTCACTGGGGGTTTCCTGGAATCCAAACTTTTCAAGTACCAGTTGGCAGCACTCATATTTGTCTGTTTCTCAGTTTATCTGCTAGATTGACTGCCCAAGAGAAATGACATTAGGGTCTGAAAACCTCTGTAAACTGTACATTTGTTCTCACATACTGTTTTATTACCAGTGGAGAAAGAAAATTTACCTTTGTTTTCATTCTGCAGTGCCATGGAAAAGTCATATTCCTGCAGTTACACAATTTTTATTTATTTCATTTTGAGCTTGATTTTTACTTAATGAACCATCACAAAGTGAGAATGATCATGTTCTTGTACAAAAAAACTCCTTCAGATGCTGTTTTAATAAGCAACAAATGTACCACAGTTAAGAAACACAGTAAGACTTTTTTTTCACAGATTTTTATCAAGAATAACTTTTTCCTCTAGAACTTCAGCTCTTCTTCATATGAACCTCAATAACCTTGTTTGGGTCTGTGTCATTTCTTTAGGTAGCAGAAGACTTACACTAAGCTTATGCTTAGGGTGGGGGTGTGGGGGAAGGTGGGGTAGTTAGTGTGGGGTTTTTTCCTCGTCATTCTGAAGGTATGTCATTCTTCACGGGTCTTGGAATTTCTGTGTTGTAGGAGCCTTATTCTGACATAAAAAAATAGCAATTTATCCACTCACTGGTCCTTTTTTGAATTCTTTGGACTGGTGTGGAGGGGCTGGACTACCACTCCTCTTCACTGAAAGCCCTGAGACTAACTGAAGTACTGGAAAATGAGAGCTGTATGTGTTTTACATGTGGGAGGGAAATTAGACCACCAAACTGCAACTTTCAAAGGACTGGCACGAACATAGGAGGCTTCTTAGTGCCAAAATGCAGCTGAAAAGCTTTTGGATACAGAAAGGTGAGAGCACATAGAGGGAACTTCACTGGGGGAAGGGTGATGTGAGACAGACAAATAAATGTTTCCTCTGAAGTTCTGCTGGGCCTAGGCATTGGGCAGGGTCAAACTATAGAGCTGGGTATGCACCAGGTGAAATTTGGCCCTTGCAGTGACTGACTGTGCAGAAGGGGATGTGAAGGTCTCAACACCACACCTATGGTGAGTAAGAACCCTTCTGGTCTGCTCCTCATTCCTTTCATGGATTCACTGGGCCAGTGATGGCTACCAGTGTTGTTCAGTTTCAAGAGGTGGTCTGTGCCAAATAACTGTCTGCTTATATTTGGCATAAAGTGATACCAGAAGCTTCCAACTCACTAGTGGGATGTTAAAATTTCCAAAATTTAGGTGGTTAAATGCAAGGCTATTAACATAGGTATCAGGTCAGTGGCTCTGCTACCTGTCAGGCTGCAGTTGAAATCGGGAAGTTCAAGAGCACAGCTCTCAGACTTCTCTGCAAAGATACACATGCTGCAAATGTGTGCAGGGTAGGGGGGAGTGGCCTAAGCTTCTTCTCAAAAGATCAGTAGGACAAGAAGGACCTTCATCCAACTGATTGATAGTATGTTGTAGTCAAGTCAGGATTAATGTTGTCATGGGAAAGGGAGCCTTGTGAAACATTTAAATTAAAGATTCTGTCATTTCAAGTACTAACAAGGCATTATACAAACAAAATGATGATTCTAATGCAGCAATCTGAAATATAATAATGGGTTTGGAAGTACTAATGATGTATCACAGGAGGCTATGCTGAAGATGAGTTCTCTTTCTGTGTCTGTCTATATTTCAGATTCTGCATTTGTTCCATTCTGAATTGCCACTGATCTCGTGAAATGTTTAAAAGGCAGTCAGTCCAGTCATGAGATACCAAAACATTCAGCAACAAAATACTGCTGAGGGCAGTATACCTTCAGGCAAATCTCCAAATTTAATCCTTGGTGTCAATGTGTATCACCAAGTTGCTTAACACAAACAGTGATTTAAGCTTTAGGTACTGTATTAGTGTAATCAGCTAAATAGCCATCTGACCATACAGTTTATCATCCTCAAGCCAGCCATAATGTTGTATATGGCTCAGGTATCATTTTCTTAACACAAAATTGCCCGGTATCACCTAAGTCACAGTAATTTCTGATTCAGCATTTCAAGTGGTAAGTTGCTAATTCCATAGGGAGAGCCTTCAAGTATAGTCTCCTTAGGTGCTTGTCCATTCCCATGATTTGAGAGGTTTCCCAGAGCTGTGCAAGAGAACAATGTTCTATTCTTTGTATCTTGGATCAGTGTGCTGCCTTGGACTTCCCAGACGCATCCAGCTGCAGCTGCCTCAAATGGAAAATAGATTGGGCATCAGAGAAGATTTGGGGGTTTTTTTAGACTGCTTGTAATTGGATCCCACAACCTTTTACTTTCCTGTACTGTCCCTTTAAAGGACTCAAATGGCTGTAATTGTAGTGTTTTACAGAAGAAAGAAAAAAAAAGTAAAATTAATGTTACTTTGCAGACAACGTGAGCTACTTTGAATGAATCCTGGTTGCCAGGCAGCTGTGGAACAGTTTTGAGTGTGCTAAAAGTTGCAAGCTCCAGATGTGTAGGAGAAAGACTGCATGTGACCTGACTGACATCTGTGAAGACTACTTGTGGTGGGTGCAGTGATTTGTAATACTCTTATAGAATAAGAGTCTAATTTGTGCTTGCATGTGCAGTATCACTCTGAGCAAAAGCTGAAGGAGAATGCTCTCTTAAATTACAGCTAAACAGACCTGAACTCATGAGTTTCATCACTGACTTGACTTCCTTCATATACAGTACAGGTAGCGCTAAACATCTCTCATCACCAGAGGTGATCAAAAAGTCTCAAAGGTACTTTTTAAAATTCAGTTTTAAATCACTCTATCCCTCATTATGACACTAGTAAGGGGTTTCTGTGGTTTTCCACCACAAAACATTTTCTAATAAATATACTGCAAATTTCTGTGTAGATGAATTTTAATGTTCCTTTGCTATTGCTCCTTCCTCTTTTGCCTCTCTTTGCTAAATGAAGGCTTTGAACTGTATTGATTCATCAAGTAAAGAGTTAGTGTGTCCTGGTTTTCTTGCTACTGAATGGCTGAGGCCCCCTGGTGTCTTATTTATTCGCAGCCCTGGGAATAGGGTGAAGCATTGCAGAGTTTTCCGTTTGTCTTTGTACTTAATTATAAGGGTGAAAGAGGAGTAAAGGCGAAGGAGAAAATGCTTTTTCCAGCACACATTCGTGCCTGACCCCACATTTCTTGAATGCTCTTGTATCTTTCTTACAGCTTTCCTCACAACAGTATGGCTCTGCAGTAGCTGCCAAATAACAGGTGGAAG
>JAOXXN010000446.1:45198404-45215358 GCA_026770055.1 Myrmophylax atrothorax | reverse complement strand
ACAATACCAAGCTCCACAAAACACACAGGAAGGGTTTTATATTTTTTCAGATTTGCTTTTATGATCTTTTGTTTCTTGCTCAGTTGGACGGTGTTGCTGGTTTTTGCTCTCTGGACTTTGCATTACTCTCCTTTCCATTCTCCCCCTTATTTCTAGACAGGGTATTTTACATTATTTCAACCCTGGTTCACATTTCCTTGGTTGCAGTTAGGTGCTCTGTAGTTCCTTGCTTCTGTTTATGCAAGAATTCACATCAAAGACTTCATTGTTTCTCATTTAAAAGACCATACAGGGATCAAAAGCAAGACTTGAAAAGCCAAATCTCCCTTGAAAATAGCTTACCCAAAATATCAGCCAAAGCTGCAAGAGTGAGCATTCAGCAATTCTGAAGGTTGTTTTTTAATTAATGTATGTTTGGTTACAGCTCGGGTAGCCAGACACCCTCTAGTGGCAGAAGATCAAAAATGATCTGACTACATTTGAGTTGATCCATTCTGTGGGGTTTATTCAAATGCTCACAGTCGACACTATATTGAATCTTCTTGCTGAAGATCTTTCTGTGATCACAGGCAAAAACCCCTACCTGTTGTAGTGATTCAAAAACTCAGGAAATTAAATGTCAGCTCCTTGTGAAATAATCTATTAATAATTTGCAACCCTCACCAGCACAATTATAATTTGAAATTATTTTCAAACAAGTATGATCAATCAGTATCTTGTTTAGGAGTAAGTGTGATGTGTGGAATTCAGTAATGCATTTGAAACCAGCTGGTTCATAAGTGTGCATGAGGGTTTTGTTTGTTGTGAGTTGGGTTTGGGTTTTTGGAGAGGGTGTTGTCTGCTCTGATTTAAAAGCATAAATTTACTTGAGTGCAGTGCTTAAAATTTTTTTTACTAGGGAAGTACTGCTTGGTATTTGCAACACATGTTTCTCCCGATATTTGCTTAAACCTTCATACATTCAATTGTTCCGAGGTTGCTGGAGAGTGCAGTGTCTTAAAAATGCAAAAGACAATTCAGTGTTTGCTTTGGATATTGTTTATACAAACAAACATTTGTTAAGGCTTTAGTGCTGTTTGCCCATTTTTTTGTAAATAAGATATTAGGGGTTTTTTAACTTGTTTGTACACTGCAAACAGGATGTTGAGTAACTAATTTTGTGTTGGCTAGCACAGCATGATAGATGAGTTGTAAAGGCTCTCAGCTGATAGTATAGATTCCTTGTGTTCCTCTCTTAGCAGAATAGAGCTAAATTTAAAAATAAAGAACAAATCTCAGCCTTAACTGTACAGAGTTATGCATTATTAGTGGTACTAAAGATGAAAACAGTACTAGGTACTTTCTTTCCTTCGAGTTTTCAAGGCCTGTCAGTCAGGGATGAATAGTTGTCAAATACAGTAAAACTGAGGAATAGTAAAATTGAAAATAATTCCTTTCTTCTCTAAAATGTATATATTTCTTTCAAGGATGGGAAGCTGGTGCATTGTCTATGCTGTTCTCAGTGGACCTGTCTCCCATCACAAATAGATATCACCTGTTAGCAATGTATTTCAACTCTTTTACTTCATTGTATGACAATCCTTCACTCTTCAATAGCCAAGTGAAAGGCCATGTAGCTGTTTGGAAGCCCAAAGGTCTTAAATTACTATCTAATATTAGGCTGCTGAGAACAAAAAAAAGCTGTCCTAAAGAACAGACCAGCTAATTTACAGCATCCAAACAGGGAAATGCAGTTTAGAAACTGTGAACTCCAGTCTAAACTCCATGTTTGAAGAGGGACTGAAATTTGAAACTTCACAGCTGGGTCTTGTTCTCTTTTATGAAAAGACCCTTATATTTTACCAGAGCTTGAGGCTATGCACAGAAAACTTGAGACTTCAACCTCCATCTTGAAGTAATGCATTAGGCATGTTGTACACATCAAAGCAGAAGAAATGAGAGATCTTGCATCAACAGGGATATATGAGAAATCCCAGTAGATATAGTTCTGCTTTATCCAGTGTATCTAATGAACCACATGTAAAGTTGAGATCTGTGTAACTAGTGGATTAAATTAAAAAAAAAAAAATTAGTATAGCTCAAGCATGTCTGTGTTTTAAAAAAAATCTCAAAATACAGCATCTACATTCCTTGATTCAGGAAACACAAATAGGTAATTTTAAATCCTGCTATTAATCAGTCCCATTAGCACTAGGAAAAAAATGTCTGCAGCATCAAGCAGCGAACAGCCCAATCCTGATACTGTACTCCCTTACTTTTTGCTAAGAGGCTCCCTTGAAAGCCCAAACCCAGCCAGTGGGACCACCCAGCAGCCACATCAACTGCATCCAGACTCTCTGCCAGTGCTTTGAATTACCTTGTCTACCTTCTTAGGAAGTGAGTATCAATAAACCAGCAGCCTTACAGAGCTGCAGGTTTCACCCACCCAGCAACCACCATCTGTGTCTCTCCTGCCCTATATCAGGAAGCTTGTCCCGGACTGCTCCTCCTTTCATAATATTGCTGGCAGCTGCCTGGTTTTGTGCAGCCCTAGCAAGTTGTCTTTGATGCTGCTTTTGGCTGAGGAGCTTGGTGAACAGACTGACCTGATACAGAGATGAAATCGCTGACATCCCTGTTGTTTGAAAGAATTCGGGTTTGTGGGAAGCTGTGATTTATAAGAGCAAACAGCTGTGGGGAGACAGTTTTAAGGCACAGGTGTGAAATACAGGAAGAGTTCTACAAGAGAAGGAACAAAAGGTTTAAAAGATAATGCTCAGAGTGGCCATGGGACAAAGACATAAATAATAGACTTAATCAAGACTTTTGAGTATTTTGTTTGATACAATCTATTACAAGTGACAGAGCAAGCTATCGTGCATATGTTACTAATTAATTGTAATTAAGGTCAGTACAGCATTTCAAATGTCAAATGCTGTTTCTCTTCTCCCCCACTGCTGTACAGCCAGTCTCTGGGGATTTGAAAAGGATTCACCTTTGTAAAAGATGCCACAAGTGGAAAACTTCCTACACGGTACATGGAAAAGGCAGTCAGTCCGTTTTAGAATTACTTCACATAAAGAACTGCTAAACAATAGTTATCCCATACTTCACTGTAATCCCCAAGTAGTGGCTGTGACCCTCTGAAGAAAAACTGCCAAGCTGCAAAATCAGCTGAAACAAAATGTCAAGAGAATTTTGCAAAGAATTCTGTTTTCTCTCAAAGGAATGTTAAGGATAGATAGAGCTCTGTGCTATTGCACATTTTCACCACATACTTAGCTGGTGCAAGAGTTATCACTTTTTTTGTACTTTAAGCTTTAAAATGTGCTAACTAGCAAACAAAAAGCAAAGAGGGTGAGTTTTAGCCAGAGAGGAAATATTTAAGGCCAGTACTTGCAGATCTCATCTCAGTAGCAAATATGAATGCTCTGCAATGGCATATTCACACTGATATATCAGGGGAGCAGAATCTGATCTAGTGTTTTGTCCTAGGGTGGCATTTGGGTTTTTTTTGTAGGATGTTCTTCATTTCTGTATTTTGGGGAATGTTTTTAGGCACCCCCTGTTCTCTGGTTTCTCAGGGCCTGCATAGCATCAGACTAAGCATTCTCAAATCTGCAAAGATGTGTAATGGTTAAAATGTTATATTACCTCTAGCCTGGTGCAGTGCCTGAAAAGAAGAGTAGAGGTAGAACTGGTTTGGTAGTGCTGTGTTAGCTAAGGAGCCCTTCTTCAGCTGGAAGTGTTTCCTGGTGTTTGCTTTTGCCTGCTGGACCTTGGTGGCGGTGGTTTTGGAGCCTGTGGCTGAAGGGTCTTGTTGAGGGAAGGCACAGAGTGTCTTCCTAGGAAGCTGTTGGCTGCCACTGGGCTTAGCCCAAAAGAGCCAGAGGCACTTTGAAAAGGTGAATCCACCTTGCAGATCAACAGCCCAGCTTCCTACTTGACCCTGGGAAGGGAGAGCTGAGCTCCAGACAGCAACAGTTTGTACTGAGGTTTTAACTGTTTTAACATCTCTGCTCAGACACAAGTTTGGGCCTGTCAGGTCTGTAACAGAGCAACTAAAGGCTTGGGCAGAGCTCTCTGTGCAGTGGACAGACAATTTAAAAATAAATAAATAAAATGATGGTGAGAAAGGGTGCTGCTGTTCATCGTGACCTAGGAAACGAGCACTATCAACAAGAAGGCAGCAGCCCGAAGGTGGTGCAGGAACCTCAGCAGAGCACGAGCAATGCTGTTTCTCCAGACTTCACCCTGAAACTTTGAGATAAAGTTTGGGAATCTGAGAAGCCAGCAGGCTGTAGGGAATTTGTCCCATGGCAGTCTGCGTGGGAGCAGTGTGTACCACTAGGTGGTGGCATATCAACACAATATATGTTTCCACTGCTGTGAGCTTGTCAAGCCTGAAGAAATGGCAGCCAGCATGAGTTTGGGGCAGGGAGAGGCTGGGCAGGGTTTGGATCTGCAGAACTTCTGCTGTGATTCCTGGACTACACAGGAATGTAACTTTGCAGGTTCCCTGCAAAACTCTGGCAATTGTGAATTTCAATGGGAACATCAGGAAAGTAGAGAAGGTTCAGAAAGTGAAATGTTAGTGGAAAATGGAATAAAAAAGATGAGCAGCCAGCTTTTGAAGTAGAATGCTTTTCCTCCCATCAACAATAAAAGCAGAACAAAGAGAGACAAGCAAAATTCTGGCCAAACATGGTGGGGCATACCTCTTGGCATGGCACTGTGCGTTACTGAAAAACAGCTGTTCTAAGGAAGCTACTATCATTTTATTAATCTGTCTTAGAGCTCTTAGCAGCTATCAGGCTACTGAGATGACTCTGCATTAAGGCATCTAGGCCCTATTCAATCTTCAGTTTGTAAGTCCTTGGACAGTACTATCCCTCACAGCAAATCTCCTGGAAAGCTGAGCTGAAACAGAGTTCAGTTCATTTCTATCAGTAGTATATATTGTAGCAATTGCTGTTAGTTTCTTGAAAAAGGGCATTATGGATGCCAACGTTAAGGTTCAATCTGAGAGACCCAAACACTGCAGGCAGAATGAAGCTCAGACCTATAAAATAACATTTTTTGGCTCTGCACCAGCAACTGCCAACAGTAGTACTGGGGCTAGTCAGGGATCTTCTCATTAACTAGTTCCCTATAGAAACAAAGTCCCAATAAAGCAACCTGTTGCAAAAATGTCACTTCCAGTAAATATGTAACAAACTCCCAAAGGCTGATTTTTCTTCTAGCACGTTTTCTGACATGTCAGTCAGTCCATCTGGCAGCTTATTGAGATCAGTTGCCATGCCCCACAGTCAGTGTTCTGGATTACCAACATGCCCCACAGCCTTGGTAGAGCACAGAGTACCTGGCTGCTGGCCATTCCAGACCGTAGTGGAGCCATTGGAACAGACAGTGGGAGAAGGTCCAGATCTGTGACTCATCTGACACTGAATCTTTGCAAAAGGTATTTTTCACATGCTGAACCTCATCTCCAATTGTTTGTTCCAGTTTTGGGTGGGGGGCCAACAAACAACAAAAACCAACCACCCAAACAAAAAAAGAAATCCAGACTCTTCCTTAGGAGAGAAATTGTAGTGCCTGTTCAGGACTGACCAGTACGTATATCAGAAAGCTGTCATAATGAATATTGCCCCACAGAAGAGCACCTTGGCCTTCAAATCTCCCCAAATTTCCATCCATTTTTCTATATTAAGAAGGGATTGTAAGGGTATTGACATAGCTAAGCCAACTGAATGGGACTGTAGTTCAAAAAATACAAAAATTTTAAAACATCTTCTGGAGCTCATTATTGGTCCCTTGAGCCAGGGATTGAATAACACTGAGATAGCTGGCCTAGGTGTTTTTCCATTCCAGTGTTTCAGAGAGAGGTTCTAAATTCTGAGTGTAGTGATTTAAAAGATCTTTCACATGGAGAAATTCTAGGCATTACAGCATGCTTTATTAATTAATGAATAAATTGATGCTTTTGTGTTTTGTATTACAGCCACAAAATAATGATGGTAGTTACTAGCTCCTTGCAAATTAATAATGGAAGGATAAACTACAATAATAGGGTCACACAAGTATCTGAAAATAAGGGATGATATAAAGTGAGAAAATCTGAGATAATTCTGTCTCAACACTATTGTGCTACTCAATTTCCTTCTCTATGCAAAAGGCCTTCTACATATGGCCCTTCAAAACAGCAGTATTTTTAAGTCAAGACCTGAATTAGGCCTAATTTCTAGGCAAAACACAACAGAGTTTAGCAAACTCAATATGATGTTGAGCAATTGTCTTAGAGCTTAGTGCTTGGAGGGATCTTCTAAAACTCAATCCAGCTGTTTGCAATTGCAGGCAGCCTTGTCCTATTATCCTTTCAAAGATTTATCAAGCTTCATCTTAAAACTGATTAGACCTCTTCCAGTCACTGTTCTTGACTGGAAGTCTGTTCCAGAGCATCACTTTATTGATCGGTGGAAATAATCCCCTAACTCCAGTCTAAATTTGTACATAGCTGGTTCAGAGCCCTGTGTTCTTGTGCCAATGTTATACTGTTGCTTAAAACCCTCTTTTTCTGTAAAAATGCTGCAGTGCATGCAAGCTTTTGGCAACTACTCCCATCATCCATCACCCCAGGTATGCCCAGCCCTGCTCAGCTGAACGTCCTATGTGTTTACATCTCTGCCACTGAGAAAGCAAACTGCAGGGAAAAAAAATAAATTAAAAGAACTGGAACAAAAAGGGAAATTCAGCTTCAGGCATCTTCCTTTACACAGGACGCATCAGACAATCCTTTGAGCAGGGTGAGTATAGACTCTATAATTTCTGAATTGGTCAAGCCATAATAAGAGGGTGTTTTTTCCTTGATTAAATCTTTCCATATCCCTGTTCTATAAATACAGTCACAAAATACTGGGTGCAGCCAGTGCTATATGTTTGATAGGACTTGGAGTTCTTCCAGTTTGGCCAAATAATGTCTGATGCCAATGCTTTCCTAGGTAATATTGAGGCATGTGTATTGGTAAGCAGTAAAAAATGTAACAAAGGGTCTCAGATCCCTGTTACACAGTGCATAATGATTCTTTTGTTCCAGAATCTTTTTAAATTAGGACACTTTAAGCCTACTGTTTTTTAAAGGAGAAACCCAGATCTAACTTGTATCCAAACCTGCTCTAACTAGTGACTTTCCTGAAACTGGGAAATGCATTTCTGTATTTGCTGGATTTTGAGTTTGTGAAAAAATGGAAGCAGAGTGGAATTCTCACCCATGAACTGTGTTTGAAAGGATACCATAGGTTCTTGTGTTACAGATGCTCTAGGGATGGATACAACTACTGCTTTTTTGAACTTAATTCTCATTTTGCCTGTTGCAGTTAGTGTATGAGTTGATTTCTTTGGAGTAATTTCTCACTTACACTAGTACATGGTCAGAATATAGGGATATAAGAAAGACTACAAAAAGCATTTGTACAAAATAAAAAGCAAATAGCGTGGGGTTTTTTTCGGTTCTGTCTCTTTCCCAGGGAATGTGTCTTGGTCTAAAGTAACCATCAGGAAAAGGTGGCATCCACAGCCATCCTAGTCTTTGAGTCTGTTTGCTGTTGTATTTGTGTACCAAGTTCCAGATTTGCTGCATTTCTTCCTTCAATTGTTTTGTTACTGTAGAAAAGTCAATGAAGTGTTAAAAAGATAAAACTGTCCAGCTGTTGAAGCTCATGACAGCTAAATAAATCAGCTTAATTTTTTTTTTAATAACTGCTAAGCCAGTCAATCTGTTCTGTTGCCTTGCTGTGCTGAATGAGGACTGCTTTGCATAAGGTTACACTGCCTAAAACACGAGGTGTACAGGGGGCAGGTATGTAGCTGCATCTTCCTCTGACACATTTTCAGGAAAGTATGTACAAGGAAAGTCCTCACAGAACAAATGATGGACTCAGAAAAACATTCTCAGACTGTGAAAACCCCCATAATCCCTATTCCTTTTCTTCCTTCTTGTTAAATATTTATTGTTACTTATTTTTATTTATCCCCCATTGTCTAGTACAAGATAACAAAGTGCAAGTATTTATCACCACCATATTTTTGAGTAGGTTGTACCTAGTGAGAGATGTTATTGTCTCAGTAGGTCACAAATCATGTGGAGGTAAGTAGTTTCACACACCACCTTCTGACTTACCAATCAAGGAAAGTTCCTCAGGAGAAGGGATTTCTTGACTATGAGGCATATAAAGAACTACTAATCCAGAAAAATTCCACTGCAAATCCCACAGTTTTGTTTCAGGATTAGGTGTTCTGCTTCAGATTTTGGCCTTGTTTTCCACCTTGCTGATTTCTGAAATCCCGTAGCCTCCCATTTCTCTCTTGAAATGGGAAAGTAAGAACAAACTATTCTGTGAGAAAAGAGCTAAATGCTAAAGCCTCTACTGTTGCTAATGCTGAGACAGAGATCTCAATTGCCATATATGACTCATGTTCAGTACTTGATCAATAAAAGATTTGATCACTCAAAGATTTTTACTAAATCACAAGCAGACTGGTGCTTTGAAGGTTCATAAACGTAAATAAGTCTTTGCAGACCGGACAAGTTGTAGTCATAAATTTGGTTTACGGCCATGTCCAACTTAAGGCAAATACTTTTTAAGCTGTGGAGTACAACACATAAGCACTGCCATTAATAAAATATCCTTTCTTTTCTGCTGGCTGTATAGAATCAAATTTTATGTTTCTCACCTTACTGAGTCCTGCTGAACCATTAGCACTGCTGTAGTGTTGTGTTTTATGTAAGTCCAAGAATAAAATCAGGCACCTGGTGGGCCTTTGGGTAGCCTCTTTTTCTTGTACATAAAATGAAAGAAGAGGTCTTAATAACTGGATGTTCCGATGGGGGCCTGGAGATAAAATCAGCATACTTTTCAAAATACACCTGCACAATCCTGAGCATTTAGCTTTTTTCTCATAGAATAGATACAAAGTTTGTTCATCAAAATTTTACCTGAAAATAACTTAGAAACTCAAGGTGCTGTCAGGACTTGCCCTTCACTGCTTTATTTTCAGAATTAGTGGAAAATACCAAACTATGTCATTTAGGCTGACAGTTGTTCAGTTTCCTGAACTGGAGTTAATGAAACAGTGGCAGATGTTTATAAAGCCTCTTCTGCAAGCTCGTTATGATATAGGCAATAATTAGCTCTCCTGGGAATGTATTTCCCAGCAGCCTGCAGAAATGACTCACACTGACTTCAGTGGGAGCTCCATGCAGGGAGCTGAGTCCCTTTATATAATCTTGTGAGAGAAAAGTGCTGTCATTTCTACTTAGAGAAGGTAACTTAAATCCATAAATATAGCTCACTGGTTTTATGTCATCCTCCCATTTTACTTACCACTGTTGGATTCTGCCTGCCCTTATTGTTCTTTCAGAGATTCTTTCCTCCCACCTGTCCTGTGGTGTTTGATTTCCTCAGGCACTGGGGCCCATGTTTTTCCCTTTAGGCACATCATCTCTGCTGATAGTTGTATCGCTCCAGAGAAGCAGAATTGGTTACTCTAAGAGAGTCCTCTTGTCTCCTAAAGTCATCCAGTAAAAGGTAGCAGTTCAGAGTTTTATCCCTCTCCTATGTTCTCCTGCTATACATTGCTGCAGTTGCAATAGTTTCAGCAGCCCAAATCCTGGCATATGCTGCTGTGAGAGCGCTCACTGCTGCTCTGTGTTTTGGTTGGGCTTCAGCTGCCGTGTTTGCACAGTGCAGTTTGTGAGCCTGACATTTCGTGCATTGTATAAGCTACTGATGAGTCACGGAGGCAAAGATTCATGGGAATCTTTCCAGTAACTTCAATGGGCTTTGCCTCCAGCCTCCAGCACACTCGGCTGGAACAGATGGTGTGTCTGCAGGAAAGCAGGCAGCCTGATGGACACCATTTAGAGCTGTGTGATGTCACTGGCACTGGTTTCCATCAGTTGTCAGTGAAGCCATACCTCACATACATGCAAAGCCTTTCCTGAGAGTTGCCATACTGAGTGCAGTCCTGTTGTCCCATTATTCCATTGTTCCATCCCTAAGAGTGGGGAGCAGCAATAGATATATTTGGGATAAGTAATTTCTATTGCAATCTTCTCTTAAGCATTAGGAACTAGAATTGGTTTAGTCTCTAAAACATCAGGGGTTTTGACCCTTTCACCTTTTAGCATTTATTTTTATAACATTCAACTTGGAGGGGATGAAACATTTTACCAGAAATTTGCTATCTGTCATTTCTACAGAGAAAAACCGAAATGCTGACATTGACTTCAAAGATAGTATAGTAAGAACCTGTTCACCCACAACACAACCTTTCTGAAGTTATCCAGTGATAGAGGGTAGCAGACAAAAATGTATACTTTGGGGTACTGGAAAACCTTTAACAACTGCAGAAGTATCACCAGACATTTCCTCTCTGTGTAAAAGCAAAACTGTTTCTGTTCTAAGTCCTCATCCTAAAAGCTGATGGAAGGTAGATCACACAGCACGCTGTTATACATCTGAAGCACGCAGGAAGGGTGCATCCTGTCAAGATCTACATCTCTGGGCAGCCTACAGACACAGTTGCTGATTGTCTTTGAGACTTGCAATGATCACTTCCTTTTTGCTGTCTTACTGTAATTATTTTTTATTTTACAGCAAAATTCTGGAAAGGGTGACAAATTTCAGCACTTCTTTGTCTGGATAGTTGAGCATTTTCCTTGTTCTGGTTTTATCTGCTAGAGCTACTGACCGCTAGGTCAACATGACAGAAAATTCTCAAGAAGAATAAATTCCTACCACCTGGCAGGGACCAGAAAGCTCTTTTATTCTGTCTTCTAAACTTCAGTGAGTTTTAGATAATTTATTGAATTTTGTAATTTCCAGTGAGAATGGAACTGGGAGACTTTCTGTACAAAAATAGAGGCAGCTGTTGATCAAGATGCAGAATTCAAGAGTGAAAATTTACACCTCTGTGTTTGCATTTCTTAAAGTGAATGCAGGTATCAAACCTGCCAAGGTACTGAGCACTAAAAATCAAGTTCTAGATTAACAAAATGTTCTTTGCAGTCAACCAATTTCACATGGTTTCATTTCTTCTTAAAACAACCACTTGTATGAGGACCTCTCACTGCTTGCACTCCATCAGGGTCATGTTTCAATTTTCCTCCTGAGGAAAAAAATTGGAAAGAAACGCACTTATCAAGAGTGCAAATTTAATCTCCAAATCAACAAAGACTGCATGACTCATAAGCTTTCTCCTCAGGTCATGTCAGCTACTGCCAACAGCTTCCTCTGTTTACAGACTGCTACACCACCATCTTTAAAAGAGAAGTCTTCAGAGATTTGGATACCCTTCTGATATTTAAAAGAAAACAAATACATTTACCTTGTACTGGACTCAATATTAATATATTGCTTATTATTTTTAGGGAGGAAAACGGTTAATATTTTTTATTGGCTTTGGATGATTTTTGCCAACTGTAACTATTCATAACCGGTATCACATTTTAAAGTTTATTTTTCTTGGGGAAAACTACGTTTCTGAAGGTTGAACAGCAAACATTGGGTTTGAACAATATATGTATATATTACACATCTCTCTGCATATGTGCTGGCAGATAAAATGATGTGCTGAATCTCAAGGTTCTTCCCTTCATCTATGTATGTCATTGGAAATTTGGCTTGGTACCTTATGGGAAAACTTTCTTCTTGAGTAAAATTGTGTTTTGCCAGTTGCTAAAGTTTTAGCACTTTTCATACACTGCCTCAAACCTGGTTTATTGCTTCAGATCTAAAAATTTACATTTCCTATGATGTTAATCTGAAACCTCAATTTAAACAGTGCTCTCTGCCTGCAAATCTACTTGCAGATAGTGAGGAAACATCAGTGGTGATATACAGAGCTACGGGGCAAACAAACTGAAGAAGAAAAGAGCTACAATTTATGAGCTCACGTATTTTCATCTAAAAAGTGGTCTTGGGGGATTTCTTCAGCAATATGCTCTTGTATCAAGGCACAAATTGCCTACAGTGGTGGTAGGAGTTGGCTATATATATGTACCCTGTTCCTGCTTTAGAATATATGACCATTCCTTCTGCTTCCTCTTGTGGCTGAAAACAAGCTGGCTCACAGATAATCCAACTCCTCTTGCCCATTAGTAGAGATAAAAAGTGAAAAAGAATGGTTTGTTGTTATCCACTTCTTGCTGTTCAACGACAAAAAATGAGTCATTGGTTAACATGCAAATGTGTACACCACAGAAACATTATGGCCAGAAGAAAATTACACAGTAAACTCTACCAAGCTGTTGGAGGCTTGTCACTTGCCAGCAGAGCAGACCCTTGGCAGCCCTTGAGGGGAACTCTGCTGCAGAATTCTTCTGTGCAGGAGACACTACACTGCCCATCCTTTTTCTTGCTGTCATTTGACTCTATATTTGTAGAAGGACTTAAGTATCAGACTTCACCAAGGATACTTTGGCCAAGCTCTGTATGAAAACTACAAAAATGTAATTTTTTCCTTCCTGGGAAGTACTTATTTCATTCAACAACTAAGCAGTAACTTTGATGCAGTAACTAGATTTGTATTTCACAATTTGGATACCCCTATACAAGACCAGACAAATAATGGTCTCTACGGCCTTTGGGACCTGCCTAAACCCTTCAGACTTCCTCTCCAGTTCCACTGCACTTACCAAAGTCTGGTTAAATAGTTCTCTGGGGTTATATTTACAGGTATAACATGTGACACATATGAATGTAGAGTCTTCTGGGGACTTCGAGGTTTTGTTCATGTTTTTTCAGCATTTGTAATTTTTTTCTTTTTTTTGTCCAGGTTGTAATGTATGCTTGAGAGTTTGCAGAAACTTTCCATTTTGCATGAGCCATGGCCTCTGTATGGTTGCTTCCATATGGTGCTTCCACCAGAATGGAGAAACGCTGATTTCTAATGGCCTGACATTTGCTTGGTTAAAAAGAGGCAGAAGGCAACTCTTAGGATCTGGTAGTGGATTTCACATGTATTGAGTCAGTCTATGTGATGATTTCAAGCCCTGTTCACAGGAGTTGTGCATAGAAGCTGTTTATTTTAGATGCAGGCCACGTTTTCACAAGGCAAATCAAGTCATATACGGTGCCATATGTCATATATCATGATGCTTTCCTCTTGTGCAAAAATTTGTATGATATTTTTGGTTACAGTATTTCTTGCAATGAGATTCTTTTATAAATCAGGAGTATAAAGCTGCAGCCTCTTCACACATAGCAGAAATTTACTAATGAGAAAAATCAGGTTATTATTCTACTTTCTTAAAAGTTCTGACTATGTAACTCCATTTGCAGTGATCAGTCCATGTCCAATAGTTTAATAGCTTTACCTACCATGTGTATTTATCCTTTTATTCTTCTGAGGCTTTTCTAATTTGATTTAATAGTGCTCAGGCTGTTAGGCTTAACACATTTAATAGTATCATCTCTTGTGGAGTGTGTAAAACCTGAAGAATTAGTAGTCCACAGTAAACGAAACTTGAGTACAAAGCCTGTAGATAGAGCAAACACTTTTCATCAAATATAGAAATAGGAAGGAGGAATATTATGTTTTAATAAAATGAGTATACTCCTCACAGTGTACTTCATGCTCAAGAATGAGAGCTCACTGATAGCACTGGAAAGCTTGCTTCCATCACAGCACCAATTCAAATGAACTGCCATCCAAGAGAACTCACCTTGACTGAGCTTGCCAAGTGTGAGTGTCAACACAGTAAGACTCCAGAGCTGCAGTTACATTGCAGAGCAGCCAAGATTGTACTCTCATGTTACAAATGTGTGACGAAAAATCTGCCTTAGAATATTCCTCTCTCTTTGTCCCTATTGCAGCTGATTCAACTGTTTGAGTGACTGGACTCTGAACAGTGCCGAGAGTACCTGTACTGGTGACAGCTGCACCTTCAACAGGAGAGGAAGGGAAGACTGTCTGGGTGTAAGAACCTCTTCGGTTGGATCCTCTGGTGATGAAGTTGTGCCACGGGACCACTGCCTGCTAGGTCAGTGAGGACAAGCCTGGGAACTCTCAGATAGCTGCAAAATGAGCTGCTGTACTCTGTGCTCAGTCTGCCCCTGCACTGGTGGGAAGACCATTACTTGCAAATCCGTATCCTTGCTTCTCAGTGGCCCCTCTGGAGTGTATTCCTTCTCTTCCCCTGTCTTTTGTGAAATCCCAGAATAAACCAGCTTGCGTCTCTAAGGCTGAGCATTTTTTACCAACCATGGCTCTTGAGAAGCTCCAGGAAGTTCAGCGTCTCTGAGGCATTTTCTCTGGGGCTGACAGCAGCAGGCAAACACACTGACTCACATTTGATCAGTCCCTGCTCTCTGCAAAGACCGTCTAAATCAATCAAGTGAAATGAAGTGAGTGACTTTCTGTTTACTTGGTGCATAGAAGAGCAGAATCATGCACATGCTGGGCTTAAAGGCACAATTCACGGTCAAAGGTCTTCATACCTCACCAACAATCTTCTAGAAACTCGGTTGATAAAATCTTGAGCTCACTCTTTCCTCGTTTTCTTTTTTTCCCTATGCAGGGTAAAATCAATCTCTCTGGGAGATTGAACAGGCTTGCATATCTGGATTAAGTATTTATTTATTGCATCATTAATTGAAAACTGCTCTGTTTTTGTTGATTTTTTTTTTCCCTCCACTAAAGTACTATGGTTTTTATTTGTCCTTGCCCGGGGATATATTAAAATGTTCACTGTAGTGAGGGTGTAAGAACTAGAAAACTTCACACTTAAAAATGTCATTCCTACTGCCTAGGTTTCCTCTCAGTATCTTAGCAGGGTCTTTGTCTTCAGTTCTGCTTTATTATTCCTCCTAAGGACCTCAGTTAAGTGTTCCCTCCAAGCTGCTGTTGTTGACCAGGTCTGGATTCAAACCTCTGGGGGTTTTAACTTAGGTGACAAGATTACTGTCTGCCTGAGCAAATTCTGTGGTCTCACTGGCCGCTGTGGGCTCAGATGACCCAGGCAGGGTTCACATATTACTGAACTGATAAGCAGTGAAAGTTCAAACACATTAAAATACAGCATGATTTGTCAGTGCACCTACCTGCACTGTATATTTAACACTCCTAAGGCACCTCCACTGGCAAGAAGTTATTGGGCACAATCAGATGCCAATATTCTTGACAAAATAATATGTCTGATTTCTTCTCTTCAATATCTCAAGGAATTTTAACCCCTCTTGTGAATAGATGTTATTCTTTTTTCCTTTGAACAACTAACAGTTTTGTAAATGATAAAATTTCTCACACCAGCCAATGCCTAACTTTTTTTTTTTTTGAAAAGCAAAATGCTCTCTTTCTTGCTTGCAAATTACTTACATGAAAATTTTTCAGCCTGTAGGGTGATGGGCAATTTACAACTAAGAGTTCAAAAATAACACTGATTGACAAGCTCTTCAAGCCTCTGATATTAATGAGGCTCAGAGGTGACCTCATCACTGTCTAGAACTACCTGAAGGGAAGTTCTGGCCAGGTGGGGGTTGGTCTCTTCCACCAAGGCACTCAGCAATAGGACAAGGGGGCATGGGCTCAAGCTCTGCCAGGGGAAATTTAAGTTGGAGATCAGAAAGAAATTCTTTCTAGAGAGAGTAATCAGGCATTGGAATGGCCTGCCCAGTGAGGTGGTGGATTCACCATCCTTGGAGGTGTTTAAACTTAGATTGGAAATGGCACTGAGTGCCATGATCTAGTAAATGGACTGGAGTTGGACCAAGGTTTGGACTTGATGATCTCGGAGGTTTTTTCTAACCCAATCGATTCTATGATTCTATGATTATTGCTAAATGCAGGTAACTTATGCTGAATGAAAATGACTCTGGATAAATGTGTTGGGTTTGGTTTGGGGTTTTTTTGTTTATTTTTCAGTAGGAGTTGAGCAGAGAAAATTAAGTTTCTTCTTCATGCCATGTGAATAATTTTACTGAGTCAGCAGGACTTCAACTAGATGAAGTGCCCTAGCATTTCTTGGTAAGCCCCAGAGTGCCAACCCCCTGAAACTTTCACACCAGGAGCATGCCTAGGGCAACCCATCACTCCTTTAGAGCCTGTTGGCTAAGGAGCTAAAGAGTACATTAGCATCTCCACAAGTCTCCCTACTGGTTGCAACAAGATCCCACATACAGTCTCATCCCCACCACAGTAAGTGTATCAAACTTGGCTCATTTTACTGTAAGTAGTATATAGCATAAAAATATCTGGGATTCTAACTATGTACTCTGATGTGCTCCAATATATACATGTACCTAATTAGGATCCTAGAAATTTCCCTTCATTGCAATCCAGATAGTCTAAAGGAGATATTAAAAAAAGGAATTTGTGAAATTATATTTTCTAAATAAAGTTTTTGCACACTAGTTTCTCTCTAAAGCTAAAACATTCAGGAGCTAACCTACAGGCATTCCTATAGCCACAAATTTGATTTACAAATTCTTAATTAAGAGTCAACATGATGTATTCTGAGTATATTAGTTTCCTTCTCTCACTGATGAAACAATTCCAATAAATATATATGCTTCAATTAAATATGCAAATATTGTAATTCTGAGTGCTTTGTTTGGTGTTTTTATTACATTTTTATTCTACTAATTATAGACTACAGGGTGAGAATATTTCTGACATTTGAATAACCACTGAAGACCTGACACAGAATAATAAATTCACCTGCAGAGCAGATTACTACTTCTTGCTTGCTAAGCAAATAATTTTCTATGTATATCCATATCTGCATATTTTACCAGATGTAGAAGAGTCCTTTTTCTTCCCAAAGACAAAACAAGACTTTTGTCTTGTATGCATGTATGTATGTATGGCCAGACTTCGCGAACGAAGATTTGGGCAGGGCCCTCCCCACGTGGGTGTGCCCTTCGAGCCTGCGCAGTGGATTTTTTAGGTGAGGCACAGCGTGCGCAGAACTGGCCCC
>JAOXXN010000446.1:45171566-45185772 GCA_026770055.1 Myrmophylax atrothorax | reverse complement strand
ACATGATACACAGTCCCATGCCTCTTAATCAGAGCATCAAGTGATTTATTCAATGTGCTTTTTTATTTCCTGCCATGGCCTGCCCTCTCAGAAGTTTCCAACAGCTTCAGGCAGCCAGAATTCACTCTTAGGGCTGTCTCCTTTCTGACTGGCAATGCTTTTAGAAGCAGCAGCCCTTTGTGCTTTAGCTTGCTGTGTTTGCTTTTCTCTTTGTAAACACTGGAAGTGTTCAAGGCCAGGTTGGATGGGGCTGGCCTAGTGAAAGGTGTCCCTGCCCACAGCAGGGAAGTTGAAACTGGGTGATCTCTAAGGTCCCTTCCAACCCAAACCATCCCATGATTCTATGATTCCCACAAAGTGGTGAACACTGTCAGATGAAACATGTAATTCTGTAATGACTGCAGCAAAATTTCCTCTGTCTCCAAACCCTCCTTTAAGAAAAGAGGTCATTTATTTGCACCCCACCTGGCCCAAGAGGACCCTGAACTGTCCATCCTTCAGGCAGTATTGCACTGTAAATGTAACAGACAGACTGACAAAATTGCACGAGTAACACTACTTGGTGTTTCCATGTCACATTGTTATAGAAAAACTCAGAGACTGCAATGTATTGGGAACTGACATTTTTGTGTTTACATGGCCATGACCTCAAAACTTCATCTCAGAGGTGAGCCATGGCAACTACTGTGGCACTGAATGCTTACTCCAAGATTGCATGCAAGATGAGCAGTTACAGAGCATTCATTTAGTCAGATTTTCTGCTGCAAATCTAATGAGACCATGTTATCCAAAATTTAATCCAATCACCAGAGTTTAAATCCAGCATTTTTAGTTTTTATTCTTAAAAGTTCTTACAATCCTTCAGGCTGAGAAAGCACATCACTCACTCTTTCCTAGAGGAAACAGAGACCAAAGCTACTGAGGAAAATTTTGAAAAGCTTAACGTTGATCTCCTGACTTGTAGCCTGCGACTATAACCACAAAGCCATCCTTCCTCCCATTTTAGTAACAAAAAGCAGCAATAAAAACCAGAATGAGATCAAAAATGTCTCTTTTTTTGGAAAGTGTTTAAGTAGTATGGTTAGGGATGTGTGTTAATGCTTGCTTTTATTTTACATTACGGTGAAGTTAAGGAAGGGATCTTCCTTAGCATCTCCTTTCAAAATGGCTATCTCCCTAAATATAGGTGCATGATTTCATTCTAGCTATTTTATTGAAATGGCAGCCTCCATCTGTGACTGAGTTGCACTGCTTTTCTCTTACAGTCATACAAACAGAATATAGGAGCTGTTATGCTGTACACAAGTTCAGGAGGAAGGCTGTTGTGAGAGCAGTGGAGCACAGATCCAAAGATACCACTCCCAGCCTTTCTTGACTCTTAAATGACATTCTGCATTTTTGTGGTTTAGGTGGAACATCACACTGGAGTTGAAGAAGCAGAGACCTTCAGGATGAGTCATTTGTATATCCTGCAATTGTGGTTTTGTTTATCATCCTGACAAGATAAAGGTTAGAATCCTTTGAAGGATGACTAAAAATTGTTGTATGTTGATGCTAAAACAGCATCAGCTGAGTACATTAGTATTTTCTTCTAATTTTTGTAATCTTCCTCATCCATCTCTTAGATATTTTATGTTAACAGGAACAGAAGTGTAGCTTTATTAAAGATCCTAACACTGCTGTCACTGTCTGGGACAGCATTAGTGCTACTGAGGTGCCACTTCTTGTGACATCCAAAATATTTGAGCCTGATTTCCTGAGCGTGTTCAGTACAAGTAGGATGTGCTAAAGCATCTGGTATCCAGAGTGCATGCCACAGGGGAGAGCCTCTGGTCTCCAGCATCACCTTGTGAAAAATATGTATTCAAGAACTGACTGACCTGGTAAGTCAGCATCAGCATAAGCAAAATGACCTCGCTTCTGCACTGTGAAGACATTATTCCAGATGCAAAGGTCTTTCTTCTGGCTCCATGGTGTTCATATCCATTCTGTCTATAGTCACAGTGACTTGGACACCAGTCCCAGATACCTGAAGCAGTAGCTTCCTGTCAGTTTTCAAACAGGAACTCTGTTGTACAGTGGGAAAGGATGGAGTACATAATCTGCTGGGCTACTCCAGTCAGTCTTCTAGTACCAACACCACTTTAAAGTCTTTTTCTCAGAAGAGGCACAAAGAAGAATGATCAGCTTATATTTCCTACTGGTCATGAATAGCTGAGATATGTTTGAGTTGATTTCAGGACATGATAGAACTGTGTAGGAAGAGCCAGAGACTCAAAGATGGCTCCCAGAATTCATGGTGGTGTCATCAGACACCTGCTAGCAGCAGCCAGCCCAGGTGGCTCCTTGCTGCATCTGAAACAATTCTTTGTAACCTCTTTCAGATCCAGACTCTGACCAACAACTGATGTTCCTGGGTATCAAAATGAAGAATAACAGCTGTGAAACTGTTGGATGGGGAAGAATGTATCTCAGTCTTCATTAAGAGCTGAGTACCACTGTACCACAGGTCTGCAGGTTGAAAAGGATCACAGTGGTCACCTGGAAATTTCTATTTTCTGCTAGGCAGTATCGCTCAGACAGTGGCTTGTGGCTGGGAGACCTGCAGCGGGCACTGCTGCTGTGTTTGGAAGCAGATGGGAATAGTACAGCAGCATTTCTGGAAATGCTGGCAGATGAGGTCCCTCTCATTGAGATACCTGTCTGATCCTCTTCCCCTACAAGCCCTGAAGAACCATAACTTACCCCAGTCTGTGGTGAAGTAGATGTTAGAATGCTATTGTGGAAAGGGCTGGGGCCTGAATATCACATGAGTGGACACACTGCCTACAATAATAATCCATATATTCTCTTTCCACTGAACTACACTGGAGTTATTGTTACCATCTTGCTGAGCATCTGACTGAACATCTACAAGTGACCACTTGTGTAACCATGTATAATTCTACTTGTGTTTTCAACTAACTCTCTTATCAGCATGAAAAGTAGTAGAAATTGTTAAAGAAAATAGTTGAATAAATTACTGTAACCAATAATTGACATCTGATAACAGATTTTCCTTAGGAAAAGAGCTGGAATGCATGAGCTAAGTATATAATCACAAAAAGTGTAATGCTCTGATCAGAAAAGCAGTACAGAGAGAATCTAGTACCTTGTCAGGTAGGGGTGATTTTATAATGTGATGCTTGCAATGAGTATCTTTAAAGGCAGATATTAACAAACTGCTCTGATAAAAGATGAACTTTACTTTTCAACAAAACCATAGACTTACAAACAGTGCAATTTGTAAGTGTAATGAATATACTTGTGGGAAAACCACACATGTTCTGTAACAGAGAGAGCCAACAAAATACGTAGCACAATAAAAACTGATAAGCTATGTGATATTTTACATCTCAATGTTTTGGTAGATAGTTGTAACTTCATTCAAAATGAAAAAAAGTACTTTATTTTCTCTTTGTTGCCAGTGCAAAATGCTTCAAAAGAAAATTGCAATTACATTGGACTGTGAAGTATGCACAGTGCTAAGCTAAGCTAACAAGAACATCCTGCAACTAAAAAAAGAAAGAACAATCTTCTGTGTATCAGGAACAACAAAAGGAGCAAGAGCTATGAGCATTACATTAAGCCATGCAGCCAGTTACTAAGTGCTAATCAATAGAGACAGATTTAGAAACAAATATAAGTCCTTTCCAGTAACAGAAGTAAGCAGAGGGCTCAGAAATAGCATAGCAACAAACCTACTCTGCCTGGAGGAAGCCATTTCCAACACTCAGACTCTATTGCCGCCAGGTGTGACAGACAGGCCCTGGAAATGGAACTGTTTCAGTGCTGAGTGTGTGCAGCATTTAGGCTTTTCTGTTCCCAAATTACACACACTTGCCTTCTTGTCTGACCAGAAATGTTTGTTTAAAATTGTACTAATGGTAAGATTTATGTCCTCCCTGGACTGGAGCCAGCAAGTGACAAATTGACTTTGTACAACATGCGTCTAGACTTGTAAGCCTGACACTCTCACTCTCTGCTAGAAGAGCATTTCCAGACTTTCAGGTACTGTAGACTTCTGGACCTTCATCAGGTAGTTGTGTTAGTCTTCCAGAACGTTGGGTACACGCTCAGAGTAAGCAGGATCTAAACTCTACCCTAGCTTTGGACCTCTGCACTCCTTCTCACTGTGTGCTTCTTGTGCCCACAACAATCACCTACCTGAGAAAGGAGATCCCTCTTCCCACCCCTGCACAGCTGCAACAGCCCTGGGACTTCCTGACTGCCTAAGTACACCCTGTACCAGACCTCCAATGCTATGGTTTCCCATTCCATAGGCAAATGATAGCTCAAGAAGTTAGAAGAAAATAGGCTTGTACAAGTTTTTGACAGACCTGTGCATAACTTAGCACCTGACACAAACAGATCTACATTATCCTCACAGCCCACTTCTTCCACATGAATCTGGTTTTTCTTTGGTTCAGATCTGTCATTTAGTGGGCCCAGAGGAGTTCTTTTTCTTCTTCAGTGTAAGACCTTGGCTACTTTTGTTGTCAGTGGCAAAGGAGGGAGAGGGGCATTTTCAGGGGCCAGTTCATCCCACTTATGCAGTCTACCTGTATTAGGATGGACTGAGTTGCCTTCTGGAGGTTACTGTCTCTCCCTGCTGATCACATAAGAATTTTGGTTTAGACTGCATGTCTAATTTATTGTGGGGAGAAGTGAGATGACAGAAAGATCAAGCCTCATCAGCCAAATGTAGGTATCCAACTTCCAAACAAAACTGTAAAGAACCATCAAAATATTTACAAATGCCCATGCAGATACACAAATAGATTTCCTGGTCATCTTACGACATGGAGATATTACAGCACCAATGCAGGAATTGTTTTATGTCCCCATGTCAGATAGAAAATTCTGCTGTAGTGCTATAGCATTTCATAGCTTCTTGTGTTGAGTTTTGTCTCCTTGAAATTGAGAAGATTCCTGTTGGTATGAGAATAGAAAGGACTTTTACATCTGGAGAATTTCCAAGAGCTTGACAAAACTGAGAAGTCAAATTAAAGAGTGATTACATGTTTTCATCAACATTGCACTTTTGGTGATCTGTGTCTTCTTCCCTCATACCAGCTGTTCCTTGTACAGTGATTGCCTGAGTTACTACTCCTCAGACAACTATAAACTTGGAGTAAATCCTCTGAGGTGAAGGTACTGTGACTAGAAATGCAGATCCAAGCATAATACAACTGTCCTTAGCCAGGACCTGTGCTGTTCAGTGAGCATGTAGTGAACTTTGCCTTCATGGGGAGACTTAAGAAACTGACATGCAGGCTGAAACCAAACAGGACAGCATTTTCTTTCATCTTGCAGGTTCATGTCCCCCTTCTCCCTTGGGTGTTGGCAAAGTGTTTGTGACTATGCCATCAAAGAGGTCAGCAAGCTGATCTGATTGAAAACTTGCCCTAGAAAAATAGCAGATTGTTTTTCAGCTGGGTCAGTGGGCTGATCCAGCTGGCTGCAAGCACAAGAACTCCTGTTCCAGCATCTGGGTTTAGTGAAACTGTGCCCTGAGATGTAGCTGTGGCAATGCAGAAAATAAAAAACTAATGTGCCCAGGAAATATTTGAGGCAAATCCCAAGACCGTGTCACATACTGACAGGAGAAGCCATAAGTAATTCAGTAAATTAAGACTAATAGATAAATTGGCATGCTGATATGCATCAGGAAAGCTCATCCATCAGTTCTTCATGAGAAACACAAATATCACACTGACAGTTATGAGGGATACATAAAGAATTAATGCCTTCTCAGCTCTAGCTGTGCTTTTGACTTCTGCCTGTTGCCAGCACATTCACAGTGTCTGTCTTCAGTGGTTTGTGGCTCTGCATCTCTTCACATTTTGTTGCAACGTGTTCACCAGTGTTAGTCGTAAGAGACTTGGTGCCTATGCAGTTGGGATGACTCACTTTTAGCTCAAGTAATTGGGTATTTTAGAATTAATGTAATTTTTTTAGTGTGCCTAGAATAAGGGGATCCTGGCTTTACTATTCTAGCAGATGGAAATTCAAATGGAGACCTCTAAACCTGCGGGCTCTGAGATGTATGTGCAGATTTTGAATTACATGGTTGGATCACCCTTTTCTTTTTTCTTTAATGTTGTGCTTCAAGAAATAACACCAACGGGAGACCAAAAGCAAATTCTCAAAATCAGCTCAGGTTCCTTACTGAAAGTCTTTTTGACAGAACAGGACAGAGTTTTCAGTTCTTCACACAGTTGTCTCAGTTCATTAAAGTGTCCTTAAGGCCAAACTGTTCCCTTTTTATATGCCTATATACAATATTCAAGCAAACACAATGAAATGGCATATTGGAAAGCTTTTAGCCTCTTGCACCACTTAACACAATCTTTTTAGCTGTCTGCACTGTTTACTCATCCTCCTGTGACATTGACAGTGAAAGCCTGCAGGAATCCTTTTTCTTTCTTTCTCTTCCTTTATTTTTTTCCTCTAGCAGCTCTGCAGACACAGTAGCATAACCAAATCAAAGAAAAACAAACCAAAGCAACTTTGTGAATTCCAAACCTCTGCAGGACAGGCTGCTTGTGTGGAGCTGAAAGGGAGCCAGAGCATACCAGCAAGGAAGCTCTGATTTCATCCAGCAGTCTGACAGAAACTCCAAGGTTTCACTGCAGCAGTTTGTGCAGATGCAGCAGCGTGCCTCTGACTGGGTCCATGTCAAATGCTAGCAGAGGAGTCCCCAGGAGGAGGATGCCCATGTAATTCTGTGTCACTGCCATTTTGCTTTTCAGTTGCAACTCTCTGAGGATACCAGGTATGCTCTACAGGTTTTTAAACAGTTTTTATTCCTTATGATAATGTCTAATTACTAAGGGAAGGGTAAGCTGCATGGAAATGGGGAAGATTGATGTGAGAAAGATCCTCAAGAGGGGTCATTCCTCTTGTCATGGAGTCGTGGTAATCAGGTTTCTTGAGTGAGGAGGTGCAGGAAAATTAGCCTGAGTGGAGGTACCTGGGGCATTTGCCTGGGGTACAGGTTAGCAGAGAGGTCTCTGGCAAGGTCTGGCATGAGGACTCAGGGTGATCAAAACGTGAGTCACACATGTTTTGGTATTTGTCTGGGGGCTGATATCTGTGGTTTGGTATCTGTGCATCAGCTTGTGTGCCAGGTCAGCCGGTGGGGAGAACCACTGACCAGCTGGGGCAGAAGCTTTAGTATGATGTGTGCTGAGTTGGTAAAACCCTAAAGATTATATCAGACCCATTTGCCCCGGCACGATTCTGGGATGACTCTGCTGAAAGCGGTAGAGTAATGCTGACAAAACTGTGAACAGGATTTTGCCTTATACTGTGAAAAAGAGAAGATTTGGCAGAGGGCCTGGATGGGTGCTGGGAGCTAGTCTCTGAACGTATAAATGCATGTTTCTAAAAAAGACTGTGCCAGTTGCTGGATAGATGTCTGAAGCCCTAGGAGCATGCACCACCCTTCATAGGAAACAAACAGGCTGTTGCACTTCAGACAGCCTCCCCTCTGAATTATTCAATGCAACTAAATAACTACAGAGCTCCAGTGAGTTAGATAAAACTGCAAAAGTGGCTCACTCCCTCGCATTGAATCAATGGCATTTGCTCTTTCTGAATGCTACATTATAGCATCTAATTCGTGGCTTGGACCAGTGCAGAAGATACTCGGAGAAAGGATGAAAGCAGTAAGAGGAGCATGGAGGGGAACTGACATAACACTGTCAGAAAGGTTCAGGCTGGAGCACAGGCTGCTGCTGGTTGTGGGGAAACGACAGTGTCTGAAATAGAGCATGCTTTGTGCCTCATTGTGTCTTCGGAGCTAGTGCCTGCCCAGAAATGCTAATCTAGAGACAGAAAAGCAGAAAAGCACAAAGGCTGAGTGTTGTTTCAGAGACTATTTCATGTGCTGGGTAAATTCCAAAGCAATGGAACCCTGTGTACTATCCCTGCTGGCTCTCTTGCACCCTTTTTCTTGCCCAGTATCATCATTCTTCTTGTCAGATTCCCACACTTTGCCAGAGCTGAAGCTGGTATAAGTACCAAGAGGGAAACAAACATCTGTAAACATCCCGAGCTGCTGGGCTGGGGGGAGCAGTTCATCCACATTAGAGCAGCTCTAAGGAAATGTCCTGTTTGCAACGCTGCCCTGAGATCCCATGGACATTGTGTCTGGTGGGCAACAGGCACTGAATCAGCCCCTCACCTCCCCCTGACAACACACCTGGACCTCCTGAGTGGGGGCAACTGGCAGCCATGAGCACCTCCAGTGTCAGAGGACTATTTGAAAGCAGCCCTGTGATTGCTTTATCTCTGCTTTACCAGCAGTGAGGAGCATCCTGAATGCTGCTTAGCATTCCATACATGGAGGTGGGTTACTGCTTCTGAAGATGAAGATATCCTATGCTCTAAACAGGAAAAAAAAAACAAAAAAGAAGTATTTATAAATATTGAACATTCGTCTTTGCCAAATTACCTTTCCTTTTTCAGCAAAGAAAATTCACTAAGAAATTAATTGCTGGATTCAGAAAAAAGTATTAAATTGCTGGTTGGAAATCACAGGCAGAAATGCAACATGAGTCTCATGCAGGAACAGAAATGTTTTAAACAGGATTATTTACTGTTAGGTAGTGTTAATACATTTGTAAAAATCATAGTAAGTTTTCCAGAAAATTATTATGTGTGCCTCATAATTTATTCATAGTCTTGTGATTTACAGCTTTGTGTGGTTGATCTGTCTTACCTATTTTCCTTTTTTAAAAAAAATCAAAAACTGATCATCGTAGAGTGATTTTTTTTGTCAAAGTTTTGCTGCTGAATCTTCCTAATGCTACACATGAAACACATGAAATTTAGAGAGGTACAGACTTAAAAAAAAAAAAAGAATTGCAGAAATACTGAACAAATTGGTAGAAAATATAATGTAGTTAGCAGGTGCATGAAATATGTGATATAATGAGGAAAAATTGGTATGCATTTTGTAGAAAACAGTACATCATGGTTCTATGAAATTTTTTGGGAGGAGGGAGGAGAGGGAAGTCCTCAGTGAAGTCACAGAAGTCTGCCCCTGGAGTTGTGTTGTTTGACAGAGAAGTAATCTGGAAAAAGAGGCATAGTCCGAGGTGAGAGAGTTTCCTGGTGGCAAGTCACTCTGGGTAGCAAAAATGAAAGTCAGATGGAAAAAAAAAATTCAAGCTATGATTTATTCTGTGAAAATGGCAGAAAAAAAATCCGTGTTGGTAACAGCAAAGGAAAGTACTCACAGTCAAAACAATCCTAAATTTTCATGTACAGAGAGAAGTGCTGAAGAGAGAAGTCCTGTTACTTGGGCAGAAGAGGTCTCTGAGTTAGGACACAAAATTGTATAAAGTTGTCAACCCAGTATTCAGTGGTAGAGGAGGAAAGAGAGTATATATAGCATTAGGAATTATTAAGGAAAAAATAGAGAGGAAATCATGTCCATAATATGCAGGAAATTTATGGCAAACTCACATCTTGAATATTGTCTGCAGCTCTAATTCTCTCATGCTGCAAAAAAACAAGAAAAAGGTTCAAATAAGGCAAGAAAGCTGAACAAATGGTACAAAGCAAATTATTAAATAGTCCGTGATTCTTCAGAATGGAACAAAAGAAGTAGTGGGAGATTTGACAAGGAGTCCTGAAATCATGAGCAATGCTTTTTGCAGCAGATTAGAAAGATAAGGAGGTCTAGTATTTTTGCGTGGGTCGTAGATCTGGCTAAAGACAACAATGGAACTAATAAGGACATATGAAACTGCAGCCTGGCATGCTTTTATTGAGATTTCATCTCAGTTTCACCTCTTGAATTGACTCAGTTCAAGAACACATCCTTTGCCTGACTATTTACTGCAGAACAGATGTGAGACTTTAAACATTGTTAGAGACACATGACAATGTGTAACTATAAGAGACCATGATCTGGTGTAATTTATACATTTACAAGGTGTGA
The DNA here is from genome assembly GCA_026770055.1 of Myrmophylax atrothorax. Classification (NCBI taxonomy): domain Eukaryota; kingdom Metazoa; phylum Chordata; class Aves; order Passeriformes; family Thamnophilidae; genus Myrmophylax; species Myrmophylax atrothorax. The sequence goes on along the minus strand of JAOXXN010000446.1, from coordinate 45,175,778 downwards.
GAAGGTGCAATTTAAAGCTCAAAGTTGTGTATACAGAGTTTTAAGCCATTTGCATTTCTCATTAGGCTTCTGTCATTCTTTGTAGTGGGAATTGTTCTAGCTTCAATCATTTCTACATAAATGAAGTTTCTTACAGCATCCAAACTCACTGCATTGAAAGTAATTTAATTCTAGTTCAGCATACATTACAACTAGTGATTTACCTCAGCTGTCTTGGAGTAAGCTTTAAACTGGATGAATTTCTTCTAAATGGAAAAGCCAAGGCTGATCAGTAGTCACTGATTCAAAATGGATAATGCAAGTAATTTTTACTTCTTTCATCTAGATTAGACATCGGACAAATTTAGGGGTCATGCAGTGTGTTTCCCCTGGCTATCTGGCTACCTGCTCCTCTGTTCTGGAAATGGGACCTAGAACCATGAGAAAATACATCCTCATGCAGGATTTACTGCAATGAAAAATCAAGCATCACTGGGAATCAAGCCTTGCTTGGAGTAGGATAACCTAAAGAAAGATTGCAAACAACTAGGGAAGGCTTCCCCAAACTTCTGTGCTATAAGCACCTTTTGGAAACCTTTAATTTCCCCTTTTGTTTACTGCATACTGGATGAAGGTTTTCTTTTCTCCTTGTTCTTTCTATACCACTGTATTCAAACATGAAGAACACAAACATAAAGAGAGTCCAGCCTGGATTTCTTCATCCTTGAATTTGCCAACAGCTATCTCCGACACTGACCTGGAAGTGAGTAGATACTCACAGACAGTTTCTCCTCAAGACATAGACAGATCCACACCTGGACTAATGTGGGGGTTTTTTTTAATGAATCCCTCAGACCATTCATTGATTCCATCGGTGCAAAGCTATTTTTCTATTTTATGCACTCTTCAGATTTTTTTAAAGTAGCACAGGAAAAAAAGGAGCAACATCCTTCCTTGGAGAAATAGACCATAATTCATTCCCTGCTGAAAGTCTGCTCGTCTCAGTTGACAAGCAATGCCCTTTCCACATATGCCTCTGATTTAAGATCCTGGATTCAAGACAGCTCACACATCAGATTTGTTACTCCATAGTTTTAAGTATTGTTTTTATTATACCACTAAAACATAGGTAAATTTTCCTAAACAAATAAATACTCATTGGAAAGGAGAGAAAATGAGACTGCAGAAATGGCTCACAAAATCTAGGCCTTACATTACCTTTGTAATGCTTTCAGCTTGAAACTCTAATTAAGAACAGATGGAGCCTTATGAAAAACATGTAGTGGGTACTTACGAAGTTCCAGGAATGGACAGTGGCTCATTGACTGCTAAAATTTTTGAACTATTGATCTCAATCCACTCTCCATGAACATTAATACCCTATACTGAAGAATCTGAGTACCAATGAGACCTGTGCAGGTCTCAGTGCTGTGGGCTTATTCTGTTGTCCAGAAGGACAGTAGGGAAATACTATCCATGTGCTTGTTTCTTGCTTGTTTTCCATCCTATTAGCATCTCCATGTATGCAAAACAGAGAGAACTACAGTACAAAATCAGTAAGAACTCTGTAGAATATAGATTTCAAGTGTGATTCAGATACTGTTCATAGGATAGAGGGAGTTATCAGTGAGCCAATGATGATATGAAGAATCAGACTTGATTGAAAGTTATTCTGGCTTGAACTGGTGTCATTCTACTCACTGTTATGGAGCTGCTGCAAATTTATATTGATGTACGTGGATTCAGAATATGTAGTACTTTACTGAAAACTGATTTGAAGCTGAACAACAGACATAGTGTCATATCTGTAGCAAGAGCTTTAATTACCGTAATTAAATGAGCTGAAAGATAGGTTGCCCTTTGAAGCATACAAGTGAGAACAACATTATAATTCTGATAAAATCTTTAATTGCAGCTACTTATCTTTCTCAACAGTATTTTCAGTCCAAACAGTTTATAATCTTTTTTAACACACACACACATAATAACTGCTTCAGTGTGCTTCAACTTAAGCTATGGCTAACTTCCCTCCTGAAGATTTTAGTAAGTACCTTGCAAAAATTCACTCAGGTGTTTGTATGTGGTGGCTGATTCTTATCTGAAAACTCAGGAAAATTTATGTTATCAATCTGAAATGCTCCTATTCTTTGCACTTTGAAAGCTAATATTCCAAGGTTGAGTAGATGTACTGTTGGTCATTGACTTAATTTTCATTGCTGCTGTTACGGTTCTGCCACACAATCACACAAGGCAATGTACAGGCTGCTTAGTTTCACTTGAGAAAACCATATATAATGTGTAAATGTCAAGCACCATGTTTGCTCTGCCCTGCATCGGCTGCTGAGGACAACTGGGTAGCAGCAGAGATACCAGAAAGGAGCCTTGGAGGTATTGGCAGGCAGGACTTTCATGAGAGAGGCCAGTAGAAACCTCTGTCTGCAGGCAACTGGCAGCAATGAGGAGGGGCACATGCATGCAGTTGTCTTTTGGCAACTCTAAGATCTGAAAGAAGGATAAAATAGCATTATCTCTTTTCTTCAGTAAACAGGAAGCCCTGGTTCAGAGGTAGAAGAGACTTCTCTTTCTTCTTGGCTGCAGGAAGTAGTGCAGATTCGTGTGAGTGTTATTAGGGAGTTTGCTTCAGGGCAACGACTCCCTAAGCACAGGGTTGGGAATCTTGGCTCACTTTCCTCTGTAGTAGCTGAAATGCCAGATGGGATGGGCTGGACCAAATCCTACCATGTTCTCCAGGAGTTTAAAATAAACTGGCTTAAAAGTAGGATTTAGACTGCCTGAATTAGCAACTAACTGGCACCTAAACTCCAGGGCATTGAATGAACCAGTTTTCTGTAAGTCCCTAAGTTCTCTGTGGCCAACGAAGGGCTCTGGGTGCCCTTGAGGGCCACTTGTCTCTCTAAGCTGAGGTCTGGCCTTCTCAAGGGTGGGCAACTAAGCAGGGGCACAGGGTGCCACTGGGGCTCCCATGCCTGCAGCCCTGTGGCTGTGCTGTGTAACCTTGGTGGTAGTAAAAAGCTGCATCAGGCTCCTTGCCCTTGCTGGTTTTACTGAGATACCAGAGGGAAATGCCTAGGATTGTTTTTTTAAAGGGATTTAAGTAATTTTTGAGTGCAGAAGTGTTGTCTAGGTGCTTAATTCCCAGAGAAAGTCACTGTCTTGGGGTCTGCACAGCTGGTCCTTGCAGGGAAACAGGTCTCTTGCCTTGGACTAGAGGTCCATTTAGTCCAGCACCCATCTGACAGGGACAGCTTGCTCCCTGTCAGTAAGGTGAGGACCAGCATGAGCAACAGCCAAAAGAAGGTGTCTAGGAAAAAAATAAGAAATGTGGCCATAAATAGGTGCCATGGGAAAGAGTATGAGAAGCAGGGTGTACAGGCAGATCAAAGTTTGTATCTGCAAGACTTAACTGCTGTTACATCGTGTGTACCTAAACTTACTTTGGCAGGTAGGTCCTGGGATCCTGCTGTTTAAAGCATTCCCAGGATATGATTGTCCAGCCGTGTAATCCTTGCAGGCAGCCTGGCTTAAATGTTAGAAAGGCAGTATGCCACAGAGATATCCAGCAGGCCCTGGGATACCTGAAATGCAGTCACAGAGTCCTCACCAGGAAAGGCAGCAAAGGTCAGGAGGCCAGTGCACCAGGGAGAGGTGTAAGGACGTGAGAGGGTTGCACTTGGGCACTCCCCTTATGTACATTTTTCTGATTTCAAGAATGAGAATGCTCATGCCAAACCCAGGCACGTATATGAAGCATGAGCTTGCTAACATTGCCAATAACATACGGCTGCCACTTCCAGAAGGTTAGTAAGTGCCCTGGCCGTGCAAGGTGAATTCCTGCAGCAGGCGAGAGGAGTGACATGGAGTCAAGGCACACTATCCATGTATTTGCGTCTGCGAACCAGCTCTGACAGTGAGTTGATCGAGCAGCATTCAGTGCAACCCTTTCTTCTGGGCAATCCAGCCAAAGCTCAGCTCCGCGGCCGTAAACCTGCTCCAAGACTTTGCTCCGCGCAAATACCGAAGCAGAGCGCAAACCCTCGGGAGCCCTTCGTGCAGCATCCAGCGTGGCAGCAGCACCGCGTGGGCAGCGCCTCGCAGCATCCTGGCGGGCGGGATGGGCACGGATACGTGACACGCATGTCAAGGGCGCTTTAAAGGCTGTCACTAAAGCAGGGAGGGGGTGTTTGTGGCGGCGGCGGTGGGAGCCGGCCGAGC
>JAOXXN010000446.1:45108852-45126765 GCA_026770055.1 Myrmophylax atrothorax | reverse complement strand
AAAATATGCTTAATATTGTATGAGCATAATTTTTCTGACAGTTTCTACTTCTGACCTGACCATTTCTAGCCATTCTATTATGATCTTAGGTGCAAAACTAACTTGACTTCATTGTGTTTGTTGTTCTTAGGGGGTTTTTTTCTTCACAAATATATTTTTGACACAATGTTCCTGTTTTTTGTTTTTCAGCAAGGTGTTTGGGAAACTCTGTTAGCAGCTCTAGAAATCCTTATCAGAGCTAACCATCACCAACAGATGTTTAACATTAAACAGCTATTGAAAGCTCAAGTGGTCCATCACTTCCTGTTAACTTGTCAGGTTCTGCAGGTACTTTCACTCTGAAATCCTACTTTGTGCTTGGCAAATGCTCATTTTCATTTGGGGAGGGTAGAGTAGAAGAGACTAAATACTGTAGAAAAATGAACTGAAATGAACTGTCCCTTTTTAAAGACCTGAGGTGTCTCTTGCTGGTTCTGGTCTTTGTTATTGAAAGACAGACACTGTGCAAGCACTGACCCTGCCTGTCCTGTATCCCGTGAGACCTGATAAGGCTGCCAGCCTGGAGGTCTCACTGAGCACTCCTCTCAAAATTTTGACCAGTAGTAGCTTCTTCCATGATATGGTGATAGCTGTTCCAAAAAGGACTTTAGGGAAGTGCTTCAGACCTTTGACAGACACTTTTTAAGAACATGATTTTGAAATGGTTTTCCTGCTTTTATAGCACATACTCATTTGTGAAAACATGTATTGTAATCCCTTTTTTCTTTACTGTATTTTCTATCTTGCATTTCTTTTTTTTTGTTTCACTTGAACACGTGAAGTGCATTTTCCCCTCTTTTCATGATATTTTTACATCTTTTAATTACTTTAGTATCTGTAATTTCAATTTCTTAGTTTTTGTGTGGTATTCCCTACTTTTGGAACTTATTACTGGTATAGTTAACTTTTAAAATTGTATATTGATGCAAATGCCTAGATACAGAATGTTTTGTAATATTTCCTGTCTTTTTTGCACATTGGGGAAAAAAATAATTTCTTGCTTAAAAAAAAGCTACTTCAATTGGGCAACAATTATTGGGCAGTTTTGGGGGTCTGTTGGAATGGAAGATAAAATTATATGAGCCATTTTCTTTGGAAAAACTCACTGCAATTAACTTCATTTACTATTTTCCTGTAACAGTCTCAGTGAAGGTTCTTGAGTACTAATAAAGGTGAAAATCAGAAGTTGTGAATAAGTTAATCATTATGCTCACCTTACAGTGGGGTTCCCCCCAAGTTTCTTTAAGTCCTATTCCAGAATCCATATTCTTATGATAGATTCTTTTCAGCTAGCACTTATCCAATGTATAGAATGCTTGATCAAGAAGTTATAATTATCATGTTTATAAAAATGGCTATTGAAGTGGAAATGCAGAAAACTCAGTGTGGCACTGTTTAGAAAGTTTTTAATGTTTGAGATGTTGCTATTGGCAACTGTTAATTTCTCTAAAAATGTGTAATACAATGATAATAACCTATACTTTCAATGGTGATTCATGTCCTAAGGCTCCAGCATTTCAAAACACAGTAGTATAGTATGTGGAAAATTTTAATTTTTAAAAAAATCAACTTGCGTAATATCTGCAGTATGTTGTTTGTCTGGATTTGGAGTGTGCTGGACTCGAATAACATGGATTAGGTACAGTAGCTCCTCTCAAAGAATACAGCTCTATTAGTTGAGTTTCTTTTTTGTCTGGTCCACTAGAGCTTGACAACTTTAAAAAAAACCAAACCAGACAATTTCTGTCAAATTAAAAATACAAGTAACTTACAGTTGTACTGCTTTTCTTTTCTAGGAGCATAAAGAAGGGCACCTTGCATCCCTGCCTCGGGAGGTTTGCAGGTCATTTGTGAAAATAATTGAAGAAGTACTTGGCTCTCCCCCAGACCTGGAATTACTGACACTGGTCTTCAATTTCCTGTTAGCTGTTCACCCTCCCACTAATACATATGTTTGTCACAATCCTACCAACTTCTACTTTTCCCTGCACATAGGTAAATATGCCACATTTAGCTAGCAGTAAGCAATAAGATAAAAATCTGGTCATAAATTAATATCTAAAAAAAAAATCTTTGTTGTATTTTATAAAAAATAATTGAATTTTTGAGACTTAATACTATAAAGTACTTTTACTTTTCTGAGAGAGTTTACAGTTACTTTGTTTGCTTGGCTTATTTGGAGAGCTTTCTTCTGTCTAGAGCCATAGATAATCTCTCTGTGGTTATGCCTTTAACTTCTTTTGAAGTCTGGTGCTGCTAAATGGAATGTATAATGATGTCAGCTGCCTGTGTGTACACATTTGTCAGTGGTGAATTTAGAGAAAAACATCTAGCTTGCCTGTAAATGAAACTTCCTCAGAAATATGGTCCTATCTCCATTTCTACTTTGTTTCCTGTTACTGAATTCCTGGAAAAATAAAAGGCCTGAGGAGCATTTTTCACAATTGATCGACAGTTGCACTACAAGATATCATTGGCAGGCACCACCAGTTCATGCATGTTATTGACAGTACTTAAGGGATTTGAGGGGTCCAGACCTAGAACAACAGCTTCTTTAATATGTCTGTACTGGATGATCATGTTGGCAAAATGATTGATATGGCCATTAAAAAAAAATCTTTTTTGCTTTTTTTAATATTCATGTTTTAATATTAGCATTGTGCAACCTTAATGGTAAGTTATGCAAACTTGGAAACCATCACCCAGTTTTGCAGATACCTGTGCACCTCCAGGTTTAGTAATCAGTTTTAAAGGCAGCACAGTTTTGTTTGTCTGTATCTGTCCTTTAATACTGAATAATATAAAATTTGATTGAGTAAAATGCACTTTTTGATACTTGGAGCCTTATTAGGCTTTTTGAGAACAATCACTTGTTTTTTGACATGACAAGAAAGTAGTTATCACACTTATATGCCTTCAAGGACCATTCTTTAAATGTAATTTGCTTTAGTACATGATAATATTTTACATCATAATATTTTCATTGTCCTACAGTAAACTGTAGTTAGATCACTAAACCAAAAAGTTGTTTTCAAGTGCTTTGTCACAGTTGCTTGGACTTGAGCACTTCTCATTGGTCTCCAGTGCTCAACTCAAAACATAACCTGACTACTACAAGTCTGATTTATCAACAACGCAAACATAAAAAGGTTTTATGTAACTTTTCCCATTTTCCTTCTAGATGGCAAAATTTTCCAGGAGAAAGTTGAATCACTTAGGTACCTGAGAAATTCCAGCAGTGGTGGGAAGTCAGTGGACAATTCTGCATTTGTGATTACATCTCCAACTGGATTTACAGCTTTACCACTGGAAGGTAAAACAATGCTGGAGAAACAAGGACATTGAGGCACAATCTTTTGGCGAATGACCAGAGTGCCTGAATGTGTTACTTTCCCACAGGTATCTCTTACAAAGCTCCCCTGTCCCTTGGAGCTTGATGCCTGAACAGCAGAGTAATAAGGTTGGAAATGAACATGCTGCCTAAACTGCTTTTTGTTCCTAAGTTGACACAAATGGCCACATTGATGACTCAGGCAGTAAAGTGGACCATATAAGCTGAATCATTTCATTTATTGAGCAGACCTGCTAAAGATGCATTAGAGTGCCTTAACCAGGCAGCAGTTGAAGAAGTGAGCCACAAGCAGCTATCCTATCTGGGCAGAAAGCATTAAGCTGATACTTTTCTTTATTTGTGCTTAGTTGTACAATAGGTATATAAACTGTTCCTACATGTTAGAGGATGGGAAAGTATATCTTATAGAGAACAACAAGATACCTTCATTATATAAATTAAAATTGAATCATTTTTTAGAAACAATCTCAGCATGCTGAACAAGTTGAGGTCTGCAAAGTTAGCTGCTTTGATCAGTTTTGGATTCCTCTGCTAGAGATGCTGAAATACTATGAAGTTATTAGTTCAAGCTGATAACTTCTTTCCAGTTGGTGTGCTGTCATTGGGATGTTTTTTGGATTATTATTATCAAATTAGACTTTCAATCATACTTTTTACAGATTTCCATAGGCAATCAAAAAGTATCATTTGAAAAACAAAAGCTGAAACACCACTTATGGTTAAACCTTTACTTAAGCTTGTTGACAATGAGATATAAGTTCTAAATAAAAATTCATAGTCTATGTGAGTTTAGCAATATACAAAATAGGAGTGGAAACAAATTACTCTGATCTCTAACTTGCCTACTATATGTTTCACATCATGTGTTACAGCTGTATTCTGAGTATCACAATGTAACGCCTCTTACAATGGATGACTTGTTGCTACTTTACTTTGGAAAAGGAAATTTAGTCTTCAACAACTTCCTTTGAAACAAGGTTTACTCAGGTGTCTCTTTAGTAAAGCAGTGATATGAAGAGCAGATCACAGTACTAAATTGTGTGTAGAATTGGTCTTTTTGCCATATGGATAATATATGGATATAATTGTTGTTCTTGAATAGAGATTATTCATGTTTACCAGAGGAATACTCAACATCATATTTATTGTGAAAATGGATGTTTGCATGTTGTGGTTCTCAGTTTGAATTTCTAAATTTATATTAATAAATCTATGAATTATACCAATTTATATTTTGTCAGAAACCGTATTAGTGATAGATAAGGAGGAATGGGTATGAATTTGAGACGGAAAATTTTGGTTATGCATTAGGAAGACCTTTTTTACTGTGAGAGTGGTGAGACACTGGAACAAGTTGCCCAGGAAGGTTGTGGATGCCCCAACCCTGGCAGCATTCAAAGCCAGGTCAGATAAAGCCTTGAGCAACCTGGTCTAGTGGGAGGTGTCCCTGCACAAGGCAGGGGAGATTTGGACTAGATGATCTTTGAGGTCCATTTCAACCCCTTAACATTCTCTGATTCTAGAAAATATTTTAAACTGGAAGCTCTTTGGGTAACCTGCTACCTGTATGTGGGTTTGCAGTTTGTTACACTGTCTGCTAATGTGTGTGAAAGCTTGGCTGTCAGACTGTTGCAGCTGCATAAATACAGCTATATAAATATTTCCTGTTGTCTGAAGGCCAGCTTGGTCTCTTACCTTAGCACATGTATGTGTGTATATATATTCACGTTTGGTTTACATGTGTCTCACTCACAAAAATATATTCCCGATGCATCATCATTGCATTAGTATTAAATGGTGCATAGTTCCTGAATGAGTAAAATCTCCTTGTCCTAGAATAACAGAAAACTGCTTCTACCATTCTGGTATACAGACTGCTTTCCCTCTTAAAACTTATTTATGAAAAGACATTTATAAAAGACATGTGTAGTGTGTTCTGAAAGTTTGACTGTTTTGCATCAAAACATGCACTTAAAAGGAAGCACTGTTAAATAAAATATGCAGTTATTACTGCATACTTGAAGTGTATGTAAAACCTTAGTGCAAAAGGGTTGGTGAATATTATTTCAGTGTCCACTGAAACATGCTGGTAGATTGGACCTCTTACACAAAGCTCTGAATAGAACAACCTGTTCTATTTGACCCTGCTTTAAGCAAGGAGTCTGGTCTAGACAGCCTCCAGATGTGCCCTCCATTCTCCATGATTATATACAAATTCCTGCTGAGGGTTAGTTGTGAGGATTATAAATTAAATCCAGAAACTCCAATGTATTGTCAAAAATTATTTTGCATTTTATGCTTCTTGCAGATTTTTAATTTTCTAAATATATGGCTCCATAGTAGTTTACTGTCTCTGCTTGATGAGCCTAATCTGAGCCATATCATGTGTTGAAACAGTTTTGCACATAAAATTAACTGGGGTCACCACAGCTCTAAATGGATGAGGAGCATAATACTGAGAGAAAAGCTTGTTTCTAATGTGAAAGGAATGCTAAAGATATTCTTCTTTCCCTAGGGACCACTTCCAAGGCTAGTGTACAGCAGAAGGTAAGTTCTCAGGCACCTAGAGGGCTCTCTAAAAGCCTACCAGCATCACCTGCTTCCTCACCTCAAGTTCATCGAAGAAGACTAACTGAAAGAATGGGAAGGAGCACTGATGACCTGCAGCTTACTGGTGAGCGTGACTACACTGATCTTCAGGATAGAATTGGTTTTGTAGGAAGTTCTGAAACCGTAAGGAGAGTACAGGAAGAACTCTTTCTTAGCAGTTGTGAGTCTGCCAAAACAGTTTGTGACTCAGAGCTGACGTCTGCTGAAATGTTTGAAGATATTGCAAAAGAAGAGTTATCTGAAAATGCATTTGAGAGTAAAGAAGCAGATGCAGACCTGAAATGTAATGAAGGTGGTGGTGCAGCTGAGCCATTGCCACGTCGTCCAGACAATCTAAAAGGCCTGCCTTCATTTCAGAAGGGCCAGAGTAATTTTGCAGGACTGGGCTTAGCATTTTCTGTTCTTGGAGCATCATCTGCCATTGCTCGCTGGCCAAGCTTTGCTGACAAGAATATACTTCCTGAAGACTGGGACAGTCTTGCTTTTTCTTCAGCTAATGAGAATACCCCAAAACCATCTGAAAGCCCTGATGACAGGTAGGCACATAAAGTAGTGAATTAACAGTTGCATGGTGTATGAGCTTTATTTTTACAGTTCTTGCTCCTGGTTACTATTCTATAAAAAACTGAAGTCTGAAAATCAAGGGAATGTTTTCAATGTCTGTCATACATCAATTTTTTAAGCTTTTCGTCTGTAGAATGCTGTGTTTCAATCCTGGCATGATTTACATAGAAAATTTAAAAAATGGGGATATTTACTATGTACAGTAGAAATGGGAACTCTTTATGGTACCTCACAAAAACTCTCAAGCAGTTCTGGTCAGATTATTCTTTTTGCTATCTCCCATCTAAAAATAACTGTTAATGAGGGTTGGTAGTAGCAGTATTGGGGAAATGATGTTTTCCAAATTTCTTCCTCCTGTCCCCCAAGAATTGCTAGCAATTAGGCAGGTTTTTTTAATCTTTTCTGCTGTAGACAGTAAGCAGTGGTAAAGCATATTCCTCTGTTTTCAGGTATACAGAAGACTATCTTGTTCTCATCTGTTGTGGATTATATGACCTCTTGCGTGGAGTTCTCCTAATTCTGCCAGATATCATGCTAGAAGATGTGATAGACAAACTTATCCAACCTGATTATCTTATAGTTCTGGTGAACCACCCATCTCCTCTCATACAACAAGGAGTCATTAAAGTAGGCCCATATAAAATGTTCTCTACTAAAAAGATTTGAACAGGCATAGTTAGTGTGTTGGAAGTGTGAAGTTTTGTTAATATTTTTATTTAAATTTCTTCGGTTTTCTAGATTTACTTCTGAGTTTTAAGATAGGTTTCTACCCCACAGACTTAAATTAAAAAAAAAACCAAACCACAAAACAACACAAATGTGGAATCTTTGAGTAGATAACCTATAATGTAAGACAGGGGCCTTAAGAGTTTATGATGGCATTAGCAATATAAATGTAAGGAATAATGCAGAAAGTCAATGACTGTCTTCTACACAAAACACATGATGCATTACATTAAATTAAAGTGCAAGCTGTTTCCACTTTAACATGGTTGACTTTCAGTTATTCTGAGGAGTCATTCACACATTTGTGGCCTGAAGATGGACTTGAGGCTTCAAAATGTTTTCAGAGGTTTTTGTAATAGAGATGGACAGTGTTCCTGTGTGATGGCACTATGTAGAACTTTTGGTAGATTTGTATTTTGATTTGAAAAGTAGTAAGATTATATGACTTTATTAAGGAAAAAAAGGTCATGCATGCATTGTATGCACACTAAAGTGCAAGAATTAACAAATATAAAAAGTTTGTGTAGCTAATTGTTGTGTATGATTTCATCTCCTCCAAACATCACTAAAAACCTAAGAGTCTTCAGATCAAAAATATATTAAAATATATTAATTGTAACAAGGACAGTGTAGATTACAGCTGCAATAGTGCAATTGATGTTTGTAATCTTGAATTTTAAAAATCTTGATTTCAAACTGTTTAAATCACAGACAACAAAAGAACTATCAGAGCAGTTATATTAAATGCTTAAATCTTACACTGTAATTATGCATTTATTTTTAGTTGTTGGATGCATATTTCAACAGAGCAAGGAGGGAGCAGAAGGAGAAATTCTTAAAGAATCGTGGCTTCTCCTTGCTGGCCAACCAGCTGTACCTCCATCAGGGCACTCAGGAAGTTGTGGAGTGCTTCTTGGAAATGCTCTTTGGCCGCTCTGTTGGCTTGGATGAAGAGTAAGTAATGCTGTGCTTTTACATCCTGTAACAATGTATGAACTGCAGGCAGTGCACTTTGCTGGTCAGCAGCTGTAAAAGAAGTTCCTTCAGAACTGTTTTGCTTGAAATGTTTTGCTTGTAGCTATAACATTTAAATGTACTGAAATTCTTAGGACTGTTAAACTGACTGGCCCTTAAACTGTTTGTAAGCATCTGATGGATGCTGTCAGATGGGTTCTTGTAAACCCTCAGACTTTCCAAGTGCCTCAAAGACCTTAGCACTTCAAGTGTCCTGTAACTAGTTGAGCTCTCCCTGTTTTTTGTGATCCTGCATGAAACCAATTTATAGCCTTAAAAGTTTTAAGCACTAGTCACCAGACTTCTGCTATTAGATTTTGGTAGGTGATAGAGCAAAAACCTTAATGGCACAGCTGCTTCACTGGCTTGGCCCTGCATTTAAATCCCTGTTTCTTTTAGGGAAAATCCCAGAGATATACAATTTTTATGAACCGAAGAGCCACCTCATGTTGACAGGAGATTAAGTAGACAATTATATAAGTAAATGATATTTTTTTTTTAGAATCAGTCTACTTAGTGATTCTACAGGGAGCACATGTGTGAGTATAATCAGTGCAAAAATCTTGAAAAAAGCTCCTTCTCAGTTGCTGCTTCTGCAGGATTTGTAGCCAAATTACTTCTACCTTTTGTCTTGACCTTTACTCCTCAAAAACTATTCTTGTTTAGCTGCAAGATTTAAACATGGCTCCTTAACTTGCCCCAAAACAGAGAACTGTTACTTCTTCAGGATTTATTATGGGGCTGGAAAGATAATTCTAGTGTCCCAGGTTTTTAGGATTGTGCATAATCATGTGATTGGCTGATGAAATAGTAATGCAATTTCTTAGTGCACAAGTAAGACCAAGGTTTGAAGCACTGCTTTGAATTCTGCAATCGCAGGAAGCCAGAAGGTGCCACACTTAATTAAACTGCAGCAGTAACAGATACAGGGTATCAACCCTACTGTCAGTCAGTATGTTAGAGTAGACTCGTGACAAGCTATATTTATTTTCTTGATAGTGTCTGAGCCAGTAATAATTCTTGCTATTGGAAAAGTGATGCATCATTTTTCTGCACTGATTAAAAGCCCTGCTATTTTCATGAAATCTATATTGTAGGCAGTTGGTAGTTAGCTGAAACTTCAGATATACTTTTTAGGCACTTTGTTTCTTTGTAGCTCTTTGAGGTATTTATTTTGCTTTTATTTTCTTTAGTAGACAGGCATTGTTACTGCAGGGAAATGTAGGATCACTATCTACATCTTTGCCAAAATACTGGCATAGACTGGTATTCCAGTTGTATATATTAGTTGCATTTCTCAGATTGTTATTTTCAGGATGTCACTCACATATATTTCTGTTAATAGATTTGATCTGGAAGATGTCAAGAATGTTGGACTCTTTCAAAAATGGTGTGTCATTCCTGTTCTGGGCCTTATAGAGAATTCTCTCTATGATAATGTTCTGCTGCATAACTGCTTCTGTCTCCTGCTGCAAATCATAAATTCCTGCTCAAAAGTTGCAGACCTGCTGCTTGATAATGGTTTGCTCTATGTGTTGTGTAATACACTGGCTGCTCTCAACGGACTGGAAACAAAGTAAGTATTGTATCTGCTGCTATCAAATTGTCTGGGCACAGCCTCAAGTGTGGCAAGAGATTACTCTATTGTATTGTCAAAGAGCATGTACAAAACAATACTGGGTTTGAGGTTTTCAGCTTTAATTGTACCTGTAATTTAAAGTTTACATATTCAGTTCAAACAATGGAATATAAAATCTTCTTCCCATATCTTACAACGTCATTTCACTTGACAGTTTAAGATGCAAGTTTGTCCCACTGTCTGCACCTTGGATACTTTTCTTAATAAAACTGAACAGTAAGATAAATGCCCAGGAGATGGGTAGCATTCTACTGTATCTATGGCCAGTATCAAAACTTCAGAGAAGTCTCTCCTCTGCTGCCTGGGATTTAATATTTGAGATTTTGAGTAACTTAAACAACTTCATTAGTTACAAAGATGCTGTACTTTGTGAAAGGTTATGCAGTGAAGGAAGAGGAGGTGGTGGGTTTTTTTATTTAATTCATTAGCTGATCTCCTGAAGAAATGGGAGAGTTTCCTTTTTATCTCAATATAGTTTTAGTTCAGCATGGCTACAAAATGATACTATACTGATTTTTTTTTTTTTTAAATACAAGATTTTAGACCTGTTCTTTAACTTAGAAATCTGATAATAATACATAATTACCTTTCCAATAAAATTGTATTACACTCTTGTTAGAATGTCTTGAATTTGCAGGCATAGAATCTGACAAAGTTAACACTAAAGAAGGATCTTGTATAATAATGTTCTAGTCTTCAGTAGTAATGTTTTTATATGAGGTACAGCCTTAGGCATGGTTGGTGGGAGTAGCAAGGGGAATAGCAGTGGGTCTTGTTATGAGTTACAATCTACTAGAATTGTCATGTTTCTGGTAACTACAACTTTCTTTGCAGCATACCCTTGAATGACTACAAGTTACTTGCATGTGATATACAGCAGCTGCTGGTAGCAGTTGCAATTCATGCCTGCAGCTCCTCAGGCTCTCAATATTTTCGTGTTATTGAAGACCTCATTGTGCTGCTGGGTCATCTTCAAAACAGTAAAAATGCAAGGATGCAAAGTAAGTTATCTTCTTACTTTTGGAATCATAAGACTGGAGAAGTAAATCGCTTCGCCACTGATTTTGCTGAAATTAATATTCCTGCTGAGAGAGAAGGGGGGTATTTCTGGTGATGAATCTTCTTTCTCTTCTAAGTAGTTCTCAAAGAAGTAGTTTTCCTCAGGAGCCTGCCTTGTGGTAAAGAACTGTGTATACTGCTAATTTGAACAAACTGTAACTGTAAAAGTTGATTGAGGATATTTAAATGGAAACATTCTATAAAGTTTCATTTTGCTTGTTTTGGAGTAATCAAATTCAATGGCTTTTCTGAGAGCTCAGTTGTATAGTGTCTTAACTGTGGAACAGTGAGGTGACTTCTGTGAAATCAAGGAGTTTACACCTCTTGACACATTTTGTGTTATTTTACTTATAACAAATATCTGGTAAAAACTGTTGAAGGATGTGTAAAGCATGTCATGTATGCCCCTCTTTATAGATATGGCAGTTGTTCTGCAGTTAAGAGTTCTTCAAGCAGCCATTGAATTAATAAAAACAACAGCAAACCAGGATGCTCAGGAGCAGGCCAGTTCAGCCCCATCGCCTTCTGCACCCCATCGCACAATGTTTCAAAAGCGGAAAGGCATTGCAGGTGAGTAGCAGAAGTGTAGCATTCTTGTACTTTCTTTTGTATGTAGTAGTTGATGATTCCATGACACTAGCTTCTGTTGGGATTCTCTTAAATTCACAAGCTGCTTAGTAAAGATACTTTTCAAGTAATTCATGGTGGTTTTAATAGCCAGCCTCACAGTAAGGTAATGCTAAAATCAAGCTAGTGCGTGCAACTAACACAGCTGTGATGTGGGGACTGCTTTGTTGCTCAGCTTTTAATTAGTGACCATCCTGAAATAAATACCTGTCACTCCAAATTTATAGTTGGAAATGGCACTGTGGTTGTGTGTGTAAAACCTTTGTGCAGTTCTAGCTTTAGCAACAGTACTTTCTCTGTATTTGATAGTTTGTCGGTCACTCTGTGAAGGTTTTGGAGTGTTCTGGCTGGAAATTGATTTTTGTATGTTTTATATAAATGAAGCTGCATTAAAGATTTCATAGAAGATATATTTTAAAAACCTGGCAAACATTCCCTGTTTACTATAGGAACATTTCTCTTAATGGGCAGCTTTTGAGAGCTCTGTCCATCAACCTAGTAAAGATGGTGAAAATATTTTTATACTAGTTAATCTGGTAAGGCACTAAAGATAAATAGAAATAGTTACTTCAAAAGAAGGATGTACAGGCAAGGCCTGCCAGTTCATTTCAAGAAAAGTAAGAAATATTCTTATGTTAAAATTGTATTTGTATTAGTGGCAATGGGTATGGTACAAAAGGTGTTTGATAAGCTGTTGATATATCTGACTCATCAATTGTGCTGATGAACCTACTTCCCAATATGCAATATTTTGTTTTATCGCTAGTTCTAAATCCTTTATCCTAGTTATACAGTAAAAAGAGGAATAAAAGTAATGTTTTTGAATCTGTTTTACACAAAAATATGCAAGTTGCACAATAAAGCTGATCTTGAGACTATCTCATTTCATAGTATCACTTCTTGAATTATATACATTTATTTTCAAATAGCTTTAAAAACTAAAACCAAGAAGGACAGATACACAATGACACTTACATTCCCTTTGATATAATGGATTTCAAATGTTTTGATTCCGTAAATTGTGTGAACTCTGGATGAAAGCACTTGCTGAGTGCTTGAGGTTTTGTACATTTTTAGTAGAATTCTCTTCATGCTTCTCTCCTTAAAGGCTCAAGGAAGTTTTCACTTGCTCAGTCTGATGCTCTGCTGATGAAAATGCGCTCACTAGCCAGTGAGGAATTCAACATGATGATGCAGCGTAGAATGAGCCAAGAAAATCCTATCCAAGCCACTGAGCCTGAGTTTGCACAGAGGTTACAGAGGCTGACTGTTCTAGCTGTTAACAGGCTCATTTATTTAGGTAAGATTTCTTTTTGGTTTGTTTCTGTTTTGACAGAGCCAGTGCAGCGCTTTATGAAAAATGGATTCTTGATGGATTCTTGCTGAAGTGTTAGAGAGGAAAGTGATGCCATTGACACAAATTTCATGGATTTAGCTGTAAACCATCATTCTTTCTGTGGTTTGTCTCTGTATTATGTAACTGACAATCTGGCTAATGTTTTTATCTGAATGAACCGAACAAGTTGTTTAATTTCTACATTAGTCCTTTCATGTGTTAAGTGCCTCAATTATTACCTGAAGATTTAGCTGCCAAGGGAAGCATCTGCTCTCTCAAAATGTGCCAGTTTGCATGTTTCTATGAACTGGCTATTTTTTAGCAAGACTTAATGACTTTGAGAGCTAGTTCAAATCCTGCAGAAGCAAGAGAGTAAATGTGGTACATATAGCAGCAGTAGGGGCAGTATTTGTCATAATACCAACTAAAGCATCATAGGATTGTCTTGCTTTAGATGATGGTACTGATCAAAATGTACCTCTTAAATTTTAAGCATCTACCGAAGAGTGCCTTGATGTACTGGGTATAACAGAAAACACAAGTCAAAGCAGACTTTCAGCATCCCAGCTGGAAGTTCCTGAAGAGGAAAGCCAACAAGAACTGCCTAGCAGAATAAACCCTTTTCTTAAAGAAATGGTCAAAATGTTGGTGGAAGGAGTCAGAGTATCCATTGTAAGTAATTAGATGTTGTCCACATTAAAGCATAATATGGTTCCTTTATGAGGAACTTTTCATGCATAATTTGTTCTGTCCCTAAATGTGCTTCTTACTGCCTCTTCATTCAGCTGTGGCACTGAAAACCCTCTTCAGCTTCCCAGTTATTCTGCAGCTGTAGAGTAATGAGTGGATCTGTTCTGAGTTTTACCTTTACATTTATCCACATTTTCTTGAGCAAGCACACAAAATTTAAGTAGACTTCCATGTACTCTGCAGATTTGCTTGGTCTCTCTAACCTCAACATTTAAGTTTGCTGGAGTCCATAAAACAAGATCTGCTGTGCCTTCACAGATGGCGGAGACTTTGTGAGCCATTTGTGCCTATATATTTTGGAGTTGGGAAGGAGAGCCTTTTTCTTTTTTTTTTTTTTTCAATTGTTGCCAAAAGGCTGGGAGTTGTCAACCTTTTTCCTCTGACTAAATATCCAGTTTACCTGGGAGTTGCATTCCTAATACTGGCACATTGAGAAAACGCTTATTTTATTGTTTTATTAGAATGAAAAAACCCTTCTTTCATTTTTATTAGACTGCCTTTTAGTCCATAATAATCACTAAACTGAAATGAAATTTATGTTGGTAGATATGTATTTGTCTTACATTTTGATCCTACTAACTGTGTTTATTTTGTAAACTTACTTGTTAAAAGTAAGCTTTAACCCAGTAATATTAAATCTTTATTCCTCTTACTTAGGGCACCACCAGAATGACCACACCAAAACAGCAGTGGAAGAGAATCCTACTGGCGTGCAAGGACACGTTCCGTACGCAGCTTGGGAGGCTTCTTGTGCACAGCTTGTCTCCTCTAAGGCCGCTGCAAGAGAGAAAGCAGGCTTTGGAGATGGTGCATGAAGTAAACTATCAAGAGATTTTGCGTGATTGTCTTAGCCCAACTTTGCAAGTAAGCTCCAGAATATTTTAAAGAAGTTCCTGAAACTTATATTCAAGTTTTTGTTTGAACTTAAAACTACTTGTGGCTAAAATTGTTCACTGCTGTTTAGCAATGTTTAGTGTAATGACAACTATATGATGCAATTGCTGTATTATTCTGAGGATAAGTAGCTTTTTTAAGAGGCAAGATAGGATTAAGTCAGGGTGTGTTGGCTTTGTAGTGCATAGAATATGACATGTCCTATGCAGTAGAGAAACAAAAGATGGTACTAGTTTTAACATTAAGGATTTTACTGAGGAAGCTAGAAACTAAGGTACCCTAAAAAAGCAGTTTAAGGAAGGAATTATTCTTGCCTTGAAACTCTTAACTGCAGACTTCTGGTACTTGTAAGAATTGATTGCAACTAGATTTTAAGAAGCAGTCAGTCTTCAATCAAAGCAGTACTCTATCTTTTCTTACTTAGCCTTTATTCTTGAACTGGGATTGTGTATTGCATATTCTTAAGTCAAATAGCTGAATAGGCTGTCCCTGCTTTTCTGGGTTCATCAGAAGAAAGTTTTTTGGGTTGTACTCTGTTAGTGCAAGCTTGAGACAAAGCATTTCTTAGAGCCATGGTCAGAAATTGGGTAGGAATGCTGCTATTTGAGATCTTCAGGAACTGCAGGAATGAAATAAGTTATGTAAGATATGCCACAGTTTGAGTCACTGTATACTAAGGAGAGAAAGTATTTATTGGATTAGCCTATGGCACTTACATGTTCCTGATCACAGATAGGTTATTCAAATAGATTAACAGTTTTTATTGGGAAGAAGAGAGCTGATGTACTAGCAGTGCCTTCTGTGAGGGAGTGTCACAGTAAGTGCATTTATGGTCTGTGTCTGTTTAACTTCATTATCTGTCAGCTTTAATTTGATTAATCAAATGAAGTGCAGCATTCTTAGCAGGCAAAATTAGAAGTCTCTGGCACATGTTTCCTGAAGTATACAGAAGGCTGCAGGAGCCGAGTACTGAGAAGAGAAACTTAGGTCTCCTGCAAGCCATTTGAAAAGGCACAGGATGCTGGGGAAAGTTTTGTCATGTAAGGATTAAATCAGCATGTATTTCTAGTTTTATAAAAGTTTGTCTTCAATCATTAAAGCAGCCATTTTCTTTAAATTAGAGAATAATTAGTAGAAGAAATCTGTGCAGTCTAACTAGAAAAGGTAATAAAGGTGGAAGAAAAAAGTACTCAGTGTTGTATTGTGAAAATGAGTGACCATACATCTATATTCCCTTCTTTCCTTCTTTTCATCTTCTAGCATGGGCCTAAATTAGTGCTCTATTTATATGAGTTAATGCACAATCACAGCGATGGAATGACCAAAGAACAACAAAGAGCAGTGGGAGACTTTGTGAATACATTGAAGAGTTGTGGCTATAAATGCATTCCCCTGAGCCCACGACCAAAACCAGATTTAATAAAAGCTTTGGAAGAGGTTTGTGAATAAAAACTTTAAAAACTGGGGGTATTTGAGACAATTACCTGTTATATTGGGTCAGTTTATCTGCAGATGGTGGTTTTCTTTCATGCATGGCTTAGGCTTCTGGGAATTCTTTTTGAGTTCTAAATATTTCTGTCGATATACTCAACATTTCACAACAATTCACAAGCTTCATGGTTAAACATATTACTTAACCCAGACAAAGGCAGGAGTTCATAATAAGTTAATAGTATCTCTCATTGTCAAGAAAATAATTTTTATGATTTCTTGCAAAAAGAAAAATTATATCCAAATATAATCAAATGGCAGTAACTGAAGTGAAGCCTTCCTGGCTTGAAGTGCTGTGAAGATATCAGTTAAAGAGTTTTGTCAGTCTTGCTTTTTTAAATTGGCATATCTTTTAGCCTCTCCTTCCTTATTTCATCCATCTGAAAAAAAGAAAGTAATATATAAAACTTCCATTCAGGATCAGAAGAAATATGAGATGGAGGAAGGTGTAAACAAAGCTGCGTGGGAGAAGACAATGGCTAATAATCGGCAGAAGTAAGTACCTTCTTTAAAGGGCTGCAAATGTTCTTTGTTCAGCACTTCCCATTGTAAAGTTGCCTTTATGACTATTATAGATGGTTTTTTTCCAAATTATCAGCAACACTAGCTTTCATGTTTTTCATTTTACTTTTATATATAGGTATTTGCATTCTGATAGGTTGTGTAATAAGTGGTATAATAAAATATTATATTCAGGATATATTTGGATACTTTTGTGAGTTACATAGACTGCTGCTCCATGATGTAATGTAAGTTTCGGTATCTTGTGGTAGATTTAAGAGTTCTTTCTATTAATTTACGTTTCAGTTTTTGCCATAAAAATCAGATTTGAGATGAACACACAGTGTGCTTTATTGCAGGCAATTGTAGTAGCTATAAAGGTCAGCTCAGTCAAGTCCATGCAGGTTTTACATTTAAGGCTTTACATTGAATGACTTCGGAGATTTAAGCAGTGGTAAATTACTGTCCTTACTCCAGATTTTTATTGTAATGAGTATACATGAATTAGTAAAGCATGCTGATACATAGCCATTGAACTTCTGACCCACTTGTTTTGTCTTTGGCCAGACGTAATAGGGGTTTGATGGCTAAGAAGCAAAAGTTAATTGCAAATCTCATTATGTAGGCTAAGTTGCTCTGCTTCTGCTGTAACAAAAACTACAGATATTTACTGCAAAACTGCATTTTATAAGGCACTGTAATGTCTTGCCTTGCCTTTTCAGTGTTTATTTGACATTTTAAAACACAACTCTTTTCCTCAGTCTCTTTCAACGTCTGGATTCAAAATCTAAAGACATTTCTAAAATAGCTGGAGACATCACACAAGCTGTGTCTCTGTCACAAGGAATGGAAAGGAAGAAAGTAATCCAGCACATCAGAGGGATGTATAAGGCAGAGCTAAGTGCCAGCAGACATTGGCAGGAACTTGTTCAGCAGCTTACCCATGATCGGTAAGTTTTCTCATTTCAGTGAAAAAGCAAGAGATACTCAATGCCTGACATGTGCTTCTCATTCTACTTAAAGGCATGTGAAATGTAGGTGATATTAAAATTAGAATTACTTGTACTAATCATCTGATAGTTATAAACTTGTAAAATACTTGATTTATTATCCTATTTTTTTATGGTGAGCAGCTGAGTAGCCAAGTAGTATTTCTATGCCATTTAGACAGGCTGTTTAGTTAGATATATTTTGTTGTGCCTAATGCAATGAAGAGTGTGCTGAAGTTTTCATATCTTGCATTACACAGACGGAGTAGAAAAATGGTTTTTGGCTAATGTTAGTCACATCAGCATCTAGATACTCTTGTTC
>JAOXXN010000446.1:45088359-45108752 GCA_026770055.1 Myrmophylax atrothorax | reverse complement strand
GTCTGCTGTTGCTTCTTTGCTCCTTTTGATTTCCTTTTGATTTCTAACAAGGATATTGAAAAGACTAAAATTGAGATTATTCAAGTCTATGTTCATTTTGTTGAGTTTTTAACAACAAACCAAACTATGGTATTTTGATCACTGCAGAAACAGTATTATGTCATGTTTGCAGCAGCTGAGTTTTCAAAATAGTGTTGGATGCATTGTATTGCTGTTTTCATCAGAATGAATAGCTTCAAAAACAGTCTTACAGTAGTAGTTTGTAAGAAGTCAGTCAGTGGAATAGCTTGTGAAAATGAACTACAGAACTCAGTGTTTTGATACTTTTTCAGAAATAAATACCTAGTGTTCTATTGAGTAACTTATGCCTTTCTACTGGTTAAAGAACAAAATTAATAAGCACCTATGCTGCCTCTGCTGCTAAACTCTTAACACTCTGGTTTTCTCAGAGCACTCTGGTATGACCCAGTCTATTACCCAACTTCCTGGCAGCTGGATCCAACAGAGGGCCCAAACAGAGAGAGGCGCCGCTTGCAGAGGTGCTACCTAACTATTCCCAACAAGTACCTCCTCCCAGACAGGCAGAAACAGGAAGGTAATTATAACACCTTCTAGAAGCATGTCTGAATTGTAATCACTGTTAGTGCCTTATTTGTGATTTCTTTATAGGTGTGATAAAAAATCCATTGTCTTACCTATTTGAAGACAAAACACATTCTTCTCACTCCTCTACTGTAAAGGACAAAGCTGCAAGTGAACATATAAGGTAAGGTTTAGATGATACCTCCTTTTCCTGACTTCTGCTAATCTAATGCAATAGTTGTCAGTTTTTTGTCTAAATAATTATTAAAAAACTAAAGTGAGAAATTAGATATCAAAAATAGCAGACTTTTTGCTATACTTCAAAGCAAAAGACTAGAGCTACCAAATACCCCCTAGTGTGATATGCAGATGGTACTTTGGCAGGATAACTTGATGGGATATCTTATTTGTCACTTAGTACCACTGTGTCTCTTAGGTATCTAAGATCTTTCCGTCAGTGTTCAAAAGCAAATTGTGTTGTTGTCCTCTCTTGCTTTTACCCTTGTGTTACTCAGTTCTGCAGTTGTGTCAACTTGCCACCTGTTACAGGCACTACTTCAGCCTAAAATAACGGCAGAGAACACACAAAAAAGTAACTGCAAATACACTAATGTCCAAGTCTAGAAAGCCAAGGTTCTATTTTCTTTTGCCCTTCAGGATTTGAACCATTAGTCATGGTGTTGAACAGTTTTTCTTCAGCTGTAGCCTTTGAGGCTTTTTAGTTTTAGGTGGTGACAAAAGGTGCATAAATCCATAAGCAGTAATGCACTTTGAAATATTTCAGAGTTAATCGAAGATGTATAAGCGTAGCACCTTCTAGAGAGACTGCTGGTGAACTGTTGTTAGGTAAGTAGAATTTTCAGTCTTCACAAATCTATTTTTTCTGTAAGATTCTGCTGTATATCTAAACCTGGCTAATTTTTTTAAAGTAATTGAGCTGTTGCCTGACTTCTTATGGATTATATACTTTATAGATCAATTTTGCCTTTCTTCTCTACTGTTTGCATGAGTGCTGTTTGGACTGTTGATAAGACTGGGGACTACTTGCTAAAAGATGTGGAATGATGAATTATTTTTCTGTCAAGTACTGTCTTGCCCATATACTATTCTTAGTATTTTAAAGTCCTAGATACTGTTTATATAAGCCTAAGATGCACTATGCTAATAGCAATATCATGTACCTTTTTGCACCTATTTGTTGCAGGAAAATGTGGCATGTATTTTGTTGAAGATAATGCTTCAGACACGATTGAAAGTTCGGTAAGTGTTAGAGCGTATTGTCCAGCTTTAATTTTTCCCAGCTGGCCATGTGTAGCTTTTGTTTGCTGCCACTGAGATTGCTACAGTACTACAGTTAGAGACCTCTGGACAAGGCCAGCCAAACTGATTAGTTTGGTGTCAGTGTTGCTTCTGTTCCCCTGCTTGTGGAATCAGTGGTGATAGGAGAAAACAGGAAAGATGTGGGCTTGGGCCTGGGAGGGAATGAGGAATGGGTGGTGTGGGGAGGCTTCTGCACCTTGTGCTCCATGCTGTGCATTCAGCATAGGTGCACAGAGTTTGCTTTGATCTGAACCTGAGGTAACTTGCCTTAGTGGAAGCTGGAGACCCAGAAGTACAGAAACTCACAAGTGTTTGAGTCATGCTGTGCTCTGCAGCATCTGATTCTTGAATGTTACTTTGTATGGGATGTTCTAGCTCCTCCCCTATCCTATCCAAGAGGACTGTTTCATGGAGGAAACTGCAACTGACTTAATCCTTCTGACATACAAAGACTGTTCAAATTGCTTATACATCCAACAGACACTTAAAAATAATCGAGATATAGGTTATACTACTGAGAGCTTTAAACTGTTTTTTACAGAGCTCTTCCTTGCTTCTACAAAACACACAGCTCCCGTGGTTTAAGATGCTCCCACCTGTTTTGCTGCTTTGACTTTCACAGAACTGTCAGAATTGGGATTCATGCTAAAGCTTTGCTTGCTCTGGTTGGCTATCCAATATTTTAGCTTAAGAGCCAGTAAAAATATGGCATTGCTTGCTAGTCTTGGATATGGAAGTGGAGCAGCTGAGGAGAATGAATGGTGTTCTGCCCACTGCCTTGAGAAAGATGGGGAAGATTGATGAACAAAATCACAACAATGTCTTAAAGCATTGCAGCAAAATTAAAGTTTGCCTTATGATCTGCTATATGGTTATAAACTGGATGCATTGAAGGGTTTCTTGTTTGGAAAATCTGCTATTTAAAATAACTTTTTAACTGCAAATTCTACAGAGTTTTCATGGAGAAACTGAACCAGCATCATTTTCTTGGACGTATGAGGAAATTAAGGAAGTTCATAAGCGCTGGTGGCAGTTAAGAGACAATGCGGTGGAGATATTTCTTACAAATGGTAGAACTTTACTCTTGGCTTTTGATAACACAAAGGTAATGTGGCACCAATGCATAATAATACATCAAAACATCTGGCTGTGTCTTCATAACATGTATATTCATGCATTAGTTTTTACAGAGATATGTTGCATGGACTAATTAAATTCTGCCTAATAACTTTGGAAGAACTTGGCTCAGCTAGACTTGTAGACAATCATAGGCATGCAGTAAAACACATCTGATATATTAAGACATTGAAGAGTCTTAGCAATACTAAACATTATTCTGTTACAACAGATATCTGGAAATTTGTAAAATGAGAGAAACTTACAAAGTCTTGGTAGGGTGAACTTTTTTTAATTGTGTGATTAAATCTGTGGTGTTTTCTTCTAGGTCCGTGATGATGTGTACCACAACATCTTAACTAACAATTTGCCTAACCTTTTGGAATATGGAAATATTACTGCTCTGACCCACCTGTGGTGCACAGGACAGATTACTAACTTTGAATATCTGACTCATTTAAACAAACATGCGGGCCGTTCCTTCAATGATCTCATGCAATATCCAGTATTTCCTTTTATACTTTCTGACTACACGAGTGAAACACTGGACCTAAATGATCCATCAGTATATAGGTAATATGAAATGTTTGGAACTGTTTATTTCCAAATACTTGAACTGATTATCCCATATAGCTTTTTAACTTCATTCTACTAAGCTGCACACATACAGGAATGGAACTATTCAGGGACAAGTCTCATCCATAGTAACTTGGGCTTTTTACAGGAAGTGGCTGCTTCACCTTGAATATTGAAATAAAATGGGTGTGTAGACCCAAATGCAATATATTGGAGTTACACTGGCCTTAATAGGATATGTATAGTCCGCAGATTTAAATAGAAGCTATATGTTTAAATTCATATGGTTAAAGACTTCCAGGCCAATTAACAAAAATTAAATAGAAAACGAATTAATCTTGTAAGTTATTTGGCCAGGTACTTTCAATTACAAAATCATAGTCTTCATTATCAATGGATCTGAGTGAATTGTCCCATCCTAATAAACTTCTATTCATCTGACATTTGTGTGCACTAAGTCTTTGCCTTTATAGGATGCTTCTGATTTGACAGAGGCACTTGGCATTTTCCTGCCTGTTACTGTGCTGCGGATCTGAGTTTGCCTTTTAGCACTAACTAAAATGGCTTTTTTATTTTCTGTACTGTCTTGAAAAGTGTTTTCTTGTTCTTTTCATGATATGAAAGGTATTATTCTTCATAATGCATTATTAAGTGGCATGAATCAATGTTGTTATAGAAATTACAAGATATCAGTGCTACTTCTGTTGCAGAAATCTGGTCAAGCCAATTGCTGTGCAGTCTAAAGAAAAAGAGGATCGTTACGTGGATACTTACAAGGTAATTTGGATAACTTTTGCTTCTTGCCTTTGTCCTGTATAGAAATGACAAGGTGGCTTTAGTTTTTTTAACATATATTGATGGAGGAAAAAGAAAACACAAATGTAGTATTTCATGTCTACAGAATTCTTATTTCCAGTATATTTGCCCAGAAACATTTACTGGGAATTATATGCAATATATAATTTATCACATGCTTGGAAGTTGTGTTTGTTCCTGTTCCTGCAATCATAAATCAGTTTAGTCCTTCCATGTGATACTGCTGAGGAATTTAACACCTTACATATGACCATGCATATATGTAAAGATCCCTGAAGATCAGGAGGATAACTTGCTGCTGTTTACTTGAAATTACTTCAGTGGGGCTTGTAGCTGTTTTTTCTGTTTGATAACAGAAAAACTGTTTTCACTCAAGTACTTTTATTTTAACATGCCCTACTATGATTATAGAATGTTTTAAAGGCTGTAAGAAATAGGAACATGCTAAGGAATGAAAGCATCTGCAGCTGGACTTTCAAGCTTGTCTGTCACCATGGTCTAGTGTATTATTTGCAAATACTGTTTTTCCTATTTAGCATTGAAAAGCTTATACAATGACTCTACTGTGTTAAAAAACAAGAGGTGGGGTGATGGGGAAAAGTCAAAGTAATAAATAATGGAAAATGGGTCATTAAAATTGGCTGAAGACTTTGATGCCTAATTGGATTGTGAAAGTGGTTGTGTGTCTTTGGACACTTCAAAGTGTATTTGATTCCCAATCACTTTTAAATGTATGTTTCTGTGAAAGTTTTAGGGTTTTTTTCCTAAGCAACTTAGGCAAGCTCTCATTTTATCAAAGTAGGTTTGTGTTGTTTTTTTCTCTACTGTTTTTCTAGTATTTGGAAGAAGAGTACCGTAAAGGAGCACGAGAGGATGATCCAATGCCCCCTGTACAACCCTATCACTATGGATCTCATTATTCCAACAGTGGAACTGTGCTTCATTTCCTAGTTAGGCTGCCACCTTTTACTAAAATGTTTTTAGCTTACCAAGGTAAGGTTATGTTTGCTTACACTTGCCTTGTTCCAGTGACCCAGGAATGCTCTATGTTACCCTATTCAGCATATTTTTTCAATTGCAAATAACTGAGTTGGGTAAAATTACATCTGGTATGCTTTAACAATAGACCCATTCTTGAAATTATTGAGCTAGACCATAAAGCTGTACATCTTATATTTATGCCTTCGTTTCTGTAGCATAAAAAACTGACCTATATCTTGTAGTCCATGTCTAACACATAGTAGTTGAGATAAAATAATTCTAAATGTTCTCAGCTAACTGGAGAGCAGTTAACTATTTGAAGTTGCAGATGAGCAACTGTTAGTGTACATCATTGATGTAACAAATTCAGTTTGGATTTCTTTACAGATCAAAGTTTTGACATCCCAGACAGAACTTTTCACTCTACCAATACAACCTGGCGACTCTCTTCGTATGAATCGATGACTGACGTAAAGGAGCTTATACCAGAATTTTTCTACCTTCCCGACTTTCTAGTTAACAGAGAAGGTATATTAAGAGGACAACAAACCTATACACCCAAACCAGTTGTATAAATGAATCTATGGGTTGAAACTGAGAACATTTATATCCCTTGGCTGACTATGCTAAACGGTAGATGTAGGGGAGAAATCTGGCACGAGTTTGTGGGTATGCTGAAAAAGTTGATATGTGGGACTTAAGCTAAATTTTTGCATAATTATGTCAGCAGGGCAAAGGAATTTCCTATTTTCTGATTTTTTCGTCTAAATGAGTATGTACAGCTTGAATGTGTTTCAGAGGGACTTGTTAATGATGCTGCTTTGTTGATCAGCAATCACTATGCTTAGTAGTTTACTTTCATAGAATCCTATAAAGACCTTTCTGAAGTTACTGTCGACTAAAATGTTGGAATATTCACTGCTGTCTTTCTAGGTTTTGATTTTGGAGTCCGTCAAAATGGTGACAGAGTTAACCACGTCAATCTTCCACCCTGGGCTCGTAATGATCCTCGTCTATTCATTTTGATTCATCGTCAGGCTTTGGAGTCCGACCATGTTTCCCAGACAATCTGTCACTGGATTGACTTGGTGTTTGGTTATAAGCAAAAAGGCAAGGCCTCTGTCCAGGCTATTAATGTCTTTCATCCTGCAGTAAGTATTTGTTAAGCAGTGTGTTTGTTCATTGCCCTTAGTAACTTAATGGGGGAAAGTTTGGTCTGACTTGCTTGAAAAACATCCAACATGAAGCAAGGTACCTGCCTCATGAAATGTTGAAGAATAGGAAGACTTCAACTGTTTCAATGTGGAACTGATAAGATCCCAGGGAGTGTTGTTAGACTTGGTGAATTTGTGTTCTTCTTTCTTGCCTTGAGCTAGGCATGGGGAATGGTGAGGTCTGGGGTTTAGGCTTTCTGAATAGTTATTTGCAGTGGTGTATGGCTACTGTGTTTGTCTGTATCTGCTTCCGTCTCATTCAAAGGTTTTTCGTTTAGGCAGATAGTGCTGCAGCTCTTGATATGATGAAAATAGTTCCCTTTGTCTCAAGCTCATTGTTTGTGTTCTTCACATACACCTTGTGTTCTGTCCCTCTTACGAGCTCTATTCCCTACACTAAATTCAATTTCAAATAAGCCTTCATTTAATGTAAAGAATTTCAGAGCTTCATTACTTAGTTGTCACATGGATATTCTTTAGCTTCAATCCTTACTATCACAAAGTTTGCTCAGCCAGGTAGTCCTCGCTTTAAATGCATTCAAATGTGTTCCATAGTTTTAGTGTTTGTTCTGTAGCTGGAAAAGCAAATAAAACAGTAGTGTTTGGCAGTGGTGGCTTTTTCAAGTAGTCATTTGAATGCTTCCCTTCCTTTTCCTCTTTCTGTGTGTACGTATTGATTTACTTAGTACCTTAAATTTTAAATATTAATTTTGCGTTTTCATTCTTTTTTAAAGTGAAATGTCAAGGCCTTTGTCAGTGTGACTGAGGAAAAGTGTGTGGTATGCAACTAGAGAGGCATAAAAAAGACAAGTAGAAGAAGGAAATAATTTCCACTCTCTTAAAATATTAGGTTTCTTTTTCCCTCTCTACCCCCAAACTGAGCTTTATTTTTTGTATGCTCATTAAAAAGAGGTACAGAAAACACTCCTCCAATTTTTTTCTTTATTACCAGCAACCTGTCTGTTTTTGCTCAGATTCGTAAAGGTCTCAAAAAACCCCTCTTTGACAGAAATTAGTTATGGCATATACGTAGGAGCAGCTCACATGATAAATCTTGTAGTGATAGTTATTTCCAGTAAAGAAGCAGTGACAGGTTACTGTTTTCAGTGGCTCTTTAGTCAGCACAGCCATTGTGGGATGGCTTCTGGTTGAAGTCTTAAGCAAACAGCTGAAGAGTCTGCCTCTGAATTTGCATCTTTCCCAAAGACAAACCTGACGAGCTTAAGCTTACTCTTGCCCCTCCTCTTTCTTTTTTCCCCCTCTCTAGACCTATTTTGGGATGGATGTTTCTGCTGTTGAAGATCCTGTTCAGAGAAGAGCCCTTGAAACAATGATAAAAACCTATGGGCAAACCCCTCGTCAGCTGTTCCATGCAGCACATGTCAGTAGACCTGGATCCAGGCTTATCATGGAAGGAGAACTTCCTGCTGCCATGGGATTACTTGTGCAATTTGCATTCAGAGAAACCAGAGAACACACTAAAGAAATAATATATCCAGTATGTAACTTTGTTTTGCAAGATAGTTTCATATTAATATGCTGTGATTGTTGTACCCTTGGTTTACAGTTGCCTTCCTAAAACTGCAACTTGCTACCTGTATTGTACTGTAAAGAAAACACACAAAATTAGGAAGTGATAATGAAAATTATTTTCATGCATTTGTGATATATTTTGGGACAAACTAAAATCTGAGTTTATTTTGGTTACGGAAAATAGGTGTTGGAAAGCATTTCACTTGAACAGTTTTATACTTACAGTGATGAATCCTGGCATCTGTGTGCAGTCTTCGAGTAGGCAAGCACATCCTGTGCTTTCTACCATCTTCAGCTTTTTTACTGCCTGGTGGACAATTAAACTTTCTTCACTTCAGACACTTGTTTTCCCTAAAGACCAGTGAGAAACTGAATCCTTGCATTAAGAAAAAATCTGTATTTTTCACTGAACTACCTGAACTAGAAGCTTGCTGTATCTGCCCGTGAAGAAGTAGCAGAACTCCCCTGAAGTTAGGCTGATGGGACTACAGGGCTTCAAACTTGTCTTTCTAGTGGTTTTAGTATACTTCAGCTGCCTTTACCATGTAATTACTTAGGGGAAAGTGATATGAATCATTCTTCAGTACTAACGAAATAATACTTTTTAAAAAATTCTTTAATTTAAACCCTCTCTGTGCTTGTTTTAGAGTCCATTACCATGGATAAAAGGCTTGAAGTGGGGAGAATATGTTGGTTCCCCAAGTGCTCCAGACCCTGTTGTCTGCTTTAGCCAACCACATGGAGAAAGGTTTGGCTCTCTCCAGGCTTTACCAACTAAAGCTATCTGTGGTTTGTCCAGCAAGTTTTGCCTTTTGATGATATACAGCAAGGAGCAAGGTATGAATTTGTCCTTATTCTCTATATGCACAGTACATGTGAAATGAGTCAAAAAATAAAAAATCTAATGCTACTGTTACTCTCCAGCGAACTTACCAAATTGAGTCACTTTTGCCAAAGATTGATTTATAAATCCATTAACAGTTCCACGGGTGTGGTGTCTTTCCTGGAGGATGGATTTTACTTGTAATTTTCAATATTACAGTAGAGGCATTCTGTAATTAAGTTGATATTTTCATCAGAGTGATGACTGAAGCATGAAGATTTAACTTTAGAACTTGCCAGCAGATTGAATCCAAGAAGGGAAAAACAGATGAATAAACATAGGTGGCAACAGAAAGGAAAATTTAAGGAATGGTTTTCAGAGGCAGAGAATGAGAAAAGTTATCAGTAAAAAAGCAGAGGTGAAGGATGATCTGCTTTCAGATAAACTTCTCAGGGGGTTTCCTACTGATAATGTACAAATAGGTTCCCATAATCTCTTTTGTATTCATGATAATGTGTGCTGGTGAAGGGTTTTTTAAAACCAAAGGGCTTCACATTTAGTCAACAAGAATAAGTAACATTCTCTTTGAAGTTATGAGCAATCATTTCTCTAGCTGGGAAGTACTGTCAGCCTCTTACCCTTTTCTCCACTCTCAAGAGATGAAGCGCTTCTTTAAGAAAACTTTGTCCAGGTTGCAAACTATCTTTGGAGAAGACAATGTTTATAGAGTCTCTGAAAACTCTGTAATACATTACAGGTTAACTAGCCTAACAGGAAATATCTTATTTTGAAACTTTGGGGGGTTTTATATTCTAGCTGAAGATAAAGCATGAACCTGAGGTTTTTATTGTTAACTATTAAAGTGATCAAGTCTGGCTGCGTATATGATATGATATGACATGTGTTCCTCCAGGTGTGAGAAGCATGCACAGCACTGACATTCAGTGGTCAGCTATCCTGAGCTGGGGATATGCCGATAACATTTTACGACTGAAAAGCAAGCAAAGTGAACCTCCAGTAAATTTTATACAGAGTTCACAGCTTCATCAGGTAAAAAAAAAAAAAAATCAGTCTCTTAAACTACCAATATTAAATCAAAGACTTAAGTGGTGGCCTGACTCGGCAGTAGGTAGTCTTCCATTAATTTTTCTTGGAGGTGAGCATCAAAACACAACTGTTCTAAATATTTTTGATTTCCTTTGGAATGTGTTCCTCATAGCTCCACTGTATCTTGTTCCTGGGTGTTTTCCTGTACTAGGTAAAGATTCCTTTTGAATGCATTCGATTTTTGAATGAAATATTGCTGAGGATATATAAAAGCATAAGTTCTGTGCCAGGAAAAACTAATACAGAAAATAGATGCCTCACCTTAGAAGCAGAACTCCTCTGTAGTTTAGGATTCATCTGAAAAAGATTGTTAGGGAACATTGCATAATCTCTGTCACATGCCAGTGATTGATGAGATTCTGCCAAAATGTTTTTGGCTGATGATGTGGCTGTAGATCTAGAAGTCTGCACTGGTTGACAGCTCATTAGTGGTGAATTTGAGGCTACATGAGATTTTCCTCATTACTTTATTTCTAAAGTAATAACAAATATAACCCAGGACTCTTGGATTTTTTAACATAGGTATTGTTCATGGCTTTTCTTAGTATAACCAATAATTAATTTGACCAAATGCCATGGCATAATGAAAATAGCAGTTAGAATAGTTTGTTCTAACTTTTCCTGGCTTTGTTTTGTCTTTCGAAGGTAACAAGTTGTGCTTGGGTGCCAGACAGTTGTCAGCTGTTCACAGGCAGTAAATCTGGTGTCATCACAGCATATATGAACAGATTCACTAGCAGTACGGTAAGTTACGTCGGCTAAAATTTATATTTAAGGATTTAGGTGTATTTGCTATTAGTCTTTTTAAAACAGGAAAAGCAAGAAAAGAAAACTTACATCTGGAGAATTTAAAAAAAAAATTCATATGGTTTATTAGTATTTACTTTTGAAATATTCTCTTTGATATCTCAGCATGTTTGTGTGTTGTTCTTAAGCTGTTGCTCACATACTGCTAGCCTTTAATCACCTCACCTGAGTGTGTAACTGGTTACATGCACAGCTCTGAGTGTATTCAGCCCAGGACTTGTAACTGAAGTTCTCTGATACAATAAAGCTCCCTGCATTGAGTAACTTTTTCTATGAAGGAGACAGCCTTTTAATGTCTTAAATGAAACTGTGGAATGCAATTCCCCAAAGTAAATAACAATTCAAATGCAGAAGGCAGTGATGCTACACAGAGCCAGGATGAAGTCTCAGACAGTATATGTATTAACCACCAAACCTCTTTACTCTGTCATATTCTCCAAGGGGAAAAGCTGTGAGCAGAGAAGACAGAAAGTAACTTGCATTACTTAATGTGTTAGTGGAAAATACTGAGAGACTAGTAGAAATTCCCTTGCTACTGCTTGCTAATAAGCATGGTATGAAAGCATAAATAGAACTCAAAAATAATCATCTGATTTTGACTGAGTTTCTAAACTTCCATGTGACTTTCTTTAGTAGTAACTTCTATTCCTCATAGTTTTAACAGAGTATGCAACTTCCCTAATACCTGATTTTAGGTAGGTCTACAGGATTACCCATAACAACAAATGAACTTAACTGATTTCTCAAATTTAGCTTGATACAGATACTGGCAAATTTACCACACTTCTGTTATTGTACTCCTTGATGCTTTTGAATCACTACATTAGCATGAACTAGAGAGAACTTTGGTATGATCAGCTATGCCTACTCAGTTTTGTTTTCAGTAGTGGCAAACAGCAGATGCTTAGACTAGGAAGAGGACAAACACAGGGAATTTTTTTTTCTTGGCTTTCCTCCAGTTTCTGGTGATCTGCCACTCAGATTTCCTAAGCTCAGCAGCACTTTGAGTGTGAAAAATGAAGCAGAGCTTGAAGCCTGCAAGCTTCAGTCAGTTGGATCTTAAGTCAGGCACTTTGCCTGCTCACCAGAATAGTGAACTTGTAAATAACCTGCACTGAGACTTCGATTCCAGTTAAAATTTTTTAAAAACATAAATTCAATATACTTGCCTTCTGCAAAGCTGAAGAGAAACTCTAGTTAGTTGGGGTTATGATTTTTCAGTTCCTTGTATTCCCTAAAACCAACTCATTAGTTATTGTTCAGCTGCACAGATGTTATTATCTTTGAGACCATCTTTGCTGAATTTCTCAGCACTGACAGTTTTACATGCCCCAGACAGACTGACCTTGTGCCACTTTTGTAGGAGTCAGTTGAGTCAGTTGCCCAAGTCAGGGCTGCAGGGAATGCAAATGTGCTTCCCAGCATCTGCTCTGTATCCGTCTTGTCAGCTATCAGTGATAAAGTGAACAGTTTGCTCTAATGCAGTATTGAAATGAGTATTTTGCCCTGATTCATGCTTTTATAAATGCAATGCGTAGGCATAAAGCAGATACCACATTGTTAAGTGGATATGGGAATTCCAAGGCATGCAGTCAGAATTCAAAAATGCCTGCACGATGTGCATGAGGCGCTCTGTTTTTTCAAACCTTTAGGATGGTCAAAAGCCCATGAAGTAACTGCTTTGAAACTGTGATCCATGCTGGCAGTAAGTCGGACCTTTGAGAAAACCTCAGTCACATGTTTCTGGTTATACATACTACTCCAGCCTTCACTTGCTGACTGTTAGGGTTGTCTTGCAAACAGAAAGAGCAGTTTAATGATCTATTAAGGGATCATTGAAATTCTCCACTCAAGTAAGTGCAGTAGGCAATCATTTGGGGCAACCAACACAAAGAGCTGCTGTTTGAAGGTAGATATAAATGTGCATATTTTCCCACATCTAGATACTGTTTTAGGTGGGAAGTAATAAGAGCACAATGTTTCAGGCATGAGGTAGCTATTTCATAACTTAGTAGAACCTAACCCACTTGTATTAAGTTGTATTAAAATTCCAGCTTGTCTCGTTGCAATATTGTTACAAGAACAACTCTCAGTACAGGTTATTTACAAGTTCACTATTCCGGTGAGCAGCTAAAGTGCCTGACTTAGATCCAACTGACTGAAGCTTGCACGGTTCAAGCTCTGCTTCATTTTTTTACACTCAAAGTGCTTTTAATAACCGCAAGTTGCCTTAAATAAAGTATTAGTATTCTGATTAAGCACTCCTTCAGCTTAGCCAGTTTTCAGGAAGTCTGAATCATTTTGAATTACGTAACTCGAGTAAGAA
Organism: Myrmophylax atrothorax; assembly: GCA_026770055.1. Classification (NCBI taxonomy): domain Eukaryota; kingdom Metazoa; phylum Chordata; class Aves; order Passeriformes; family Thamnophilidae; genus Myrmophylax; species Myrmophylax atrothorax. Next base: position 45,095,551 of record JAOXXN010000446.1, on the reverse strand, counting down.
GTGTTGTTTGGTGTTAAATTTTGCTGCTTTAATTTTTATTAAAGTGCTAGCACTTTCTATATTTAAACTTGACTTCCTGCATGTTTTTCCATCTTGGGATCACTGAAGAACTTGGCACCAACTTGAGGAGTTCCTAGTTACTGTACAGAGAATGACAACTTCTGAGCTGCGTTTTCCTTTTATGTTTCCAAGTGCTTCCTCAAGATGCTAAAATATGAAGAACTGTTATTTCAGTTTTGTGGGGAAATAGCAGTCTTGTAGAAAACAAATCAGCCAACTTCAAGATGTGTAATTGAGACAGAAATACTGCAGTTCTTCATTTCACTTCATTAGATCACATCAAAATGTTTGCTTAGACTAAAGCCCTGGAAGCAAAAAGTTGAACATTAGGAATATCTATGTCTTACACATTATAAAGCATTAAACATAAGAAAGCATTAACATCAGTTGCTAACTGATGATACTAAAAGCAAAAGGAACCATTTTTTGAAATCTAAGAATTAGATTTGTCCCTAGGCTTATCTTTTTCACAAAGAGACAATAATTTTCTTGTTCATGACAGTTCTTGTTTTGTCTTGTTTTTTTTCAGCCTTCAGAGATAGAAATGGAGTCGCAAGTCCATCTGTATGGACACACAGCAGAAATAACAAGCTTGTTTGTGTGCAAACCATACAGTATAATGATAAGTGTCAGCAAAGATGGAACCTGCATAGTATGGGATTTGAACAGGTACAAGTATATACATAACTCTTTCCAGTAGGTTTCTTTTAAGTACTTTCCAGCTTCTGGGTGTCTTTGCCCTTTTAATTGAATTTGTTCCATGTATATCTTTTTGTGAAATCAAACCCGTACTGGATTTTCTCATGGAAGGCTGAAATTCTACAGTGAATATGAAATAGACCATGATTGTGCAAAGTGTTGAGTGAAATTAATATAACTCTTTTTAATATTTTTCCTCATTTTTTTTTGTGTTTGAGTCTGAACTTTAGACTTGTTCCCTTTTTTCTTCAGGCTGTGCTATGTCCAGAGTCTGGCTGGACACAAGAGTCCTGTGACTGCAGTTTCAGCTAGTGAAACAACTGGTGATATTGCAACAGTTTGTGATTCAGGTATATTTGTCAGTCAAAAAAGCTGTTTTGACTTCCAAACCAAATAAACCACAAGACATTTGTTGTTAAATTAGCTACTGAGTGGGTATTAATCATCTGAGGATGCATTTGGTCAAACAGAAGCACTGTTTTGCTTTCCTTACATAGTAACATAGAAATTGCTTCAGAAATTGTTAGGCAGGTGTTTGAGTACAGTGTAGAGATACGAAGGCCAACAGCTTGATCTCTTTTTATAAAGACTTGAAATTTCAACAGATTCCTGGGGGACCCTCATTCTGTGAAGTTGGCTGCTTTCATTTTAACAGAAATTTGTTGTCGAAGGTGCAGTTCTTTGGGGGAGTACAATGTATTATAGAGCACAGGCAAGCGGTAATAAAGGACACGGGGAAATCATTCTGGCAGTTTCAGAAACCTAATATGTAGGGGTTTAAACTTACATGGAGTCTTTCAACTCCATTTCTGTAGCTCACAAACCATTTGTTTTCCTGCATGAGACTGTATTCTTCTTTAATTAGCAAGGGACATGAGTTTCAATTCCTTTTAAGACAAAGCAGTAATTAGGTTATTAGTTCTTTGATAGAATCGAATAATGCCCGATAACCAGCTAAGAGAAGTGTGCTTGCTACTTTTAAGTATTTTGCTTAAAATGCAAGCCAAGGTACAAGAACCAGATGCTTAAAGTAGCTGGTATGAATTCCATCTTAGTGCCTTCCCTATTAGTACATGAAAATTGGTCATTAAGGGTAAATTTATACAGCATCTTGTAAGTAAAATGTTCCATAAATATGACGTGATGTCTTCTAAATCACTGCAGTGGCTTGGTATTTGTGTGCTTCCTGTCACAGAAAGAGGGAAGAAGTAACTGTTTGCTGCAGCGCATATCATTCAGTCATTTAAGTCGTATGATCTTTCAAGCAGTTAAATTCTTTGCAAACAAACCCTTAAGTATTATGGACCTAACTGTGGTCTAGATTTATTTGTTTTACTGATCCCATGCTGTGTTCTGTTGCAGTTGGAGGAGGTAGCGATTTGAGACTTTGGACGGTTAATGGTGATCTTGTTGGACACGTGCACTGCAGGGAAAGTATTTGCTCTGTTGCTTTCTCTAACCAGCCTGAAGGCGTGTCTGTCAACGTGATTGCAGGGGGCCTTGAAAATGGAGTTGTAAGGTAAGCATTTGAAATGTTTATTTATTAAAATGCTCTACAACTTAGGCTTACAGTTTGAGAGCATGTAGCCAACCATCATGCTGATATTTGGCTTTAAAGAAGGTGGACAAGCTGTTACTCAGCTTGCAGTCTTAGTAGTTGCTAAATAGGTTATTTTTATCACTGAAATATTTGTAAAATTAAGTGTGAAGGAAAATGACTCTTTCTTTCAGACTGTGGAGTACGTGGGACTTGAAGCCAGTACGAGAAATAACATTTTCGAAGTCAGCCAAACCCATTGTAAGGTAAAAAGATCTTAAGCAGACAAAAAAGTGGCATTTTGTTCCTGGGAAAAAAAACAACAATACAAGCAAAACCACAACAAAATAGTCTTGAGTGTTGAACATGGATTTGATGTGAAAACAGGAGGTAAACATCCGTGTCTAAAAAGAGTAATGCAAACCTACTAATTATTCATGAAAGCAAAATGAGCACAAGTGTACTGTATTTGTAATGACAGTAATAACTAGGTTCTGCTGCTAGCAGATGGAAATTAGCAGGATTCCCTTGAGAACTGAACAATAGCTACTCTTCTTAAATTTAATATTTTTCCCCAGAATCTGCATTAAAATGAGTTGATCTTAACTTTATCAGACTTAAATAGACAGAATGTTTCTTCCTCAGAATTAAATGAAAACACTGCATTTTTTTCTCACCATTTTTTTCTGATGCTGGAGGGAAATGGTGGAGGAAGGAGTAAACTCAGAGGAGCCTGGAAGCTGCCATTTTGGAGTGCTCATCTAGTTGGTTTTCTCTGCGTCCCCTTGATTTATATAAGCAGAGTTATTCTCATGCCAAAGTGTTTTCAGAACGCAGTGAAAGGATAGAGTCTTTGATATGCCCTGTGGCAGAGTAGTCTGCACAGAGGTCTTAGTCATGCCAGAATTTTATCATCTTATTGGTAACAACATAGTAACAAATCACTCTGAAAAATTTTGGTTTTACTCTTGCTGAAATATTTAAAATGCAAACTACTATATTTTTTTAAATAAAAAGATTATCTGGTAGCATTTATTGTCTTTGTTATCTCCCTTAAGAAGTGTATTTCACAAAGCTTGTTGATAGTGATTTAGTAGCTATTGAATAATTTCAAGTTCCCCTCTTAAATGCGACAAAAAATGGATGCTGACCTTCATGCTCTCTGACATTACCTGTGGCATGACTGGAGGGCTTCACTAGCCCTGTCATAGCTCAAGCAATGCCCATCTGAACAGAAGTCCTGTGCTGTGCCATGAAATCTGATGGATATAGTTTGAGCTCTGCTGATGAAAAGCCTTCCTTTCAGAAGCAGGAGGGGTACAGTAGGATGCTGCTACTGATCCTGCCCTTTTCTTTGACCCTGAGAAGAAATGAGTAGTAAGCTGCAGGGGATGTTGAAGTGTTGGCCAAAGCTGTAGTTCAGCCTGTTTGCTTACAAAGATGAATAAGCAGGTGTTTGCAAACATATCACTGTTAATGAATTCACTGGGTCTCCCCTGGCAGCTAATCTTTGTTGGCTAAATTCTCACGGGTTTTTTAATGTCTTCTAGCATTTTCAATAGCCACATTTGATATAAAGGTAGACTATCTTCTTCTTTTTCAGCCTTACATTTTCCTGTGATGGCCATCACTTGTTCACAGCCAATAGTGATGGGAATGTCATCGCCTGGTGTCGCAAGGACCAGCAGCGCCTGAAGCTTCCCATGTTCTATTCATTCCTCAGCAGCTACGCGGCTGGGTGACAACGGGTTTTGCTGCTAACTCCTGTCTCTGATGCACTTTAAATCCAAAGTAGATTCTAGGATCTCTTATTTAACTGGACTTTGGAGTACTTTGAATGTCTCTAGAATGACTGAATATTTTTTGGGTTTTTTAAAGAACAGTCGAAGGTCGTTGTAAAATGACATATGTGCATGCACAAACTTGAAGCATTTCCAGGTCAGCAGGAAGCTCTGGTCATATTCTCCAATACCAGCAAAGTGAGTCATAAATGCTCTAACATACAAGTCAAAATGCTGCAATATAAAACACAATGGTATTTTTTTAAATCACTTCTTGGACTGAAGTATTTAAAAAAATTGATTACGCTTATTCCCTCTCTTAGGTTGTAAAGTATCAGCAGCATCAAGTTCTGTAAATATCTATTCAAGTGTCAGCATATGTATATCTGATTAGTTGAGTGTGGTGGTATGGCTAGCTCTGGAATAAGCAATCCAAAATCTAAAAATCAAAGACCACTTAAAATTGCTTTTTTTGAGAAGCAAAGAACTTAGTAGGTGCTTTTTGCACCATCTTATGGTATTGTAATGCTAAAACTTGAATTTCTGTTCACTTTATATTTGTAACTTTGCCATCTTCTCTGTTAATGTAATAGTCTTTGCAACAGACAGAAATAAAATGTTTGTCTTAGTGGTGGGTAGACACTTCATGGCATCATGAAACAATGGCTGGATCACAATGCGAGTCAAGTCCCTAACTTTGCAGTAATTACCTATTGCAATTCTGTGGCAGAATATCCATTATGAACACACACAGCTTATCTTCCAGAGCTCTAAAAAGAGGTGTTAAAGGCACAGATGTTCTTCTCTTCTAGTGTCTTTGAGATTCAATACACTGTAAAATGTTTGAATCTAACTGCTTGAATAATCAATGTTCATAGGCATCAGTTGATGTGGAAAGGTTTACACAGACACACTGTGCAAATTTGTTATTTATTCCTAGGTGCTATTTTTGAGGGGAAAAAATAAGCCTCCATTGTGAAAGGCTTAACAAATTTGAATTCTTAGGCCAGATGAAAAATTAGTACTTCAGTTGATGGATTTGAAGACCTCTAAACCTGACAGCATGAATGAGTGCCTCCTAGTCATGGGGATGGTAAAACAAGAATGGTATGCAAGTCTGATGTAGTTACGTTTTTCTTTCAAATTGCTTTGCTCTTTCATCACTGACATGTTCTGCTATTGCCATACAGTCAAACTGCTGTACCTTCTCATGTTTAAGGTTCATCTCCTTTCAAAACATTGTACATGAAATTGTCAAGTTGTGACAAAGGTGACAAACAAGAAATCTTTCCGCTTCTTTTGAAAATTCCAAACAGTCTTTGGAAATTCTTGCAACTTCCTGGTTGAAAAACTTTTCAAACTAGAAAAACTGAAGAAAAATGTTCTCATAGTTCATAACATAAAGGCGTGTTTTGGGTTCAGTTAAGCAAGTGGTTACATAATGTATGAATAGACTTTTAAACTGCGTATATTGTAGCAGCCTTGTATGGGATGGCTTCAGTCACGTTTTTCTGTCTAAATGTAAGGTCCAAGTACAGACCAAAAAGCTAAAAGCTTCCTGGCTCATGTTGAAGTGATGTGCTTTGTTTAAGAGAAAAAAGACTAACATTGTGGTTTTGGGGTGCTTTTGTGCTCCCTGGTTTGGGGTGTTGCTCACAAAGGCTTATTTTTTATAAAGTAGAATTCTACTTGTTATAAACCAATATGCAAAATTGCCGGCCTTGTAAAGAGTGCAATATTATATATTTTTATGTAAAAGTAAAAATGATTTTTGAAGCAAGGAGTATTTATTCAGCTTAACATTCTGGAACTATTAAAATGACATTGCAATAGTGTTTCTGCATGATGTACTGAAATTCTCTGTAAACGTCACATTCCACAGTCTTTGTATATACACTGTCACATTGTCTGGTAATAAACAGATCTTTGTACCAAACCATTTTGAGATGATTAGAAACATGTTTCTGGCTTAGTTGCACCTTTCTTCTTTTAGGGATCTTTCACACTTTGCTCCAGATCAATTTCTGTGTTTCTCATGCCTTTCATATTTTAAAAATCATGAGGTGGGGAAGTTCTGTTTATGGACCATGTCATGTGGCTGTCAAACTGAAGCTGGTGAATGTAAGATGGAAAGTGGGAAATTCTGGGTATTTCACTTTGCACAGGTGTGCATGTGTCCTTCCTTCCCGTAGGATGCATGACTAGAATTTGGATGAAGTGATGTCTCTAAAGCAGAGACCTTCCCCTTCCTTCCTCCTGCCTCCTCCCTGAAAACCTGTCTGACAACAAATAGGAGAAACAAAAAAAACTGGTAGAGAACTGTTATCTGTGAATTGAATTAAATGAGACAATTTTCTGCAGGAATAACAGTTTCTGTGAAGAATTAAAAATACCTTCCAGCTTTTACTCCGGAACATGAACTTTAAAGACCATTTTTGCATTTAAACTACATTGATCTTTGGAGAAAGAATTCAGAGAGTTCCTTCATACTGAGCAAGAGCCCTCCCACTCCCTACTTCCAGGATTTCTTGCCCACAGTTGCCGGATTTACTGCACATTTTGTGGAGATAACTTTAGAGACCAGTGTGGGGATATATCACCTAGCTTGCTACTAACAAACTTTTAGTTTACCTTTTAGTTTCTCTATGTTTAAAGTTGTATTGGGTTATTTGCCGTTACTCCTCTGGAGAGGGGTCAGAAAGCCACTGATTTTGCATCTGGATTTCTGTAATGGGCTCTGTTGTGTATTTCACAATTTTGAAAAAGGACTAAAAAATAAATGTGACTGCTCTGATTAGACTCCTAAACTACTCTGGACTACACACAGAAAGTAGTTGATTAAAAACAGGAGCTTGCTCACTGTTTCCAGCTTTGAGCTAGCATTTCCAGAAAAAAAAAATTTACATCCTTATTCTCTAATGCAAATGACTGAAGCCCATATAAGCTTCAGTAGGGACTAGTTCATGTAAATTTAAGGAATAAAAGTTCCTGTGAGCTGTATGGATATTGCCTTCAGAACCTATAAGGCAACTCTGGTAGGAGACCCCTGCTTGTGGTGGCAGGTAAGGGTTTACAGATTAAAAAACAAGCATATCTGTGTAATATATTACAAAAA
>JAOXXN010000446.1:45059630-45074517 GCA_026770055.1 Myrmophylax atrothorax | reverse complement strand
TTGAATGTGATCACATTCCTTATCACAGAATCACAGGCTATTCTGAGTTAGAAGGGACCCAAAAGGATCATCAAGTCCAACCCTTAAGTCAATGGCCCACATAGGGGACTGAACCCATGACCCTGGCATTACTACAACCAAGTTTTAACCAACTGAGCTAATCTCAGGGTTATGTTCCTCAGCAACCTGTTGCAGGTTTGCTTTTTACTAAATTGTACTATGAATTGTTTAAAAGCAAACTAAATTGTGATTTAAACACTCTGACATTGAAAAAATGTTGTTGTACTTCATGGCATTGCTACCAGCATTTGAGGACAAGTTAGACACAAAAATGTATGTTGAGCTTTTGCTAGTAAAGATACTTTTTATTGTTATATGGTATCAAAACATAGTAATATGTGGAGAAACAGGAAACTATATTACTAGGCTTATGCCTTCTAAGATTGATGATTGGAATTCTACTTCTCTTCCACTGAAAGAAAAGCAATATACCTGGGCTGACGTTGCTTATCCATGCATGGAACAGAGAAGATCATTCTGGGAAAGTTGGTCTGTTGAAGTCTGGAATTAGTTTTCTGCTTCTGTAGGCTCAGTTTTCTTAAAAAGATTGTTGGTTTGATGAATAAAATAACTTACTTATTAGCTAAATAATTGAAGGTGAAATGTGCTGGGAATCCCTAATAAGCCCTGTCTCCGAGACTTAGAGAATCAGACGAGCTGTCCGTTAGGTTTTATGACACTAATGTTTACTATGACATTGCACTGAAGACGTCAATGAAGTTTTGGTGGGCACCTGTGGCTCTGAGTTTGACTTGCTCCATTTGAATGCAAGAGTTCAGGACCAGCTAATAAATTAAAACATAGATCTGTCTTAATTTGAGGCATGAATCTAAGTTTGAAAGACTCTAGAAAAGTGAAAAAGTGTGTGTTAAATAATATGACTGTACTGGTGGTTGTCATTACTTGAAAATGTTTTCCCAGAATTGTTTGTAGTGTTACTGGAAACATACTAAGCTCCTTTTCAGTGGATAAATTCTATGCTAGTTTACATTTTGCTGAGGTACAGCATACATAGTTTGTAAAGAAAAGTATGTTTCTGTCTTTTCATCTTTTGGGGGGCTTGATAGGAATTCCATACTCTGCATACATTGTGCCTTTCTCTGGATAATATTTTTAAAAATTCACAAGTAAATTTAAATGAAAGTTAGGAATATGATAGGATTCCTCCATTTTCTGTTTGTTCATTACAGATCTCTCTCTCTGTTCTAGGCAGTGCCCTTGTACCCTAAGCCTCATTCTTTTGTCATTTCTTAGCAAACAGCTAATTGAAGTATGTCTGAAAGGGATTGCAATCCTTTGTGCTTTGAAGTCTGTAATTTTCCACACATTTTTGTTTGACCTGCTTCTTTCTCAAGAAGATCTGGTCCTTCTGAATCTCTTTTCTGATTTGCTCAGTTTAGTGCTTAGTTTTCTTCTTTGTGTGTGCCCAGCAGTCTGTGGTTCACAGTTGGTGTCTCTGCCCATCCTTTTGACTTACAGGCCAGTTCAGAGAGAAACTGATTTTAAATAACCTAAACACCCTTGCTTCCTCCACTAGGAGTGCAGTCTATACTGGGATGCCAAACACAGATACTTTGTGGCTCTAAACATTCCACAAAGATATGTTTTAGTGGATATTTGAGAAGTAAAAAGTCTGGTTTGGTTTGGTTTTGGTTTGTTACCAGAAGTTAATTTAAATTTCATGTGAATTCTGATTCAATAGTCGTTCTCTTCATAGGTCTCATCTGCAGCCTGCTACAGGCTGGGCTCATGTCAAAGCAAGGAGGGTGTGGGGAAGCTTAAACCTAACATTGATGACACACCTGCTAGGAAAATACCAGAAATCTGATTTGGATTTCCTCTTCACTATAGTTGAGCAAACATGCTGACCTCGGTGTTTGACTCAGGAGAAGCTGTCATGGTGCTCAGAGAAAAGACTTTTTTGTAAAGACTTCAGATTCATTTTCTCAACTATCAGAATATTGAAAACACAATAATTCACCAAAGCAAAAAAATACAGATAGCTGTGAATATCTTGCTGACTGAGCAGAACAAAAATATTTTGTATATACATTCTAAATTCTTGAAAAAATAAATGAGTACAGTGGCCAAATGTTACAGGTATTCATACAGCCCAAAGCTACAGAGGTTGCAAGGCTTAGCATTTCATTTTTCATTTAATGCAAAACATCTTGTATGCCAACACACTGCTACCTTTTTTTATGACTTTTCAGTAAGCATAAACCAGTGTTCTAGATTTGGAGACTTGAGAATTGTTTGTTTTAGAAGTACAAAAATATTAAGGTAATGCTCAAGTTTTAATGCATGCTATGAATAAAGTACCACTTATAATAACTTATTAAGCAGAAGATCATTGGTCTTACTTCATTGAAAAGAGCAGTATTTGGCTTAAACGAGAGCTATGACATTATTTTGACACAATGTTCAGGTTTTTGTTCCTGACTTATTTCTTTTTAATCCCGTGGTCATGTGTCTAAAGAACTTTTTATTTCTTTTGCATCCAGAGGAGCAAAGGGTAGAGAGAGCATTTGTGGAAAACTTACAACCAAAGACTGGGAATAAGAGCTGAGGCAGGTGACCTCTACAGAAACAGACACTTTGAGGAGCATTTGTATTGTTTATGGATGGTTAGCATATGCAGGTTTTAATGAGTATGTGCTCCTGACCTCCTTCTGATGGGGAGAAACAGCTGAACATGAATCATACAAGTTAATACCATCTCATGTCACTATATTAGATAAAATATATGTAAGGATTACTAGGCCTACTAAGAGCGAATTGAGAGTTGTGGTCTCTAATAATTTAAGGGATAAAGCAATCTACTCCCTATTTTATGATGCCTCCCATTATATCTGTTCTATGAAAACTTTTTATGCAATGCAGATTGGTTCAGAATTAAGTGTTACAGTAGTTCTCCCTTCTCTTCACTAGGTGTCCAAGGCTGCAGCAGATTTATTGGCATATTGTGATGCACACATTGGAGAAGATCCACTTATTATTCCTGTGCCTGCATCTGAAAATCCCTTTAGGGAGAAGAAACTCTTTTGTACTATCCTTTAAGTCAGTTTTCAATTAAAAAAGTCTTCTGCTAAAATTTGGTATCAGTGTTGCATGCTTTCAGCATTTTTTTCCTTCAGATATCAATACTTACTGTATAACTACAATATTTTTCAAAGCTGGTGCATTTTCTGCTAAAAAAAAAAATCAAAATTAAAAAAAATCCTAAAAAGTTCAAGGTAATCCTTATCTTTCAGAACACTGTATGAGTTTAATTTCAGTCCTTCATAAATATTCTTTTGGTCTTAACGAAAGTATCGAGTACAGTATCAAATTGTAGATATCTTTGCCAGTCATAGATTTTTCTGAGACCTAAATGAGTCATACCAATTCCTGAAGCTATTTTTAACATTCTTATTTTCCTTGGAAGGTGAATTTAATTCATTTGCCTTCACAAATTTCTATCTAAAGAGAGTAGTGTGACCTTTTCCTTGAGTAGCATTCTTTAGGAAAAGATCCCAGTGATTTACAATGTTTGGAATGATCAGTCTTATACAGTAAGTGGTGTTTATAAATGTTTTCTGAAGACTGTAAGAAACTTGACTACAAAAAAGAATCTTAATAAAGCAACATTGTAACTACAAGTAGAATGAAGATGTATAGTTATACACCAGGATTGAATCAATAAAACTGTAGAAAAACGTGGCTGCTTGTATCTTATTTTGAATTATAATGATTTAAATTATTTTAGAAAGTAAATTGAATTGTAATATAACTGTTCCTGAGGGTCTTAGAGGAGGGTGTAAAACCCTGAACAGCACAGGCAGGAGGATTACACTTTCTGGACAGCTCTCTACATGCTTTGCTCATGGGAGTAAGACTTTATGAGGATGGAGAGTAATGGTAAATGAATGCTGTTCTAGAATATGCAGCGAGACCACTGGACCATTGACAGCCACTGTTTGTATGTTTTGTAGCCACAGATTGGTTAAGTTGTCAGCAAGTGATTTGTGGAGTTCAGGGAGTTGGGTTTTTTCACTTTGTTTAAAGTGCAGTGAGAGGAAAAGGATGTGTGGAATATCATTGCCTTCTTCAAGAAGTAAGCCCAGACAAGGCATCTGATGCAAACAACTGTTATATTAGAGACTTCTTTTTATTCTTCTCCTTCAAAAATAAGTGAAAGCTCCTCTCTGATCTGATATATTAGGACAGTTCACTCACTGCAGTACTTCATGAGTACAGTGTGTCAGTCAGCCCCATACATGAGCCAGGAGACAATTGTGCTGCACAGCTGCACTAGTCTGACTGACTTGAGACTATGAACAGCCACCTGTAATGGGTCACACTTCCTCCCTTCCTCTGCACAAACCTGTATTCTGTAAGCATCTTAAATACCTGCAAGCCAAAGACCAGCTGAGGAACTGAGGGCCTTGGGATGTACTGAAATGCTGAATTTAGATGCTAAAAAAGGGCAGTTTGGAGAACAAAGCTGTGTGCATTTCCTCCAAAGTGCATGTATCTTCTCGAGCTTATTTTTAGGAGTTTCCATCAATATCTGTTGTACTGTTTTGTGCAATGGAAATACAAGATGTCTGCATTGTACAGGGTTTATTTTCTTTGCCTACCAACTTGGATTATGTGCTACACCCGGCTGCGTTCAGCCACCAGTCTGGTCACATGAGACAGGTGGCTTTGGAACTCTGGTTCTGCTGCTGGCAGAACTCACCTCATCTCACACAAAACCTCCTTGCAATATTCCTGTAGAAAACCAGTATAACAGCATTCATTTTAACCTACTGGCTTTTGGGATGTCTTTCATGTAAAGATTTGTTTTTTAATTTGGCAGCTGAAGGCATCAGTAGTTTAATAAGCACAGAGCTGCTTCACAGTACCTATGCTGAAAAACATTCAAATGTCTTGAACAGTACTTATCTTGGGTACATTCATCCTTGGTTCCTATTTCAAAGTTTTCAGCTTAAGAGTCCCATTCCTAACTTTTAACAAGAATATTTCTTAATGCATGGTGTGTTTTTATTTTGGGGGTAGAGAAATAGGCTTTAGCCAACTGAGTAGCTGTTTTATTGACAGTGAAATAAAAATGTCTTTCTGAAAATATTTGTTAAAAGGGAGCAACAAAATGCTTAATGGTGTTCTTTAGGGAATCCTTCCTACAGTGTACATGATTTGGTAACTGCTCTGATCACCATGGCAACATTTTCATTTGTCCTTCCGCATGTATGGCTTTAACTGGAACAGCATGGGAGGGGAACACAGGGCATGCAGCTTTATTCTCAAAGGCTTTGTAGCAACTCACATTTGTGGCTCATCATTTACATTCCCATCTGAAATAACAAAATTGCCACAGCTTATTACAGTATTGCAAACAGCTTGCTTTCTGTTTCCAATTATGGTTAGCATCTGATATCTTGAGATTGAAACATTTCACAGTGGTTTTGAGCATCACTAGTTATAAGAGCTGCATTTACAGAAATCCAGTATTGTTATTCAGAAAAGGAGAATGCCATTCTTTTGAACTCCCTTTTTTCTCCAAAATTTTTCTTCAAACAGTTGTGAGAATGTTGCACTTGTTTTTAATAATTGATTCCCATTTTTGTGGTTTCTTTCATCAATTCAGGTAGATAAAAAAATTTGTATCTATTAAGATGATTTCATGCTTCTAATTTAAAAAAAAACCCAACACACAGAGTACCATAAACTGCAAATTTATTTTAGCAGATATCTATAATGTGTTTTAAGAATATGTAGAAGCATAATTCCTGTGTGGAAAACAGGACAGCTTTCTCTAGTATCATTGGGCTTTATTTATCGGTTCCTTGAATGAATACATAGTACTGGCAAGTTACTAATTTGAAAGGAAAGAGGGCAAGGCACACTTGGAAGATCAGAAGTTCAAATATAATTGCAACAGCTTTGGCTCACATATGAATATATTACCTTATTCAAGAACACCATCAAAACACTGACTCTGAAAGAGAATGGCATCATCTGGTTTCTTGTTGATGTTTTGTGGTTTTGGTTTTGTTTTTTTTCTTTTTTTATTTTAATGCCAGCTTGATCCATAAATCAACATTTTAAAGAATATCTTTTCCTTCAATCCCTCCAAACCATGAAATGTCTTTGTCACTCTTGTATTTTGTGCTACTTTGACCTTTGAGGTGGTTTAAATAATTAGCTATTAATACATAGGGTTTATGCTTGAACATCTTGCCTCAACTCTACACAAAAATACCTGAATGTTTTTATACATTTTTCTAAATAATAAATATGTATTATACCATGAAATATACTGTGATTGATTGATAGATAGATAGATAGATAGATAGATAGATAGAGAGAGAGAGAGAGAGAGAGAGAGATAGATAGAGAGATAGATAGATAGACAGACAGACAGACATAAAATGTAGATTTGCCTAACAGTAAGGTTTTCTGTAGGCTGAAGAAATGAGCTTTTGCTTTCATTGAATAGTCTGATTTGATTCCTACTAACTTAAATGAAAACAAGACGAGTCCTCCTCCCATTCTAAAGTTGTACTCCTCTCTCTCTCTGTTTCATTTCACTTTCATATGTTTGTTGATGTCTATTTCAGGCCCAGGAAGTAACACATTCTCCCTGATAACTGTGAGTTGTGGCTGTCATCTCATGGAAGGAGAATTTCAGAACAGAAGTTGGATTAAAAGAGGGTTTGATGTGTTATTAGGAATCCTTTCTTTATGTCCTAGTGCTTGCTGCTTTGATGAAACAAGACTTCCTAATGGTGGATTTGTGGCAGATTGTGACATCTCAGTAGAACATGTGGGGCTGGATGTTTTGTATTTTTCAGATTAATATCTTTAGTTTACTTTGAATTTAAGATGTTATCATTTCAGTATGATGAAAACATTTCCCTTTTCTCTAATAAGTACTAAATTCCCCTTCTTTGCTTCCTACACGATGTATTAAATTCGTGGTAGGGTGTTTGGCTGGTGCTGATAGGCAAGATTTTTAAGATAGCCTTTATGAAATTATGGTCAAAGGAGGGGAAAAATATGAAGGGATGTTTAAGCTATTCTACATCAAACCACAGGTTAAAATAAATATGAGCTTTGCTGTCAGTGACACAAGGAAAACACAGGAGTTGTTGCCAACTGATTCATAAGGACATCATAACCCAGCATTTTTGCAGTGACTTACAACAGGATGAACTCCAGCAGAAAGAAAGAACACTCGAAGAACAACAGTCTGTAAAGGTGCATATTAAAGCCTGGACCTTCAATAGGACAGTCATTTATCCAGCTGGATTTCTGATACTAAAAGAGTAACAAAGTATGTACTTTGGGAGGACCTGATTATATAGTTTTCCCCATCTCTTCATTATATAGGGATTAAAATCTGTATACATAATTCTCCTAGAAGATGCCATAGTTATGGCTCTCCTTGGGACTGCATCAGAATCTAAATTTGTTTCTTTAAGAAGACTAAAGAAAACTTTTGTGAGGAGTGGTTCCTAAGAAATACATGTTTCTTGTACTGAAAACTATTACTTGAAGTCATTAGACTGACTTAAATATTGATGTGGGAAAAATAGTGGGAAAAATAGTGGGAAAAACTATCAGAATAAGTACTGTGTCACATTTTGCAGGCACCTCCATATTTAATCTTTAGGGAGAATATTGGGAATAAATAGTGTACATTTCCGTCTAATTGAATTCACCTTTATAGCACTATTAAGTACAGCCACAAATACCACAACTGGTATGGGAACAACTTTTCTCTCTGTTAGAGGTAGGTGTACCTCTGAGTTTGTCAAGTACATTTACACCACTCACGCTTGTGAACAAACAAAATGAGCAGCCTTACCCCAGTGTAGGGTCTTTTCCTTCCCAAATTCCTATTACAAGTAGAAATTGCACAGGCTCGTCTGTTACTGCCACCTACTGATAAAGTGATAAACAGCCTACTGAGACAGAAAAAAAAATAGCAATGCCAACTAGTAATGACCAAAGGGTGGGGGGCTGATTAAATTAATGCACATGCTGTCAGAAACAGAGAGCCAGCAGTCCTGGCTTTGTGGGCTGCACTGTGTAAGGTGCTGCTGAGGCACTGCTGGGGTGCAGCTCAACCTCATGCTTCAGTTCCAGACTGTGCAGTTTAAGAAGGCACAAAAGTCAAATACATTCTTTGGTTAAACAGGCCAGGTGTCTAGCTAAAAACCCCTTCAAAAGTTGCGAATATCAGCTGGAATTGCCGTGTATTCCCTTCCTGAATGTCATTTTCCAGTGTCACAGGTAACTCGGATGCCTGTTCCTCATTGTCTCATTGGCACCAGCTGTGCCCTTTTCTCCCTTGAGCAGGTGAGGTGCCTGCAAAGGGCAGTATGACTTGGCTCTAGTCCTGAGTCAATCCCCAGCCCAGGGAGCTGCTGCTGATCTCTCCTGTTTGCCTTCCTCTCTGCAGAACTGTGCAACAGCTCTCATGTGACTGACCGCCACACTGTTCCCTCACACTCGAACTGCGCTCCTGGCTGTTGGGTTGTTTCAGGATGGGTTTTTTCCAGTTACCATGCTCATATGGTAACTTCCTCATATGCTACAGCAGAGGAATACAGCCAGAACAGAGCTTAGGCCACTACTTATGCTTAGAATGGCATTTTACGGAATATACACTGGGCTTGGCATAAGGATGTGTTTCAGCAGACCACCCATCCCACAAAATGTTGTGTAGCTTCTCACTGTACCACACCCAGTTGTGCCTTTGGGCTTCAGGTGGCCTCCTTGAGCTCTTCATTTTCTCCATGGCATACTCTAAAGAAATGCACAAATTTTTTTCAGTGGAAGGAGGAGGGAATGAGCCAAACTTTCTAGAAAAGAACCATTGTGACTTTTTAAAAAGGTTTCAAGTAGCAGTGACTTTAAAGATCTTTGCAGTATAACAGACTGTCTCTGGCAAGTGTGGCTCATAGGACTTTTTATCCATTACTTTCTTGTTGCAAAGACTGCTCTCTACCAAGGATTCTTGTCTGAGAATCTTCCCCCTGGAGAGCATACCAGCTTTTATCCTACTCACCAGAACACAGTACATATATATATATCTGCAGTGCTGATATGAACATGTTAATCATACCCTTAAAAGATCAAGTGACAAAACTTCAGATGCTGAGATTGTCGTGAAAAAATACCTCAACAGAACATTCGAGAATACAAAGACTTTTATAGATAACAGCCTCTCTGAGGTCTTCTCTTCTTTCTCAAACTTTGCATGCTCTTTTTGTTCTGGGAGTTTGCTTCAGACTCTGGAAAATTACTATAGAGAGCAACTATGAAATATATATTCATAAGAAATTAGAAGCCCATAAAAGTGATTATATTTCTTTATAGTTCTGCCCACACCAGCTAAACAAATACTTGCAACAAGGATGTGAATACATTTGAGGATATTTAAACAGAATCTGGATAAATGAAAAAAATACATTAAAAGATTTTTAGAGAAGCCAAGTTAAGCCCTCATTTAGCAAATGTCAGAGTTAAATTTGCTTGTGCATCTTCTATCTTCCTCCCTTATTTGTATGTACTACTATTCCAGATTGCCATTGCAGAAATTCCCACCAGGCACAGTATAGGCAATGCTCAGTTAATGAGCAGTTACTTGGTACTATTTTGGTGTCATTATTCATTGTGTAGCCTCAGGCCTGATTTACTCAAAAATTCTGCTTTTACTGTAAAAGTGTTTGCTGATGAGCTTCTCTGTGGTGTTCGTCACAGATTGCTTCCCAAAGTATCTCCACAGTATCATTGAGGAATATGAGGGTGGCACTATTCTCATCTTACAGTGGGAAGCTGAGGCAGAGGCGAAACAGAAGACCTGAGACTGTGAGTACCTGCTACTGCAGTTAGCTCTTTCAACATCTTGATGTTCCCATTTCTTCAGCCTTCAGCTATGAGTCCTCAACTCTCCAAACTGGAATGACTTTTGTAAGTCAAACACGGAGAAACTACGGGGGAAAAAAGCATTATGAAATGTTATAATTTCATGATTTTCCTGGTCTTGCACAGTTCTCTTAAGAAATAACCCTTAGCCTTGTAACTCTATTTCGTGGTCCCACTTCATTCAGCTTGCATCTTCTGCAACAAATGAGGCAGCCACCCGGTGCCTTCTCCAGCAGAGCATGTCTGTCCTAGAGCAAGGTAAGCACCGTGAGGGGAAAATAGCATCAGATCATGTAAATTATTTTAAGGGAAATATAGCCTGAATATTATCTATCCAGTGATAGATAATAATTAAATGATAAACAATACATGGCCAGTCTGCTTGGCAATCCCCCAACATCTTTTCTCAAGCGTATTGGCTATTGTAGGTATCAGCAGGACTTTCTCTAAACCTTATTCTCTTCTGTATGTGCATCCTGAAGTCTTTGTGCCACTTGTAAAAAATAACTGCATTCTAGCTGCACATGAAGCAGCTAACCTCACCAGCTGGCTGCTGACTGAGTATTGGATATTTGGTGCTCCACATCTCTGCAAGATGTTCCCATTTGCTCTTTGAGATGTGCTTGTCAAGATTTAGCTGCTACCATATGGGAAGTTTAGAGTCCGTTTCTATTTTTGATTGTCATGAAGATGACATGAAGTCACTAAGAATGTAAAAATTGTTATTGCTGCGTTGGTACGTTTGGATAACTGTGATGTCCTGCAAGCCAATTTTGTGTGGTTGTTACCAACTCTTACACAGGTTAGGATGGGTCTAATGAAAAAAAAAATCCAACCTTCTTTCCATAAGATGACAAGGTTATTTTCATTTACCCGTCTCTAAAATAAGGGATAGTGGCTTGGACATCCACCAGGATACTCAAGTGCCCCCCTTGTCAGAGGATGCAAAACATGAAGCTCTACCTTTGTCTAAAGGAAAGTGAGTTAAGAGAAGTTGGGTTTTTATCTGAATAGGATGTCAGAGCTGTTCTGGTTGCTACGTTCTTGCAATGCCAGTGAAAGGAAAACCCTAAAAAATTCTTGGACCTCAGAGAATTCAGTCTAAACTGTGACTTCTGCTACAAATCAAAGCCACATGCCAAAACTGTTAAAGCTTCTGCACAGAAAACATGAGGGAAGAAGAGCCTGTTACAACACTGTTTTGCTGACCCAATTCAGCAAAACTTAAAGCTATTTCTCCAACAGACAAGAAGATGCAAAAACTTCATTTTAAAAAGTAGAGCAGCAAAATAATAGACACAAAATTCTGACAAAAATTCCTTAACTGGAAGTTAATTTGGGAATAATTAACTGGAAAAAATAAGGAAAAGATTGCACTGTGTCCTACTGAAAGGCTTTTAAAGAATGATGCAGTCATCAAGCACAGTCAACCTGGGGTGTCAAAAGGTAAGTCCCGTTGAAGTAATTTGATATTCTTCTATGATAGGGTCACTGCCTAGTGGATGAAGGCAAGGAGGTGAATATAGTTTTTCTGAATTTTAGTGAGGCTTTTGATACTGCCTCTCACAGCACCCATCCATACAAGTTGCCCAACTATGGGAAGCAGAGTGATATGTTGGGTGAAGAACTGGCTGAAGGGCAGGCAGAGCTTAAAGAGCTGTAGTGAAAGGGGCTACACCTGGCTGGTGACCTGTCACCACTGGAGTTCCTCAGGGCTCAGTTCTAGGGCCAGTTCTGTGTTCAGTATGATATCCACAATCTGGATGCAGGAGCTGAACGCACCATTAAGAGATCGGCTAGTGACACCAAACTGGAAGGTGCTGTTGGCTCTGTTGAGGGACAGGCTTTACAGAGACACCTAGATAGACTAGAGCATTGGGCAGTGATTAATGGGATGAAATCTAACAAGTGAAATGTCAGATTCTGCACCTTGGATGGATTAACACCACGCACTCCCAAAGGAGTCTGGGAACTCCGCCTGCATCTGCAGTTCATTGGATCAGAAAGCCGAAAGGGGAAGCAGTGAGACATTCCTTCTGTTTGGGAAAATAAGCAAAATCTATTTCTTCTAAGGATCCTAAGAAAGGCAAGGAAAGGATTGTCAAATCCTCAATACAGACAGTGAATCTGTTTAGGTTATGAGCACTGGAAAAAGAATAATACACATTCACCCATGCACATTGGGATGTAAATTTACAGCCCTTTCAACTAATAAAGTCCTTCATACCCTGATCTGTGATTTAATACTTTCTCTTTTAAAAACTGAAGACACAAAGATTTTGTGAAATGTAATATATCAGTGTTTCTGCAAGGTAGGGAGAAAGTCCCCCAAATCTGTAAACTGGAATCTTTCACGAGACGTTCCTCTGCTTTCAGATGGAGAACAAAGAGATCAGCAAAACACGCAACTCCCTGGGGACAAACTCTGCTAAAACATATGCAGCTCCACCCCGATTCTCACTCTTCTCATCTACTACTGTCCTATAAATATCCCAGTCACCCACTCAGGGCAACAATTAGGCAAACAAACTTTAAAAAAATCTGAATGTTATGGACTGGCTAGCCGTGGTACACAAGTACAGCTCTGGCATCCATCATGTCTTCTCTGTGTTCAGACTGGAGACGCTTGTCCAGAGGCATTATGCAAATTTAACAGAACCATCTTAAGTTTGCAAGCAGCCTGGGGATGAAAATTTCTGTCAAATTTCTGCCTCTTCTGTCTCCAGCTCTTGTGCCCAACATGTTGTGCCTGTACTATTCTTTGTGTGCCAGTGTGTGCCTGAGTCAGTGCTGTAAGAAGAGTAAATATACTCAGAAAGAGCATAATGCAAATGGTATATTTTTGACTAAAGTATATCCAGAATTGTTATAACCCAAATCAAAATCTTCTGTCTTTCAGAAAAGTAATGTAACATTATCTGGAAATTATATTAGAAATCAATTTGTCTTTTCATAATATATATAGTTTCATGATTCTTAAATCTCTAGAGAAAGCTAATTTTAATATGGGCACATTTCAAAAAGTATGTCTAAAACTTGGTGCCTTGAAACAATTTTTAGACACTCTGGTATCAACTTGCTTCCCCAAAATACTAGTCCTGATTAAAACCCTCAAAAACGCAAACTGAAACTACTTACAGGAACTTCTGAAAATTGGGTTAATGGTTGGGTCTGATCACCTCATGACTTATATACAGGTGCATACTTTCAGTATCATACAGTTGATGAAGTTGGGAGGCCTAGCTAAAATCTTTGGCTTTCAAAATCTCATAGAGAATGTGATAGAAAAATTGAGTCCTCTGCAACTAAACTGTGCTTGTAACCATTCCCTGCATGACTGACAGAATATATCTCATGCTTTTGACCAGGATATCCTGTTTCTGTAATGCAGAGAAACAGGTTTCTCCTGTTTTGTGTTACCCAGTCCCTTATCCTTGAGCATGGCTGGTAATACAATATGGAAAGTAAGATATTAAGGAATTGGGTCCTCTGTACTGTCTGCAAAGAAGTAATCACTCTAAGGTATGGTTGTAAGATCAATCCCCATCAGATCACCTGGCCTGGAGAGAGAACCAGACATATTGGCTACAAGGAATGTAGGCAATTACAGATAAATAGTAGTTGGACCAGTTTTCATTTTTGCAGCTGAACTTGCTGAAAGGCAAGTCAAATGTAAACAGTGATTAATAATAGCATATTTCTGTGCCAGTGCTTCCCCTAATACTATTATTTGCTGTCAACTATTCTGTTGCATATTAAATATGTTTTAAGTATGCAGCAAACTAAAGTTGATTTATTTCCAATACATTTTCCTTCATCTGCTTAAACCCAACATATAAAGGTTAAAGTCATTGGTTTGCCTTCTAGTATCTCACTTCAGTTGATGAAAAATTAATCTTAAATAAGCAGATTTAAAGGACTGTAAGCCTTTTCCAAATACTTTACATGGCTTGGGGAATTTTTAAAAAAATAAAATTTAGACTTCTTTGTGTAAAAACTCAAGCCTTTCTTTCAATTATACTTCATACGTGTCAGGTTTTGTTACTAAATTAAACTGTTTCTGATAGACTGACATCAGCAGTTGTGCATTTAGGCCTTATGGCTATTACACATAAACTTCTAGTTGGTAGATTGACAAGAAGCAGTGGGCAGAAATGGATGTACAGGAAGTTCCACCTGAACGTGAGGAAGAACTTCTTTATGGTGTGAGTGATGAAGCACTGAACAGGCTGCCCAGGGGGGTTGTCGAGTCTCCCCCATGGAGATTCTCAGTACACAATCCTGTGCCATGTGCTCTTGGATGACCCTGCTTGAGTAGGGAGGTTTGCCCAGATGACCCACTGTGGTCCCTTCCAACCTGATCCATTCAGCTATTCTGAGAAGTCTTTGCTTATTTAACCACATCACCTTTTTTTCGGGGAGATTCACCCCGGGGCAGTCCAAGAAAACATTTCTCCTTGTCACCTGTGTGCAAGGAGACCAGAGACAAGTAACTCCTCAAGGTTATAATAATATTACACTCTCTTTCAGCTGGGGGCATTTAAACCTTTCTAGTCCAGAGTGTTCTGATCACTGTGGGTCAGTCTGTAGGTACCCACCCAAATTCTGAGTGGTGGCTGCAGGTAAGACATGAAGCTGAGCCCGGATTATCAACATCCTACCACGAATTTCTGCAAGAACACGAATTCTTGGCCAGCCTTAAGTGATCCAGCCGCACTTAAGGACACTCTGATTGTCTAAAATCCTGCTTGGAATGTCAAGTCAAAGAGCATGTTCCTTGCTGCAATAAAATCCTGCTGGAAGGCAGGAGGGCTCTGCAGAGGGATCTAGATAGACTTGAGAGATGGGCTGATTCCAATGGGATGAAGTTCAATAAGGCCAAGTGCCGGGTCCTGCACTTTGGCCA
>JAOXXN010000446.1:45042156-45053047 GCA_026770055.1 Myrmophylax atrothorax | reverse complement strand
TACTACTCCAGCTGCTCTGTGTTACCTATCACCTGGAATCCCTGGTATGAATAAAAAATAAATCTTATCATGGGGCAGTGTTTTAGTATACCTGTAACATAAAAATGTGTTATTTGTGTGTTCTTTGGTATTTCTGTGCAGTGTCCATGTTCAACACTTGTAGAATCAGCTACCAGGAGAGGTCAAAGGCAGAGTGAACTGAAGTTCTGTTTTTTGAGGAGTTTAATTCTTCCTTCAATAATGATCAAACACACACACAAATGGAAATCTGTTCAAAAGTTAATAGCCTGTTTTAGTGATTATTTACCTTGACTTCATTGACTCGCTAACACAAGATTGGAGTAGACATCTCCAGCCATCAATTCTGCTTACTGTTTCTGTTAAGCAGCTCTTGATCTCTGTTTTAAAATGGCAGCTGGGCAGCCTACCTTTACTTGGTAAAGGATTGGGGTGGCTGTTTGTTTGTTCACTTGGATTCCTGGCAGTCACAGGAAGAGGCTGTTCCAGAAGCTTTTTGTCCTGATTAAAAACCTTTTCTCATTTCTAGCTTAAGCTTACTTGCAACTGGTTTATGCCCTTTAGTTCTTAAGCCTCTCAGTTAAAGAGGTGTTTCTCCTCTTTCAGGTACACTTCCAGCATGTAACCATAGAGATCAAAGTTGTTTGTTTTAAACCTTCATTTTCTTACGTTGAGCAATTCAGGTGCTTCTAAATTCCACTGGTAAAATAGGCTTCCCATTTCTGGAAAACAGTTCATTTTTGTAATCCGTAGGTCAGAGTACTTTAAATGTAACAGTGTTAGAGTCTTCACTCATTTCATCTACTTTTCTTCCTCTGTTGGAAGTACCTTCTGTAATAAATCCTTTAACTACCCCTGGTGAAAAGCCTGTAGTCTGCCTGCATCCTTTGGCCCTCGGTTGCGTCCTTCCCTTTGCAATATTCTGTCTCTGTTTGTGATCACTTTTACCACGCCCTCACAGAAGAGAGACTACACTTCTTGCAGGCAGTACTCACTAACTGGAAAAAAATAAATTCTGAGACCAAAGGCCTTTGTTTTAGTATGCTGACTTTGGTGGCTCCCTGCTTACTTTTTGTTCATCAGTTAATGGGATTGTATTTCACACTGCTGAGCAAGATTGGTGCAAGAGCCTGCTTTTAGGTTTAATTGAAGTCCTCGTCTATCTGGTTACAAACAAGTGCTATCCAAAGGAAGTTACTGGGTAGGAGGCTTTACTTAATTTTTTGTAAAAGTCTTAGATAAATGCTAATTATAAAATGGCCTCATAAACTTGAGAAGGAACAGACAGACCTGCTTTTATCACTCCAGGTGGATTCATTGCTAATTGTGTGTTTTAATTGATGGCACAAATCTTATTGAGTAGGAAATTACTCACTGTAGGGCTTCAGTTACAGAGTCTAATCAGAAAGCCCCACACATTCTGTGTAATCTCCTGCTACTTTGCTGATGCTAATGCCCTTTAAGAGGTTATTCCTGTTACATCTCTGGGGGTGTGTGGCAGCTAAGATTTAGCCCTTTTGATTTTGTTAGAGTCGATCTTTTACTAGTGAATAATTATGCAACAGATTAAAGCCCACAATTTTCTAGAGTCTGCTTGTATGCCATCTGTTGTCCTATGGCAGCATCTACTTCTTCAGGCACTGGCCTAATTGAACCAAAATGTAGAAACAACCTCTGAGGTTATGAGTGATGTCATGCTCTGTAGGGAGAAATGTTGCCAAAATGAGAGATTTCCTTAAGAAAAGATGTTGTCTGAAATCTGTTAATCCTATCTCAGGGAATAGTATGCTTGGTCACAAAGTTATTTCATCTTTGTAGGCATGTAAAGACATACAGATTGGTGGCCTTAGAAATGGAAACCTTCCATCTACAGGTCAGGTTTGCATTGGCAGGAGATGTGCAGTTCTGCCTGAAATGTCAGTTGTTCCCCAGCCTTCATATATAAGATCTTATAAGTGGGCAATTTAGAGGATAACTTATTGCCCACTCAGTGGAACAGCCAGAAGAGAGCAGGTAGCCTTCTCTGGGAGCTGGCTTTTGTTCCATGGCGTCCAGTTTTCAAGAGATAAAGGTGCTGTGCTCTGCTTCCCCTGCCCTGCCACACCCCCACCTCTCCCCCCCACAAAAGAAAGGAAATATCACTTTCAGTGTTGCAAAAAGGATTTGCTTTATTCTTTCTGTGTCTCTGCTTCTGGTGCTTTGGGCACTGTTCCCAGTTTTGCCTAGGAGTGTGCAAGTGCTGTATCATTAATGGAGTTTGGGGTGCCATCACCCCAGCAGTCACTTTGCAATTCAGAAGGACCCTGCTGTCCTCGTTCTTTAAGGGAATGCTGTTGATGTAAAACAAAGAAAGAAAACAGAGTTCTCTGCCTGCAGAGGTTTTCTTCTTTGAATCTGTAGTGCTTGTTTAAAAGTGCATCTGCCTCAAGGAGTATTGTGCTCCTGAAGAAACCAGGGGTGCACATCTTGGCGATTTGTAGCTCTGCTATGAAGTAGGTACTGCAGGGGAGCCAAATAGGCTCAGCAAAACATGTAATGCAGATGAGCTATAGCAGATTACTTTACGTGGAGTAGATTAGAGAGGGGAAAGAGCTGCTTTTCCTCCTTGGTTTGTTCTTTTTCTGTGTGTGTCAGCATTCTGTGAATACAAATCTTTATATTCAGTTAATTCCTTCCTTTGTGTTTGTTTGGATCTTTCACAAAGCAGCAGAGAAGAAAAAGTCATTAAAACCCAGGAATATGGTTGCAAAGTGGTAGGAATAAGCAGAGATAAAACCCTGGAATGTATGGGGTTTTGATTTTGGAGAGGGAATGTTCCTTTTTAATCTTATCTGACAAAGTGGATTAGTTGAGAATATTATCAATAACTTCTGCTTGGCCTGCTTAGTTCCATTCACTGGTTTCTTCACACACACACACAAAAACCAAAAAGTCAGCATGGGTGGGAGAAGGTACAAACCCCAGGCTTCTGTGGACCCCACTTGTTTCAGTGGTTTCCAGTGGAGGTGCTCTGGTGCCTGATTGCACAGGTAAGCCTACACTGCTGTGTTTTTCAGTGCAGGCATTAATGAGTCTTTTCTCTGTCCGGTCCAGTTGCATGAAGTGTGGAAACCTGATCACTTTGTGGACTGCATATTATGTCAAACTCAAATGAAAATGACTGGCAAATTTCGTAGTTGGAAGGGGACTCATTAATAGAGATACATACAGCAAGACCGTGTTTGTTGACAAAATCAAGCTAAATGATCTCTCACTCTTTTCATCTACTTGTAATGAAGTAAATATAATTAACAGCTTAACTTGACATTTTACTTGAGAATCAGTCTCACAGAAAGAAGATATGCACATTCATCTTTGTAGCTTGGGATTTTGAAAAACCTCAAGAGCTGTTGCCTGCTGCTGAGGTGGTTAAAATCTGAGTAGGGTCAGCAAACTGCATGTCAGCAGTGACCTCTTTCCATGGCCAGCTCAGCAGGAGATGCACCTCTGTGTCTTTAGCCTTGTCTTCTAAAGTCACAACTTTGTGCTCTACATAGGCACTTGTTTGTTTTTTCCCGCATCTCTCCCAAATGATTGTGAGAATTATGAGTGTGATTCGTGTCGGTAAAAATGAGTAGGTTATTGGGGCTCCTATAGGGACATGAGAATAAACATATGGCCAGCCAATTAAACAAAAATTCCAACTTACACACACATGGAGAGATAAACAGGATGGTGTTAAATCACTTTATCTCCTATAAGTTTGTCAAGGACCCCATGAGTTGTAACAGGAAGGTCGAAGAGTTAAAACTTTCCCAAATATAGGGGGAACAGAATTTATGGTGGGGTTATCACTAGGGTTGTAAGAGTGACTTAGCTATAGTAGTACATGTTAAACTGCTTAACAATGTACTTAAACTGCTTACCCATGAGTGGAATGAATATGTATGTAGAGACTAAATGAATGTTAGAATTACGCTGTGTTCGGGGTGCAATGGCGAGCAATGCTTGCGTCCTTCGTGACCAGCATGCTGAAATTGCTTTTATCATATAATAAACTTTAATTGAAAACCTACGAGACTGAGACTCTGTTTCTCACACATTGATCTGTTGATAGTTCTCAGTCAAGACTGACAGACAGATGGAGATCTGAAAGACCAGCATTTTCACCAAGTTTCATGAGTATTGGTGACTGAGAATCTTGTGAGAGTTTACTGAAGCTCATACTGAGGTGACAACCTGTACTAATGAAAGTACATGTTTGGTCAGATGTCAGAGAATTGTGTGGGAGCCTGTCCTTACAGATATCACAGCCCAAGGAAGCTTCAGTAGGAGTTAATTGCTAATGATGTGACACAATGCTCTGGCAAACTGGACTGCAGTAGTCTCAGGGCTGACAGAAGCTCTCCTTGCAGCTGCTGTACAGCATTAAATGGATCTCAGCAGGTGAGAGGGCTGCTTCCTTTCATGTTTTTGTAGCTGTGCTGTGGATTAACATCCTCAAGCAAAACAGCAAAGTGTAGTCAATTTTCTTCCCGATGCTAAAAGAGTGTGGGGCAGGCATTGTGCTTTGTCTCATTATGTTCCACCGAGAAGTCCTGGGCTAAGTAATGCAACAGAGATGCAGCTTTGCATCGGCAGGAGTTCAAAAGCAAGGCAGCTAATGATAGTGTGACCTTTGAACTGGAAAGGCTTCTTCTCCTTTGGCTTCCCTTTGGTTTGCAGCACTTTTAGGGTTTATTGTGGAATGTGACACGTAGCTTTTTTCTTTTTATTTTTTCGCTGCTTCACAAACCACAAAATTTACAGGGGTTTTGTGCCTTTGAAATCAGAAAATATAAAGTCTTTGTTGTCTTGCACAAGTAGTTCAAGGTAAGACTGTGTATTTTTGAAGCTTGTTAGTAACTTTCAAAATTTTGGCCCAAGAATACACAAAAATAGAACGTAAGATAAATAGGTTTGGTCCCCAGTGGCAAGTATCGATTGGTTGTCTAAATTGTCATTATTGACTTTGAGGTCAGCAATATTTTCTCTTAAATTATGCTGCATCAGAGAATATTTACGCACTTACCTGAATTATCCTTATAAATGAATAATAACCTTAGTATTTTTTCACTGTACCTCTCTATTTCCTTTTTTTTAACTAGTGCTAGCTCATGTAAATCTGTTTTCCTGAAAGTTTAGTGTTATTCCTGTTTTCCATGGGAAGTAGAAATATTTGCTAACAAGCAGAAACCTTATTAATTAGTTTTTTAGGAAATTAACTTTTTTTTTTTTTCCCATTTTCAGTGGTTTTAAAAGTAAAATGACATAACCTTTGGGACACAGAAGACAATCTTCTGAATACAGACCAGTGTAATGCTGTTCTAAAAGCTGTAGGATATTAATTCTGAAGCATCTGTTACATGAATGTTGTTCCCATGTGAATGGTTCATAAGGAAAAGCTTCACGCATTTTAAAATATAAACTAATTAATGTATGTGTATTTGATTTGAGTAGCTTATTTTTAGGCTGGGAGTTTTTTTAATTGATTCAACCTAACTTATGCTATTCTGAGTCAAGTCACCCCATAGACTTATGCTTAGTTTTATTTTTCTTTAATTTTGATTTGATGAAATGGGTATTCTTCTAATTAAAAGTTATGTCTTAAAAAACAAATCTGTGTAAACACCATCTTAATGTGTGATCTACTAACATGTTAGACTTACGAGCTTTATATTGGAAGGCTTGCAGTTGAGGCTGCAGAATGATTTAATCAAAGGCTGGAAGAAGAAAGGAATGTGTGAAAAGCAATTATGTGACCACACAGGAACTTGCTCTCATGTTGTAGTCTTATAAACAGGAGTCTGTCTCATGTATCTCTGCTGTCTTGGAGGGCTGGTAATTCTTGGCTATAGAATCACCTGTGAAGACATTTCAGTACAGATTCATTTGAATAACTCTGGAACTTAATGTTCTTCTAGAAAACCATTGTTTGCATGCTCACAACTAAAATATTTAGAGGGAAATATTGGCTGTGAAGGGTCAGTACATGTAAACATCGCTGTACTTTTTCTGATCTTGCATTGTTTTGAGAATCAATTGCAGAGCAGTTTTATTTGGTTTTGAGACTGGGGAGTCAGGGCTAAATAGCCCTGAAGCAAAAAAAAAAAAAAAAAAAAAATTCTGAAATCTCTTGATTTGGCACAGAGCAGAGCAAGGCCAAGGCCTCTGCACTGCCTGCTGCACTCTGATGGTGGGATACAAGGCTGGATGGATGTCTGGTGTGATTTGGCATGGCAGTTCTTGTGGCAGGTACTGTGGGGTCCTGGGTTAGTGAGCAGTTTAGAAAAAATCATCTGTCAGCTTCAAAGTGTGAAAAAAGGGATGCTCTTACAGAAGGTAGAATCTAGATGATGATAATGATGATGATAATTATTATTATATATTATAATAAGAATTCTCTTTCTAGTAGGAGTACACGATACAGGGTTGGCAGTATTTTTGGTCACTTAAAAATTAGATTGTAAAGAATCTTGTCTAAGCAGTGGTATGCAGTGGTTTAGAAGGCACAATTGTTTTCTTTATTTGGAGCCTAATGACAAAAACAGTGAGATGAGAGGGAAGGAATCCATTGCTAAAACCAAATACAAATCTGTCTTAAGTCCAGAATGTCTGACAGATTAAACTAAGCAAATTTACTTTAGCCACTTGCCTGATTGTTTGCAGGCTCTAAATCAGAGCTTCTCAGGTCTCTATCTGGTCATAATCCTGCTTGAAATCAAGTCCAGGTTTCATGATCTCTAAATTAAAACAGCACAAGCTAAATCCTGGATTACAAGTATTGGCAGTGACATCCAGCTTTGCATAAAGTCAGAGCACTCTCCTGTGTGGGGATGTAACACCCTGTGTGAAGGCAGAGTAGTGTTCAACTTCAAAAAGTTACAAAAGTTATGCCTTTACCGCACTGAAATGGTGAGGCAGAGAGGTGATCCATCTCCTTTAAAAAGAAAGGGTTAAATAGGCATGTTGGTAAAGGTTGTGGCATGTTGAAAATGTGTTCCTGATTCTGAACCAAGAATGCAATAGTAATTCTGCTGCTTCTTTTTAGTGTTCTAGTTCTCTTGATTTTGAATTGCATTTGAATCACAGAATCATGGAATGATTTGGGTTGAAATCAACCTTAAAGATGACCTAGTTCCAAATCCCCTGCCATGGGCAGGGACACCTTCCTCTGGACCAGGTTGCTCAAGGCCCCATCTAACCTGGCCTTGAACACTGCCAGGCATGAGGCAGCCACAACTTCTCTGGGCAAATTGTGCCAGTGTCTCACCACCCTCTGAGTAAAGAATTTCTTCCCAACTTCTAATGTAAATCTCCCCTATTTTAGTTTACAAACTTTGCCCCTCATCCTGTCACTATGTGCCCACATAAAAAGTTGCTCTCCCTCCTTTTTGAAGGCCCCCTTTAAGTAGTAGAACGCTGGAATTTTAATTATTGCTTGCAACTCAGGCTTGTGGTAGTATGTGCATATAATAAGTCTTTGTCACTTTCTATTTCTAGGTCCACTGTCCTTCTTTCCTCAGTGGAAGCTGCAACATTATGATGTTATTGTAGGAGTTTTGTCTGCTCGGCACAACCATGAGCTGCGCACAGTTATAAGGAACACTTGGCTCAAGCACCTGAGGCAACATCCTGCTCTGAGCCAACGGTAAACTCTAGTGCTTTGGCATTTGGGCCTGGGGGTAGGGGGAGAGGACTGTAATGCTGAAATATCTCGATTTAATAATTTTTTTAAAGTATTTGCTTTTTTTTTCTCCCTCTACTTTTGTTCATCTTGTACTCTGATAGTTTTTTAATCTGTTTAGTAATATACAAGAATACTTCTTGTCTTGGGCTATAACCATTTTTTATACAGTGAAGTTAGGTTTTGCTATTACTTGCCACTGTTCATTAATGATGTATAAGCCTTTCTCTTTTTTGTGTTGCAATGTGTGCTTTGTATGGTGTGCAGCTTGAAATGCTCAGTAATCCAGGATACTTGAAAGTGGGCAGGGTCGCATTTGGTGAGAGAACCACAAAAAACTCTTGCAACAGCCTCAACTGTGAAGTTCAGGTTTATTTCCCACTGACCCAGGTGCACCCAACTGCTGCAGTGTGAGACCCTTCCTGATTGCTTGTGTAGCAGTCTACAAACGGGTTTGGGTTTGCTGAGCAGTTTTGCTGCAGTTCATTCCTGGAAACTTTGTCATCCTGATACCCCACACCCCTTGGTACCTGCCTTGCACTGAAAGCACTTCACTGTTCACAGATTTGGTGTCAGTGTGCAGTCTGGATTGAAGCATCCAGTCATCCAGAGATGTGACCTTTCTTAGGTTATTTGGAGTTCTGGGAGTACATTTGGCTGCTGGGTGTAAAGCTGGGTTAAGGTGGAGTCCTTTGCTTTTTGTATTGCTGTGGAACAACCATGACCGGGGCTGGAGAGAGGAACCTCCTGTTGTGCTACAACCCAAAGTTGAAATGTTCCATTGTAACAGATAGTCTGGAGTCCTTGTTCCTCCTTTTATGCTACATTTTTTGATTTGTGTTTTTTCTTATTTTTTTCATTGCCTTTTGAGTGTAGAGTATTTAAACAGTCTCGAATTTAGTAACAAAGTCAGGCCTTCAGGATCCTTCAGCGTTGCCTTAGGTACGTTTTCTGTTTAGTGTGCTGGCTGCCTTGAATCTCATTCCTACCTGCCAATCTTCCTGCATCCTCATAATGAGAAGTAAAATGTTAATGTGGGTTTGGAATTGAGCTCCTGTGAGGGGATTCACGTGGTTGCTCTACATACAGACTGTCACTGCTGATTTTTAAGCAAATTCTTAACCCTATGAAGACAGGCTGTTGTAATAAAACAAGGTAATTGAAGATGGAGGGAGGAGGGAAGAGAACTGGTGTTAATAAAACCAAATTATTTTAGTGTCCTTGTGAAGTTTATAATAGGTGCGCATGGTTGTGCCGTGCCAGTGAAGGACAGAGAAGACCCCTACTCCTGCAAACTCCTGAACATCAGCAACCCAGGTATAGAAGTTAACTTTTAAAAATTCTGTGGTCTGAACTAGAGCTAATTGTCTTCTGAGAGTGGTTTGGGGAGTGTAACTGGGATGCCTAGCCTTGAAAACAAATGCTGCCTAGAACTTGCTGTCCTAACAGTTGCATAACCTTCCTGTGAGGTCCATGTGCAGGCAGGAAAGGAAGAGAGACTGGGGTGTGTGGAGGGGAGGCCATTGGCTTCTAATGGATTTGCATTTTCCTTCTCTCAGGGGACAGTCTGTCCCATGTAACATACATTTTGACTTGATCCATGTGTCAAATGAAGTTGGAGAGAGCCAGAATGACCCAGTATAGTGTCATGTGAAGAAATTATCAAGGTGACAGAGTCTTGAGTGTCACATTGACTTCTCTGGTGACAAAGTGAATTCTAAGCAAGTATGGCTGATAGATTTTTCAGGTTCCACTTTAGACAGAGAACAGTTAAGAAAGGCACTACAGGGAAAAATTAAAGGCTGCCATATCAAAATTCCTAACTAAAATTGTACATTTTTTCCTGTCACGTTTTAATTTCTATTTAACTTTTGCTCTTTAATTACAAGTTAACTAAAGACTGCTTGGTGCTTGAGCCATGATTCAACACAACATGCAACTTCTGTTACTTTCTCTTTGCTCCCAAGTGTAAATAGTACCTCAGGGCTTAGGGAGGCAGTTGTGCCAAAAAGCAGACAGCAGTGCAGATGTATGCCATTTTCATGGCATGAATACTTATTTTAATATGTTAATACACAGGTATTCATGCAGTCAAATAGCATTTTTTATCTTCACTCTGTGGATTCATTGTGTTTCTAATCTTTTCCCTCTGGATGTGTCGGCATTGAGATGCAATTGCTATTAGGCTGCAGATTGCTGTATCACTGAATTTCTCCTTGCTGCAGACTGCAGCCTGTTGTATTTTCTCTTACTCCAGTGTTTGATTATTGTTGTGTACTTGTGAGTCGTGCTAATTAATCAGAATGCTTTGCATGTATCCACTGTGCTTTGTGTGTATCCAGTTCAGGAACTAAGAAGTCTTCTCACCTTACCTCTGTCCTTTCTTTTTCATACAGTTTTGAATCAGGAAATTGAAGCATTCAGCCTCCCTGAGGATGTACCTTCTGTGCTGTCTGAAGACAGAATTGTCAGTGTGAACTTTCGCGTACTTTACCCCATTGTCATTACCAGTCTCGGGGTATTTTATGAGGCCGATGGGGTGGGATTCCAGAGGAACATCACTGTAAAACTGTACCAGGCAGAACATGAGGTATTGTAGTTCTCTTTTGAAAGTGGGCAGTAAAGCATGTTGTCTCTTTGTTGTGGATTAAGTTCTTACAGAAAGTGACATGCTGGGTTGGTGATTTAGAAGAGAAATACTTAACTGACAAGCGTATGGATTACATCTTTCTTCTGTTGCATTGTAAATTCTTATTTCATTCCCGTATCTGTGTACACACACAGACACATCCTGAATGATGAAAAGATGAAATTCACAAAGTGCTATGAGTTAATCTAAATGCTGTTCTGAAAGGGCACTTATATTTCATTCCATTGATTGTATTTGATATTGATATGTATGAAGGAATAAAAAATAAACTGTTGAATATATTTAAAACACATATGTGGAAACATACATTTGATGTCTTCAAGCAGAGAGATGCAGGACAGCTGGAATTTTTTCATGTCTGTCTTATGGCAAGACATTTTAAGATTTCTAGAAACTGATACTATTACAGGCAATAGTCAAACTTCATTGATAATTTTCTCCATTCCCAAGCTGTTTTGGATTTGATAGAATAGCTTGGTGCTAATTTGGAGGAAAAAAATCATTAGGTGTGATTGTTG
>JAOXXN010000446.1:45021194-45042128 GCA_026770055.1 Myrmophylax atrothorax | reverse complement strand
TTGATATATTGCATTTATCTCTACCAATAAGTTACTAGGTGAATTTCAAGACTTCTGGCTATGCTACAGGAGAAAGAATTTTAAGT
The DNA here is from genome assembly GCA_026770055.1 of Myrmophylax atrothorax. Classification (NCBI taxonomy): domain Eukaryota; kingdom Metazoa; phylum Chordata; class Aves; order Passeriformes; family Thamnophilidae; genus Myrmophylax; species Myrmophylax atrothorax. The sequence continues at coordinate 45,042,042 of JAOXXN010000446.1, read as the reverse complement.
ATGACTTTTATGATGCACTTCCAAATAATTTGGTTTATAATAGCTATAATAAACCAGATTACAGTGTAATTTTATTTTTATGTTTGCTAAATGGTAGAATTCTAAATCTTCAAAGTCTAATAATTTTAACTACATTAGCTTTTTACTTCCAGTGAAGGTGAAAAATGAGTATCATAAGAGAGCTTGGAGTCTGTTTTGTGAAGATTGGGAATTTGGCAATGCAGCATCTTTATGTAATTTGTTATTATCTAAGAGCCATTTGATGGCCTGTGTAATATAGTAGCACTTCTAATGTATGTTTTGGGGTTTTTTATTTTGGTTTTTTTTGTCTGTTGTTCACAGGAAGCGATCTTCAGTGCTCGCTTTAGTCCCCCAAGTTGTGGAGTGCAGGTGAACAGATTGTGGTACAAGCCAGTAGAGCAGTTCATTTTGCCAGAGGTATGTTGAGCATCAGAACTGCCTGCCGTTCCTTTAAACAATCTGGACAGGCTGACTGATAAAACTGGCCTTTGCCTGAGGTAGAAAAGGGCAAGGGAAAACCTCTAGACTGTTAGTTCACAGAATGGGTAAGTGGGTGCAGGGCTATGCTGAAATCCAGTATTCTCCTTATGCCATCTCCTATCACAAGTAGTTATAGAGCAAAAGCCTGAAAAAATACAAATTGTTAAAAATATTACATTGTCAAATAGTAGCAATTTCAGAAACTTTTTCAGTTCTGAGTGGAAACTATACCTGCTTCAATTCTGTGGGAGAGTTCACAAGAGAATGGGGCAGTTCTTTCTCCCCGGGGCTTTATCAGACATCAGCCTGCAGGACAGGGAGGGGAGGATGGCACAGATTTCTGGAGAGCAGCTGGAAAAGAGGTTTCTGCTTCTGTCTTGGGCATAACATCAAGATACCGTGTGCTACATTTGCAACGACAGTATTATTTGAATAGCTGTAATTGAGAAGCTCTTGCTGAGGGTTACTGAAATGTTGGGTATTCATTTTTTGACAGGTCTAGAGAGGATTTTTTTCTTCATTGAACATACAAGGAAACAAGAACTAGAACTTCAAAACCACTTTTGTAGGATGTCTATAATATACTAGATGAAGTATGTGACACACTGAGGATTTTCATTTGAGGTTTTCAAACCTGTCAACATCCTATGACAGAGTTGTTTTTTTGACCTTTTTTTTAACGGGTGCCTCTCAGCCATCTGGGAGGAGATTGCTTTTTGGACAATAATCTGTGTTAGTATTCTTGCTTTTCCTGAGATAGCATCAGCTAAGCTAACGAAGCAGAGTCTAAAGTTTTGGGTATTTTTCTTTTTTTTTTTCTTTTCTTTTTGATCCTCTGGAGTTTGGGATACAGTCTAAGAGTAGCCTCTTGGTATGGGGATATAGAACTTGTGGCTGCATAGGAAGGATGGTGAGTAAACACAGAAGGAAGAGAATATAGGTAGGAAAAAACCTGATGTTGTTACAGTGAAGGTTTAATGAATACTGGTTGACTCAGAATGAGAATTCTAGTTAGGCAGACCCTCCCAGGTACGAGGACTTGTTCTCAGCAGACCAGTGATCTCTCACTAGATATATCAGCTGCCATTTTAGGCATTTTCACTTTATTTAAATATTCTCCTGTGGGACTGGACCTTTGCTGCTATTTCTGTAAGTTGTGTTTGGGTCTGGGTGTTTTATTATTCAAGGAATTGTTTTATGAAAGAATGGAGAAAGAGAAGTCTGAACGTGGAGGAGAGGACAATTTGGGCTAGTTCATTCCCTGATTTATTCCCCTGGCTTCATAAGAATTAATGCATTTGGAAACCTGTTCAGTTTAAGAGGAATCTGCAGGTGATTGAGTGGTTTATCATCTTTATTGTCACTCAGTGTTTACTGAGTACTATGCAGGTTTTTATGCTGGCAGGAGACCTCTCGGGAGAGCAGACCTCTTGCAGTATTTTCTGCATGTTTTGACAGTCTAAGTTCATACTCAAATGATTAAGGGTTTATTTAACTTTTTAAGAAAGAGTGTTGGTTACCTGGTAATTTGGTAGTGTATCATGTAAGCCTTTTCCCCGTAAGACTTTGTTCTGAGGTACTAAATTTCTAGGCAGTTGTAATTTTGCTATAAATGATTGCATTTTTCCTGAGAGACAGATGGGAGGTATTTCCTTTGGAGAGAGGATATTAGTATTCATGTATTTCTTTGTGTGGGCTTCCTTAATCTGATATGTGTCATGTGCTGAATGCTTACAGGGTAGCATGATGTTTGTAATGTAGATTAATAGGGTTTATGCACAGCACGTAGTCTCCTGTGATCCTCGGGATGCTGAGCCATGCACTGTGATTCAGGAGAGATGGGAATGCCCATGCGTTCCTGTTTGAGAGCAGTGAATTTAGTAAACTGATTAAATGTCATAAGATGATTTCTGAGGCAGTATCTATTCTCTGCCTTTCCACCTTGAAGAAGTAATGGATTGTACAGACTGCTGAAGAGCTTCATTCATCTTTTAGCTGAAGTGCTGCTCTATCTGCTTGTCTTGGGGAAAGGAAGGGAAAATGCAGCATTAGAAGAAGCATCTGGCGGGCCAGATTGTGAAAGACAGAATCAATCATTCAGCTTTGGAGCGACTGAAAGCGCAGAAGAGCAGAAACACTAGCAGATAACTAAAACTCACACAGGGCTCTTACAACCAAGTCTTAGCAATACACTCGTTTTGTCAAAAAGCCACAGGCCACTTGCATGAAAATGGGACTCTGCACTAGGCATACTCTGTGTTACTAATGGGGAGTAGTTAGAGGAACAAAAGGCACAGCACTGTTTAACATTAGGAAAGGAGTTTGGCAGGGCTGCATTATGTGAGTACAGCTGTTCGGTATTCACTGTAAATGCCACTGCGCTCTGGCAGCAACAAGGCTGGAATTTAAATAGGGAAAAACAGATGATGTAGTCTCAGGTGTGCCACTAATGTTTTTGCTTTAAGCATTTTTCAGGCCTCAGCTTTCATTAAGCGGCTTAGAGTAAGAATAGCTGAAGGCTAAAGTCATTAGAAAATTTGCTTACAAGTCTCTCAAGCTGGAAAATAATGATAGTTTGCAGCTTTAGGACACCTTGCACTGAGGTTCACTGGTAATAACTGATAAAGACTCTTGGTACATGTTTGAAGTCAGTATCAGTAAGAGTCAGTGGCGAGAATTTTAATGTTTGTGGTTGCTGAGGCATGAAAGGACTTTCCTGTTCACTAAACAACTTACCAAAGGTTGTGTCTATAAGCAAGGCATCAAAGAGTGATTAGAGCCCAGTCCCTACAGCAAGAACCCATTAGAACGGGAAATGACAGTCAATGCAAACAGAGAAATTAATCATGTGGGTTTTGTGTTCAGGGGTCCTGCCACTAAAAAGAAGTCTTAGTAATGGTCCATTTGTTTTGGTAACTGAGAGATAATTAAACACAGAGAAGGTATTGAACATGCAAGTCAGGCTTGCTAAACACTGGCTAGTTCCCTTATTGGGTTATAAAGCTGGCATTATAAAAATAGGTGAGAGACTTCTGAAATACACAGCTGTCATTAAATACTGAGATTGCTGCAGATGTTAAGACCTACTTCTAGAGGAAAGCAAAGAATTGAGCTGAAACTCTCATCTAGACTTATGCGTCAGTAACTGGAGAATTTCTGGAGAGGGTTTCTAGTGTACAAGAAGCTAAAATGGGAAAGAGATCAGAGGTTAGAACAACTAAAGAGACTTCCTACAGCAACAGAGATGCATCTTCAAACACATTTTTTCCTCTGTTTCAAGGCCCTCGCTTAACTAGCACTGTGTTTCCTATGAAACTGGGGGAGACAAAAGGGAATGTGCTCATCTGGCAATCAGGAGTATAATAACCCTACACCTGCTCTTTACTACCTTGTCATAAGGGTGAAAAGGCTTTAAAAATTTTTACAAAAATGTAATGCTACCAGTACTCTTACCTGTACAACATATCATCTTTTCCTTTGTATGTTCTCAGGGGTCTTTAGTTTGAAGTTGAAGTGCTTTTAAATGCAAGAATTTACACACACATATCTATATATAAATCATAGAATGACATGGCTTAGTTTGACAGTTAAAACTAGAAAATTTTAAAGATATTCACTTGTCTTTTTCTTCCTTATCAGCCAAGATGTGAGGTCAGAGTTCTGTGACTCTCCCACAGAAGTTTGTGACACCTTTACCAGGATAAAGGTGGCCATATTTTCCTTTGGGTTTTGCTGGTCTCAGGATGGAGCCTCTGATCTCTGTTTAGCAGATAACTAAAAAGCTGCACTTATTTCCAAATCTGTTTTAACTTACTGTCTTTGTAATGCAGGATTTATATTTGATTTTTAAAAATTCATTTCAGGTCACCTTAAAGTGCTATCTTGATGATTTTAGAAAGCCAAGGCCTCTTACACTAGGCTTCTGTTAGAAGTGTAATGCTCCTAATGCAGAGATTTATGATTAGTCTTAAAAGCATGATTATGTGGTACTGAGTTTTGCAGGTGTATTTCCTCTGTGAGTAACTTTTTTTATTGAAGTGTAAGTAAAACATGGATGTCACGCATTCTAGATAAATCTTCTGTGAAGTTGCTATTTGAAAATAAAAAAGACCCAAACTGTTTGATTTTCATTCTTTGAAGTCTTTGAATACCTGCAAAACAGTGTTTTGCTCTTTCACCAGAGTTTTGAAGGCACCATTGTGTGGGAGAGCCAGGATCTTCATGGCCTGGTTTCAAGAAACCTTCATAAAGTGATGGTGAATGATGGAGGAGGTGTTTTCAGAGTCATTACAGTGAGTCCCTTCACCTTCCCTTCCACCATGTTTTTGTTTTTCTTATAAGTCTTGAGTATTTGGCATTTTACTTTTCTGCATTTCTGTATGTAAAGCATTAATTGAGTTGGGCTTTTCCTGTTGTCTCGGAGGGGAAGTTTTTCTTTGCCTTCTAGCAAGAAATTATGCTTGTAAGTGACATTTTCTCTTATTTTGGAGGGAGTAAAACTCACCTTATTGTCTTTGTCAGATGTGAAGCAGTATCAGTATATCAGAGATGACAAAATGTGGGTAAGAAGTCCTGTGCTAAAATCACAATTGATGGGACTAAGCCTGTTTTTTTTTTCTTTTTGGCAGCGTGTCTCTTTTTCTGTCAATATGTTGCCTTCTTAAACATGCTGTGCTGTTGTAATTTAGCCAGAATAACTTTACATTTTACTGTCAACTTCGAAACTAATTTTCTGGAAGTTTCAAGTAGTGCTAGTTTTAGGTGAAACTTTAAAAAATGCCACAAAACTTTAGTTAAAAATCTTGGTCTCAGTCTTTCATGGCACATGGTGTGATTCTTGGAGTGGTCCTGTGCAGGACCAGGACCTGGACTTCAGTAATCCTTATGGGTCCCTCCCAACTCAGGATATTCTATTATTTTATGATTATGCAGGTACTTAAACCAGAAGAACTTTAATTTAATTCTCAGTTGCCACAAAACTTCACACCTTAAAATCATAGGAAAAAACTCATCAGTAATGAGAGATGAACTAATCTATTTCTTTCCATTAATCTGTTCCTATCAGGCAGGGGAAGGGTCACTGCCACATGAACTCACAGAAGGTGTGGAGGGAATAGCAGGTGGTTTTATCTACACTATTCAAGGTAAGTCTGCAAAATGTAGCATCACATTTCCTGTTACAATAAAACAGGTGATTTAAATTACATTACATTGCTGAGGTGTAATTTGTGCTGTCTCTATGAACTTAGTCACCCTAGATTTTCTTTTAGTAGAAACAGTTAGTTTCTTTCTGAGTTTTTTATGCTTAAGGTCGATGTCCTTATGTGGTTCCTTTGCTTGCCTTTTGTCAGCCACTCCAGTTGACTTGCATCCCTTTGTCTTTTTAGCTTGACTTTCCTCTTTCTTTTTTGTTAACCAAAATCAAGTTTAAAAATGTTGTGCAATGAACACTTTCCCCCGTATTTTCCACATTCTTTTCCAGTTCTGCTGCTGTTAGAGGTACTGTATCATGGTGTTTAATATTGGCAAACAGGGACTGCCTAATATAGCCAGCTTTTCTATCCCTTGTTGCTCTTTTATGCCTGTTTCAGCAGAATGTCCACGCTCTATAGGAGCTCTTTCTAATGTTTTGGCACATAGCATTGGAGTTGATTTGTTCTTATTGGTCCATCATACTCAGCATAGGCAGTGACTTTCAGAGTGTTATTTCTGTGTTTTTATAGCTAGGCCTGACAGATAAAATTGGGCAGTCCTGTTGTCTTGTCGTCTGTGTAGGAGCCTACACTGAGGTGTGAGCTAAAGCCCTTCCATCTTGTTTGTCAAACAGTTCTTCAGTACCACAAAGTATCTCCTTACCTGCAGTATTAATTTTTACCTGCAATCAGTTATGTGATGTGGTTCAGTAGGGACCATCTGTGCTACATCAAAACAATGCCTATTTGATTATATTTAGCATAGGAGTTTGTTTGTTTGTTGTTGTTTTTTATGTTAGATACATATACTTAGGATTAGTTAAGTATATAATTACCATTATAATACTGTATAATACAAGTAAGTGTATAATAGAACAGTAGCCTTTTTTACTCTACTGGTAATAGTGAAGTTGTAGACTGCTCTTTATATTAAAGAACCTTAAAAGGTTGAATGCTTTTATTATTGAAAAGAAAGAGAACACTTTTTTATTCTTTGAAACTTTCTGTGTCAGACCTTATACAAAAATACATTTCTTTGTTGTTCTGAAACTTTTGCCATTTCATAGAAATTTTTAAATTAATTGTAGGATTTTCATAACCCCGTTAATTTGAACGCTTTTGCAGAGTCATTTTGTCAATATATCATGTATGATCTGAGAGGAATGTGTGAAATAGTGTGTAGATATGCATCTTTGTTTACTGATGGGTGCTGTTTCTTTCAGAAGGTGATGCTCTTTTAAAAAGCCTCCACAGTCGCCCAGAAAGGTTTACAAGTCACATAAAAAACCTCGAAAAAGAAGATGCTTTATTGAAGGAAGAAAGCAGTACCTATGATGATATTGTTTTTGTAGATGTTATTGACACTTACAGAAATGTTCCCACTAAGCTGCTGAACTTCTACCGATGGTAAGTTGAAAAGAAAGTGTTTTCTCTTGGAAATGTTGCTGTTTGTAGTGCAAGATGATCCAGCAGATTCTGTCATTTGACAGGTTCCATGAAATACATACCTTATGTGATTTACTTCATTAGGTTGTATTTCTCTCTCACGATTTTGGGTGCATGTAGTGAGTAAAGTAACAGCACCTATAGTCTTGAATGCTGACCCTTGGTGCCTCAAATAAACATGAGCTGGCAAGAGAGACTTCTGCTTTGAGTCCAGGTGTGAAAATTTTCATGTCTCCTTGTAATTTCTTTTAATTTGTATCTAAGTGAAAACCAGCAGTCTTAGTCTTTCAAAGTTGTCCAGTTTGTATACTTAACTTGGTGTTTCAGTTTGTGGCCATTGCCTCTTGTCCTGTCACTGGACACTACTGAAAAGAGCTTGGCTCCATCTCTCTACACCTGCCCTTCAGATATTTATATATTAATGAGCTTCCCCCAAGCCTTCTCTCCTTCAGGCTGAACAGTCTCAGCTATCTCACCTTTCCTCACTGCTCCAGCCCCTTAATCATGTTGATGGCCCTTTGCTGGACTCTCCACCCAGTGTGTCTGTGTCCCTCTTGTACTGAGGAGTCTGACTGCACACTGTACTGTAGGTGTGGCCACACCAGTGCTGAGCTGAGGGGAAGGATGGGAACCTTGTTTACTGGGGGAACAAAAGGTTAATAGGAGGAATTTTCATAGTGTAATAAATTGTCTGTGATGAATCTATTAAGTTATTACCTTGAATTTGCAATTATTTCAATTACTCTGAGGCAACTGTTGCAATTAATTGATGTTGCTGTGGAGTAAGAATTATAGCTGACAAGTTGTAATTTAGCCAGAATTCAGTTTAGTTGCTTGCATGATTTTGCACTTATTTAAAAAATTTCATGGTTATGAATGTAACTAAAAAACTTAACTGTACTATCAGTTCTAAAGGGGAGTTTAAATGTCAAGGCTTAGATTTTCATAATTCTTACAGATTAGCAGTATTTCAAAATTTAGTAATAAAAAGCTTTGAAAAATACCTTTCTTGTTATAAGAAAATTATCCTTAAAAGCAATGTTTTTAACCAACTCAGTCATGATCCCATGAAACTTAGACTTTTTTTGTTGTGAGTGTCAGACATGCAACTATTTCAGACAGTTAAAGATTACATTTTTCATATTTGAAGGGTGCATTGACTGAGGAAGAGTAAGTACTGAGTTTTTCCCACAGATGTTTCTTAAAACCTATGACCTTCTCATTGCCCTTGAACTGACTGTCTCATCCTCAAAGCAGGCTCCTGACGTGTAGCCAGTGGCTTTCAGCAGCTGTGCTGCCATCAGCAGCAGGGATTCATATCCTCCCGAGGTCAATACTGGTTAAGACAGATTCATTAGTAAATCCACCATCTGTCATGGAGAACAAAACTTCAAGTTTGTTTTCTTCAGCTCATACACATGTCCATGTTGTGATATTATCATTGTGTGTAGCTGCATCTCCTTTCTGTAGGACAAGCAGTCAGCCTTGGTTGATAGAGAAAACTTTTAAGTAAGACATTCCTTTCCTCCTCTTCCTTCCCCCTTTGCTTCCCCAAAACCCCTTGCAGAGCCTTGTATTGCATATCTGGAGTTTGTGGTGTGCAGCTCAGCATCTCATCACTTTTCTTTTTGGCTGCAGGACAGTTGAATCAACGAGTTTTGACTTGCTGCTGAAGACGGATGATGACTGTTATATTGATTTGGAGGCTGTTTTTAACAGGATAATGCAGAAAAAATTGGACAGGCCAAACATCTGGTGGGGAAAGTGAGTTTTTTTTAACTTGTCTTTAGGACATACCATGTCTTTAGTCAACAGTTTAGTGATTTAAGTCTGTTTTCATGTGTGTTCCCCTTTTCTGCCTAAGGAAGCCAGTTATAAAAAGCAGGACTTCTGTATGTGTTAGAACTCAGAATACAGAAGTCAGTCATTTACAACAACTTTCCAGAGTGTGCCTTTACAATGAGTTAAACTTGCTGAATATCTTACCTAGTTTTAAAATGTATTATAGACATATTGGTACTTAAGTAAATTAAAGTATTCCAGCAATACAGTGAAGTTAAAAGGCAAGTACATGCTGTAGAACTGTAAGCTTTACTTTTTGTGAAGCCACTGTGATTTTTCTGGTAGGCTTGAGGAAATGGGATATACAGAAGAAACAAAATTTCCTTTATGGTCTGCACTTTATTTTGTTATGTGTGAACTGCAGGCATTGCAGTTTTTGCTGCTTTTGTTTGAAATGGTAGATCTGATCAACAAATTTCTGAGTGAACTTCCCCAGCCTGTATTACACTTGTGAATAAACAGGGGGATCCAAATAGCCGATACGTTCCCTTCCATCCATGGAATGCATTGCAGCTCTGGTATAGCATCCAGTATAGCAGAAACTCTACTATAACATTCAATACAGCATGATGGCACAACGGGCCTTCCTGTTGCCATCTGCCTCCTGAAGGAAAACAGGCCTTTGCTGCTTTGCTTCACAAATCTGGTACTGACTGTTGCTTACTCATAAAGTAATGTAGTAAGGTGTGTAGTGCAGTGTGCGTGGTGTAGCTGGCCGTCTTGTGGTTATCTCAAAGATCTGTAGGGGAGACATCTTCCAGTATATATTCTCTAATAGTCACAGGTGAGGCAAGTGAGGTGTAGGGAACAACGCTGAAATAACTACAGAAGTATAAAATGATTAGCAAAGCAGGTGCTTCTCAGTCTGGAAGGGGTCACGCCCTTCCTGCTGTGACTCGATAGAGTGGAAGATACCGAGTCTAAAGTGAATGCAGGTATCAGATGTGACTTCTGTCTCCTTGGTGCTTTAACATGTCAGCTTCAGCTGAGAGTCTGCAGAATCTGACACAGATCTGCCACTCAGCTGTAATTCCTCCCTTTCAGAGCTGTTGTCTGAGGTGATAATTCTTAGTAGCTCACTGAAGCTTTCAGCTGATTCTGCTCATGACTGAATTCAGCAATGCTGAACCTGTCTGTAAAATGGGGAGAACCTGCTGCACGGACCCAGTTAGCCACTTAGCTGTGAGTGCCTTTAGTATTTGTGAGGCCAGGGGAGTGCAGTACCAGCCTGCTCCTGAACAGGAAAAGCAGGATGCTGCTCACCGCCTCACACGGCAGTTTGCAGAGTCCGTAGTGCTGCAGGGTGCGGCAGCGAGCTCTGCCATGCTGCCTGGGGCTGGGAGTCTGTGCAGAGACTGCAGACAGAGCACTGCTGGCTTCCTGCAGGCCTCTGGTAGTGAATAGTGTTCCTTAGAGAACTCCACTACCAGGAAGGTTTTTTTGTAATTCAGTGATGGCAGCCTTTGAACATCAGCTTTGTTGAGTTTCACTTGGAAAACAGCTTAGAGAAGGTACATATTGCTTCCTGCTTGTGAAGCAGCCACTAGTTTTATCAGGATGGATTGTGTAACATTGCTGTATCTGCATGCCTGCTGGAGGCACTGACTGTGTCATGTTGATTAACCACAGGGCAATTAATTAACAAGGCACAGCTGGGCTTATTACAGAACAAAAGTAAGGATGCATGTGCTTACCTGGATCAAAACCCAGCAGCAAAGTGCAGCATGCTGGAGACCTGACTGTCAATACTGCTTTTGTTTCTGTTCTGAGAACTTTCTCTTATTACCCAAGACTGAGACCAAACAATAGTTATGATTTTAGCTCTTGTGTTCAGTTGGACATGTGCCCTAGAGAAATGAGACTATAGGAACTATAATAAGGATCAGCTTCTGCTTCTTCCTCTTGTTTGTTATCAGTGTTACTTCAGTTGTTTGCAGTGTGCACAGGTTCCACAGAGGGCTCTCCACAAACATCTCATGTCTAACATGGTCTTCAGTTTCAGACTAAATTGGGCAGTGGATCGAACTGGGAAATGGCAAGAGCTGGAGTATCCAAGTCCTGCATATCCAGCCTTTGCTTGTGGCTCTGGCTATGTGATCTCCAAAGACATTGTTCAGTGGCTGGCAAGCAACTCTGAAAGGTTAAAGACGTACCAGGTAATAAAGAGTTGGTTTAGTTTTTCTGTTTTAAACTGCTCTTGAAACAGCATGTACTGCATGATTTGGAAAAAACATTGCTCAAGTGTTAGTCTTGGTTTCTCCCAGCTAATGCTGGCTTTGACAGTGCTTTTGGTCACTACACTTAGTGTCTGTTCTAGGTCAAAGCACAGATGTTTTGGACTGAGAACCTCTGCAGCTGTAATCTTTGTTTTTGTACTCTGTTCCTCTAAGAGCAATGTATTAACACAGGAAAGCTGGGAGGATTAATTTAACAGCCCTAAAATAGTCAGATGTAGGTTTTTGTAGTTACCATTCTTTACTCCTGGTAGATGGTGCAGCTTATTCCAGGTCACCAAGTCACGCTTTATGCTTTCCTGGTGCTAATATCTGTATTTTTTATTTTAATATGTCATCTCAGGGTGAAGATGTGAGCATGGGCATCTGGATGGCAGCTGTAGGACCCAAGCGATATCAAGTAAGTCTGAAGGAATTGTCTGATCTTACAGAAAGAGAACATGCCAAGTTGTTGTTCCAAGTAGCATAAAATAGGGGAAATGCTTTTTTAAAAAAAAAGAAATTGAAACAACAATTGAACTAAAATCTAGAGGAAAGAAAAAAAAGTTTAAAGATGTATTTAATAGGAAAAACCACAAACCCCCAGAAATCACTGCAGGTTCTCTGATTAGGTCAAGCAAATCAGTTGGGGACCTTTGTGTGCAACATTTATTGCTGGAAATAATTCTTGGAAGTGAAGACTGCTGGAGACTGAATTCTGTTGAAATGGTTCTCTCTCTAACAGGATGGTCTTTGGTTGTGTGAGAAGACATGTGAGAGTGGCATGCTGTCTTCCCCCCAGTACTCTCCCCAGGAACTGAGAGAGCTCTGGAGATTAAAGGAACTGTGTGGAGATCCGTGTAGATGTGAGGAAAGATGATGGGCTTGCCTTGGAAAACAGGGTAGTGTATAATGATCATGGAAAAGTGTTCATTTTGACTCATTCCTGGAACAATAAGAAATATTAGGGTACCTTTTAATGTTGGCTTTCAACTAAAGTGTAACAATATTTGCACATCCCTTTTGATAACTACAAGTGGACTGATACCATTCATTTTCTATAAGTATAGATGTTGATCTGACAAAAACCAAAATGTTTAAGATAAAAAAAATTCCTTTTTATATAACGTCAAAGACCTACTTGTAATTAATAAATGCACATAAGAATGCCAACTAGCCTGTCTTTTTGTAAATTAAAATACTACTGATTTAACTCAGTGTAGAGCAGTACCGGGATCCAGTGGAGAGCTCTATTCAGCACCAGGGCATCTGGTAAGTCTTGCTGCAGCCCGTTCTGTCCTGTCTAAGGGGTTGCCCTCATGTGCAGGGGCTGGGACAGCAGTGGCAGTTAGGATTTATGCTTAGTTTGTTTATACCATTATCATTTTAGATAAAAACAGTATCAAAGTTTGCTTATACCAAATCTTCAACTACTGCAAACTTGGCCTGATTAGGAGGGATTTCTCAGAGCTCCCTGGTATTAGATATGAATCTGAGCTCACACAAGTGAAAGTAAAATAAGATTGAGGAACAGCACACTAAAGAATGTAAAATAAGTAGCATTGCCTTGCAGTGTGCTGAGAACTTATTTATACTGTGGTATGTTAACACTGTAGGGTAGAATAAAGGTCTGTTAGATTTTGACCTTAATAGTCTAAGGGTGTGTAGATACTTCTAAAATTACTGCTGGGTTTTGTTTGCTTTAAGGTTGCTGGATGTAGATGGAAATGAAAAGCAAGTAGCCTCTCAGTGCAGCACTAATCTTGTCTTGTAAGGAAAGAGATTGCAACTAAACCCTGTACTCGGTTCAATAAAACAAACTCTCACCGCTGCAGTGGGAAGGCAGTATAAAATCTTGGCAAAAGGGTTACCTTGAGTTTTATTTAATTGAAGCATTTAAGCACTATTTGGTATCTCTCAAGTAAGACAAATGAGCAGATGCTTTCAGGGAGGCTGATGATTACGCTGAGGAGCTGCAAGTCCACTTGTACAGCCCTCTGGTGCCACGTGTGGAACTCGTAGTTGCCCATGTGTGTCCTGAGGCACAGGCTGTCCGTACTGCCCGAGGGCACTCTGTCACTCTGCCGCAGTTCCTGTGTTGGCTTCTCCTTCAGTCTGGCAAGAGAGTCCCTTCTCACCACCGTACTAACACACAGTCTCCACTTTCTATTGAGTAAAACTGCAAAGGCTTTAGGTCATTGTCTAGTTCAACTTCTTTTCCTTCCAGCTAGAATAAGAAAGGAAAAAAAACCTAATCAGACTTAAACTGAAATCCCTTCATGTAAACCAAATACGTATCAGGTAATTGCAGTCAGGGAGAATCTGTCATATTACAGGAATGAAATTAGGTCCTAAATTACAGCATGAAAACTGCCCTCCTGAAGTGGAATGAATTTCCCTAGGTAGTGTTTTAGAACATGATATTGACCTTTAGCAGCATGAAGTATTTTGTTGTTGAATTACCCATTTTTAACTCACTTTAGAACTTTCGTAGGACAGTTTCAGTTCCGAACCAGGAATTTTAAAGAGGCGATACAGCAGCCCTTTGACCTTCTGAATAGTCATAGATTCTGTCAAGGAAAAAGGAAGAAAAGTTAGTAGAAAAATGCTGCTGCCACTGAGCTGTAACAAAGTACCAGTGTTTCACTTTACTTGTTTACAGCAACAGTGAAAGGCTGTATTGCTGCTTCAGTTCTAACACTGCAATAATGTCTTTGGTACTTGAAACTGTAACTGCTAATATTGTATTGTACTGAAAATGGTTAATCTGTGGCAGATAGAGCAGGATATGCTACCACAGTTTTAAGTGCTTTGATGCCACAGACCAAATTAAAGTGTTACGGCTTCATAACTTTTTGAGTTTGTATTTCTCCATGTTAAACTGAGTGATCTTTGGGGCACATACCAGTCAGGTTCTGACTACCTGCATCTGGCAACTGTTCCATGGAGTTTTCATTACCAGGAATTGGCTTTCCCAGCACAAGTAAGAGAATGTCACCGTGGAACTGGTGCCATTCTTAGGAATGGTATAACATTATTAGTCCCAAACAAATTGTCACAAGAGATGTTTATATTATGAAGTCAGTTATAGGAAGGGATATTTTTCGTAATGGATCTTGAATGAGTAGCTGTAGTTTGTTCTTGAGGAGATACCCATGTTTGCAATAGATATGCTCAATACTTTGATTGAACATTCACTTCTTTTGAAGCTTTATCTAAAGGCACAGCAATAGTGAGTTATTCCTGTAATACCACATGTTTACTTAGACAAATATTTTTCTATCAAACATTTTTGTAAAAGCTGTATCTATCTGATTTTATGCAACTTGTGATAATAAATGTGATTTTTATTTTAGAATAAAGCTTGAGTAAGTCTTTTCTCTCAGACTCTGTTCTGATGCATCTTTCCAAAATAATCAGTTTGATTTAGAACAGTCTTATTCTTTCTAGTCTCACTACAGGCATTAAAACTTCAAAGGACAAATTTGATAGTGGTCAGAACTCGATTTCTAACGATGTAGTAGATACAGACCTCATTATCCTAGATCTGCAAACTATGCAGTTGGCTCTTGCAACTTCACGTTAACACATCCACCAGATTTCATACCAGTTAATTAGCCTTTAATTGCCTCAGTCACATTAATCATGAAACCAGCAGCAGAGGTCATAAGACAACATCAACCTTCAATCTTCAAGCTGGACTGAAAGTAAGTATGAAGGCCAGAAAAATAATGACTTTTTCAGACCATTTCTACCTTTGTCATGTCTTTATATAACAGAGGAAAGTCTTCAGGAGCTGACAAAGCCAGAGGCAGCTGCCATTCTTTAATACAGTTATTTGAAGAGGAGCTGCAAAACAACTGCTTGAACACAAGCCAAGACTTCTTACCTGGTAGCTTTTTCTCTACTGGCTTCTGCTCAGGTTTCTCAGGACACTTAATTGTCAAAGCTTAAGGAAAAACGGTGAGACATCAGTAAAACAACAATAAGCCTGTTCTGGCAGGTGCACAGTTTTTCTAGTCTGTTTTTATTACAATTGTTTCCCTGAGCTCAGCCTGATTGTCTAAAAAAATGAGGATGTAGCCTGCACCTGAGCAGCTAAGATAGCATTCAGTCATTCTCTGAAAAATTAATTTTATTAAAATAATCAATTTTTTATTCATCTGTGGTAAATTAAGGAAAAATATTTTAGAAGTGACTCCCTAATGTTTATGATGGTTTTGGTTAAAAGGAGTATTTACCTAAAATGCTTAATTTCTATTTCTTTTTTTTTAAATAACCTGCAGGAGAATGGAAACTGCTTATTCAGTTTAAAACAGGCTTGTGGCCCTCGATATCTCAAAAGCACTATACAGATAGATTTTAAGGACATTATTAGCCCAATTAAAGGATTTATCCTTAAAAAAAGATATTTATATTACATCCACCCAACTAGATTCCTTCTTCTATTTAGTCTTCCACCAAAATGCATTTAGAGTGCCTTAAAATACTATTTTGCCTGTGGAGAGAAAAAGTTTCTGTTCTTCTGTTATCTTGGAAACACAACAGCTATGAAGTTATGAAGTAACCTAGATTAAGTATGTTGACAGCCCCAAATACCAAAGCTACCCATATTTTTTTGTCTGTCTTAAGAAGTTACTAAAAAAAATATTATCAGAAAACAGTGTAGCTGAGGTTAAAACCTCAGATGTCTTCTGTAATGAAGCCATTCACATTGTCAGAATGGAGTATCCCTTACCTCTATTCTCCATTGTCATAATTAAGAAAATCATTTGGCTTGGGTTGAGGGGGAAATAGAGAGGAATTAAGTCAAACTCACTGATACAGTTAAGAAAAGCAGGATTACAAGCTGGAACTCTGTAACACCTCAAAGGCTTTTGAACCTTTTGTTCTCCATATACACCCAGGAAACACTAAGCTTATAAAATATTCTAAATGCAGAAGGAACAATTTTGACCATTTCTGGTCTCTTACTTAGAAGCTGATTTTTCAGAGTCAAAGGCTGTCGTCCCTTCAGTTCTCCTTCTTCAGGTGCACCATATTCTGTGTGAAGGAAAGTGCACATAGATGTGAACCCTTCAAAGACTAAAACTCAAGAGAAGGCTATAAGAGCACTGTGGTGTAGGATCAGGCCTGAGACTGCTGCCTCAGTTCCCTCAGCACAGAACGTGGTGGGCTCCTGCAACACTGCAGATGTGAGCCTGGAGCAGCTGCTCGAGAGCACCCAGGACATGGAGGTGTTGCTTAAATTCCCACTTTAAAGAAGCCCCAGCACTGCCTGCTCACCCGTAGTGCTGGGAGAGATGGTCACAGGTGTGGGGATCTCTGAGGTACTGAGCCCAAGTTCCCGAGGCACAGTGCCCTGAAAGGTGCAGTACTCTGCAGCCACCCCACAGCAGCCAAAGCCACTCACACACAGGCCTCCCAATGGGGGGGCTTTCCTAAGGCTGTAGCAGCACATGGAAAAAGCTTCAAGGGGAAAAGAAATTAATTAAAGACAGACCAACTGGTACCACCATAATGCCAGAATTGAGGAAATGCTGCTTTTACTTGTACTTACTAAGACAAAGTGATGGGTATCTGGGATGGGCAGCAAGAAATTCTTCACTTGGCTTGTTTTTCTCTGGGTTCCAATGCCCACCAGCTGCTAACCAGTCATTTCCAAATATTTTGCGATAATCAAGCTCTGCTCCTCTTCTTTCAGCAGGAAGGATCTGTACTGACACAGGAATGGCACATAGTATAATTATATCACTTTCCAAAGAATAAAATCAAATTAATGACACTGACTCCTTGGTATTATTTGGTGTTCAGTATGTTTAATGATACCAAAAATCTTACAAACCATAATCTTCAAATCCTGACTGATCCACAGATTCAGTACATTTTAGAGCCATTAAGAACTCTACAACACCTAAGGCACTGACTGAGCCATAAATGAACATCCAAGCAAAGATCTTGCTGCATATGATGACACAAGGATGGGTTTTGTAGCTATGGATGAGACACTGCTGCTCTCCTTTATAATAATGTTTGCTGAAAGTTTGATTTGGTTTAGAGAATGATACTTTCCTGTTGCAGAAAGCACATGTTGGTATTACTGTCACTGAAACAGATCCAACTATGCCACTTTTTCTTTTTTTTTTTTTTGAAAGAGTATGGTTTTTGTTAGGAGTTCTGCAACTTCAACACAACACAGGTGCTTGAAAAACCCTACCACTGACCCACCTTCTCCTAGTTCCCCCTGAGTTAGCAACATTCACAAAAGAGGGCTTGGTCTTGTAGCCCTACCAACTACCCCACTGATGTGGGTGATGCATTAGTTGGCATTTTATTTTTCCTGCATGCAAACAATCAGCACCCTTAAAAGAAACTGAGAACAATTCCTTAGACTTGTGCAATTGAAATATCACATACCTCACAGTTGTTCAAAACCTCCAACTGACTAATCTTGGCAATAATTAGCTGTATCAGGGTCTCTGGGTTCTTCTCTGTGTCCATCAAGGGGTTATTGTTACACTGCAGTGACCGCAAACTCGGCAGTTTATCAAGCTCATTGATAGATGACCACTGAAATGCAAGGGAACAGCCTTTTGAGGAAACATAAAACATCATTTCAGAACAATACACAGTAATATTAACTTTTCCTGTGCAATAAACATGACTGAAAACATTCTTTTGATCATCAGAACCAAGTACTTGGATCCTGTTCATTCAGCTGAGGAAAGAACTGCACTACATTTAATTAAAACAAAACAAAACAAGGAGCTAGTGAGAATTTCAGTTCCTTAGAATTGTGAGGTAGCAGAGGGATATGACTAGCTACCATAAACTGTCTCACTGACACGTTAAGAAATGTTTTTACAATTTTAAATTATGCCTCTGTGTTGACCAAAGTCTTCAATAGTTATCTCAGAATCCTACAATCAGAGAAAATTTTAAAAAGCAAACTCCAAGTTATTTTTAAAAAAAACTACATGTATTTAAAAAATGAGAAACTATCACAATGCAACCTACCTGTGATATTTTATTGTCATTTATTGCAAGGCGTTTTAGCGAAGGAAACATTTTAGTCTTGCATCCTAGGAAAAAAGAGTAGATTAAAAAAAAATGAAAAATTATACAAACAATTATAAAACTATAAATAAATTACTTCTTTTACATACCAAATCCAGCATCGGGAAAGTGTATAGAAGATATGCCAGTGTTTCTAAGTATTAGCTGTTCTAATCTGAAATTTAATAGACATGATGATCACCGTACGTGGAACAGGAAGCTTTTTGTAAAGAAATACTACTGTATTTTTTTTAAATAAAGATGTACAACTTCTGACATGGTGCATAATCACTGACAGACAAACAGCAGCCTCACAGACAGTACCCTGACTTCAGCAGTGTTCAGGGAACAAAATTTTCAGACTAAGTGCAACAATTTCAAGCTTTCAGAATGGCTCCTGGTTTTAAAATGTGTGATTTTAATAGCTTGTGGCTGCTTAAAATCATGGCTGCTATTGTGGTGTACAGTGAAAGATAATTCCACAAATCAGCAAAGTGTGGTAAATCTCTTTCAGAAGTATTTAATGAAAAGCAAATAAAACACAGCTTAAGAATGTGTTATTATACAACAAAAGTAGGATTATATTAAAATAGCTCAACTAAATAATGTACTTACTCTCCTCAAGAGGGCAAAATGCCACCACTTCAAGATCTCATAAATCTTTCATACAACATCCATACTATCATATTTCAGTCAGCACAGACTATGGATATTCATATCCAGGACAAAGAATTTCCAGCAAATTTGTTTACAGCTACCTGGGGAGATGTGCTATTAGATGCAACTGATTTCCATCCAGTAACTGGTTGTCTGAAAGGTCTAACAGCTTCAGGGTCTGAAGGACATCATCAGGCCTGACATATTGGAAAAAAAGAAAACAAAACAGAAACACACAGCATTTAAAGCTATTGGCTAATGAAAACTATTTTCCTAAGTGCATGCACATAATTATGTCCGTTTATAAATGTTTTCGACTACATCATGTGAAGTTTGCATCAGTTACTTTAGAATTATGTCATGGTGATGTCAACGTTACAGAAATGTAACTTTATGTACTACATAACTGTGGCACATCAGTCACTAATGACTGACTTACGTTACTCACCTTTCCAAAACTGTAATACTATTAGAAGAAAGGTACAACTCTTCAAGTGCTGGCCATCCTTGAGCACAAAGGAGAACCTAAGAGCAAAACTTTATTTAATGTAACAAATGTTGGGAAAAATATTCCAGAAATTATACTTCATGGAAATTTGCTCTGAACATGATCAGAACAAGCTGTAGCTCCCAAAACCAGACAAAACAATCAGTAAAGATTTCCTAGTCTTCCCTTTCTTCTAGATGGCTCTCCTGTGCCTGGATCCACCAACAGAGATGACATCAAAGGGTTGCTGCAGTGACAGGACTTACAGACTGAGGCTGGAGGCTGCCCTTGCAGCTGAGGCTCTGTGACCTGGAAATTCAGGTGATTTCATTCAGAGGGTTGGAGTGACCAGGTTTTCCCTGTGAGGTAAGGAAATGGCACTACAAACTCTATATATGTACAGAAGTTCCAGAACCAGCTACCAGGTCTGGAACTTCTGCTCTTCTCAACAGGCCTGACAGAATTTTTTTAATATCTTAATTTATTGAAGCTTGAAGGCTTCTCTATGATGGGATTCTGCCAGCCTGTGAACCCAATAAAAACCAAGAATTGCATTAATTCAACACATCAACAATCCTGAAGTTCTCAAGTTCTCTAAAGAAAACAAACTTGTTCAAAAAGGGCCACAAATTGAACAAAGATGCATTTAGTTTAGATCTTATGCACTGAAATTACATAAAAATTATTACTTTATACAAATTCTTTTGCCAACATCTATGGCAGGTTACTAAACTTTTAAAAATAAACACTTATTACAAAGCAATAGAAATTGCTGGCATAAAACAGAATCTTGTATGCAATTGTCAAAGTGTCAAAAATGGCAGTTTTAGCACATGAAATTCCATAAGCACTGTAACTGCTTTTCTACAGATTTGTGCCTGCAAGTGGCAAATTACTCTTTTCTCTGAGGTTTTTCTGGTGTGTCTTCTCCAGAGTCAAATTAAGCATGAGCTCATCCTGCTACTCCTTCTTTGGTTAGGAAACTTAGAGGGGCTCTTTCATCCATCTACATTCCTATTTTCTGGGAATTTTTAGGTAATAAACTATTTCTAAGCCCCCACCTCTCTTCAAAATGGGATTGTAACTGACTAGCAGATTCAAAGCTTTTGGGATGCAAGCACAGAGACATACAGATGCACAGTGCAATCACCAAAAGCTTGTTTTAGAGGAGGTTACAAAGGCGACAAACAGTGAAGTTCAGAGATCTGGACAATCCAATTCAATCTGTTATGTTTACAGTTAACCCCTCCTATGAATGTCCACTGTCCTTGGCACCATTCTCTCTGTTACAGTTGTATGAAGTCACACAGCTGGAAGTACATCCAGCTGTCTCATATATATAACACAAAGTGCTAACACTGACATCTCTTACAAAGGCTGCGTTGGTGAGGCCACACCTTGAGTGTTGTGTTCAGTTCTGGGCCCCTCAGTTCAGGAAGGATATTGAGGTGCTG
>JAOXXN010000446.1:45001712-45015998 GCA_026770055.1 Myrmophylax atrothorax | reverse complement strand
GACAGTGAAGTCCTCAGGACTAGAACCTCCAGCCCCCGATATTCCCAGGAGGTCTCCCATCCAAGTACTGACCGGGGCTGACCCTGCTGAGCTTCCAAGATCTGACAGGATCAGATGTCAGGAGTCAGAACATATCAGCAATAATAAAAAACAGAGATAAATTCTTAAGACTTTAAAGAAAATGAAAATATATTTACTTTGCACATTTCCTGTGCAGAAAAAAAATTTCTAAAACTTCTCATGAAAAAAACACGACCAGGTTTGCAAACCCAGAGGGCAAACAGACAGCTACTGCTAAGCCTGATTTAAAAATGCTCAGCAAGATGTTTAACAGGTGTTACTAGTGCTTTCTGAGGCAGGCTGCAAACTCCTGCAGCAGTGTCACAGCAAGGCCTTGGCTTCTGAGGGGCCCATCTGCCAGAGCCAGGCAGCCCCCACGCACAGGCCCCCAGAGAACACACAGTGAATTTGGCTGTGCCTGCTCCAAAGGTGGCCTCCTGCTGCAAACCAGGCTCACTGCACATATGCAATGGGGATGCACACACATGCTACGTCAGCTCTGCCCTGGGGGAAGAAACTGAGCTTTAAAATCAACAGAATTAATTGCCTGAGATGTCACAAAACTGTGTGAGGGCATCTTATGACACTGCAAACCTACGTTTCTATACTCCCTGTTTCTTCTTTTCTATAAAAGTAATCTGAGTAATTTTTTTTACCTTCAGTCTAGCTGCTTAAATCTATGCATTTTCTTCATGTCTCCCTAGCCAACAAACCAATTTGCATAAAAATGATGCAATCTCTTATGTGGAACATGCTGACAACTGCCTACATTCCTGTAAATGTTTAATGTCTGAAATCTATATTCTATTTTTCAGACAACTGATTTTTCTGATTTTACAAAACTCCAGACAACATCCATCTGTCCCAAACACTTCTCCAGAACTTAATTTTATATAGATGCTAAACTCCTAAAGTTCTGTCTTTCTTTGAAAAGGGATGTCTGAAATATATAGCACACACACAAGTTGTTTAAGAACAAGATTTCAAAAACCCAAAAAGTATTTAAAAACTTATGTCCCATTAAAATGAGTCTTGAGGTATCCAGTTACCTTTAGAAAGCTAAACCCTGAGCCTCTTCTTTTTTGTTCCTGCCCCAAAGGAAAAGAAACCCAAATATGAATATTTATACCTGACATTAAGTGTTTCCAGATTTGGAACTTGAGAAGCAATAGCTATTACTGTTTCCCAAGATGATATCAGATTTTTTGATAGGTTAATATGCCTCATATCTGAAATTTCATGTTAAGAAAAATAAACTTAAATCCAAACTTCCTTTTTCAGAAAGTAGAATTAGGGGTTTGTTTTCAATTAAATAAACAGAAATAGATTACACTTGTTTGGGCTAAGAGATACTACTACTCAGTTACAGCAAATTTTGTTTTGATTTGTGGTATGGACATGGCTTATAATTTTATAAAAGAGCTTCACTTTACAAATCCTAAAACAGATTAATTTCTGTACTGACAGGAACTCATCAGCCCTTACAAATAAACAAATAATACCTGTGTTGTATTTCTGTAACACTGTCACAACACACACTATACTGGACACATTACTTGTTGTATATTGAAAACCTCTGGAGTCTACAGAAAATATCAGTTGTAATTCTATGGGGTTATCTCTTCTAGGGATAAATTTAAAAAAAGACCCCATTGCTGAAGTCTTATGGAATTGCAAGTCACAGTAGCAACCTATGACAATACTTATATTTTTATCCATGATTTGCATTTCCTCTCAAAAATTGTAGCATCTACTTTTTAACTGTGTCAGTACTGCATTAAACTTCTAAACTACAGTTTCAATAATTTTTTTAATAAAAGGATACAAGTATCATTCACTGAAGTGAACACTTGGAATGCTAAAGTATGTACTTTACTTGTGGTATCATGCAATGTAGCAAGAAAGGATACTGGCACAGGTTCTGCTGATTTCCTCTGTCTCACCAGCGTGGCTCACTGCACACTCACGCACCGAGATATCTACCAGCTTGTTCAGTTGTCTGAATGGGAAAGAACATTCTGTTAGTTAATCTTCAAACAAAAACAGGTATGTTATATAAATACCTGGCTGGTACAACTAAATAACATCATTTTTACACATACACTCTCCTCTGGAATTAGCAGTGTGCAGTTTGCTACACTGCACCATCATTTGTACTTGAAAACTTCTCTATTTTTTGTCTTTACATCACTACTACAAAATAGGTCTGGTTGAACCACAATTCCCACCCCTCATCCCCTCCCCCAAAAAACCCTCATCCAACTGAAATAAAGAGTGATAAAACAGATTAAATATAGCTGTGTGAATTGGAATTGAATTAGCAGTTCCAAGTTAAACAGGTTTCTTGTAATACTTTTTGCAAGAGGTTCTCAGTTATTTGGGCATTCTTTGTATCACTTATCAAATAAATAAAAAAAAATACTGCTTGGTATGTTTTGGGAGACAAAGGGAGAATAGTTGTCGAATATCAGCTCAGAAAGAGACTGCCACCTATTGAACTAATACATCTCTACTGCTGGAGGCCATTAAAGCTGCAATTTATTACACATCATTAAGTTACTTCCTTTCTTACTCTTCCAGGTACATGAACATGACATGAACTGACTGAAAGGCTTCTTCACTGGCAGTACAGTGACCTTCTGCTTTCCCTCTCTTAAATACAAAATCATTAGTGATATGAGTAAACAAAGATTAAATAATGCTAAATAATATTAAAAGAACATTAAAATACATCTATTTAAAAAGGACCATGCACGTGTATGATGATTGTCAATATCATAATTCATCTCTTGTTCCTCCCCAGACATAATCCCAGTTCCTGTCTGTAGAGCCTGTACATTTTGAAGCCACAATAGGAAGATTTCTTGTCTCTTCCAGCACAGTGAAGTCTGGCTTACTTTTAGATGTGACAATATCATATGCATGGCAGTCAGCTTCCTTTCCTTACAGTTGAAATACTACTTGACTGATCAATAGCTAATAATGTATCTTAGATTTTCATATATTATACTTGCCTTTGCTGTTCTGCAACAGAATCCATGCCAACAAATTCCACAGTCTTTGTTCCAAATACCACCATGTTCTCTGTCCCATACTGAACATCTTGTTTATCATTCAATCCGTACCGATCCTTTACTGCAGTGAGAAAATCTACTCCAAAATTCGCCTTGTTTGGCCGGATAAATGATCCTCCTTTAGGATGCCTGGAACAGAGGAGCCAGGAAAAGGTGATACATGAAAAGCTGTCACAACAATGACTAGTCTCAAGAGTACTCATTATTACTTTTTTAAAAGAAGACTGGGAACCAAAGCAGTCAAAAGGCATACGGGCTAATTTTAAACATCACTATTCCTACCCGGTGAGACCAGCTAAGATTTTTCAATGTATCTTTTACAGTATTTGACAGAAGAGTTCAGATTGTGAGATGTCATGAGAACTGAAGCACCAGCTCTCCAAATGTATGTACACATCAAAATTACAGTGTCAGGGCTATTACTGGAAAGTACTGGTCTTTTGTTTCCAAAGTCATTATGAACTCAGTTTCTCTAGAAAATTTTTTACCTATGCAGAGACACAAAGTCACCTAAATCATGCAACAAACGTGCCTGGAGTTGTATCACAACCTAAGGCCCATAAGAAGACTCAGGATAGTCATTGCTACACCATATTTGACTCGCATAATTCACTTGTAATTCTAAGAGAAAAAAAACCTTGTCCTTCAATCCACACAAATGACACAAGATGCAAATTGTAGCACTTGAAACTCTTACACAAACTCAAACTTCTAGGAATTCTGATACTAACTTGGTAATCATTTTTAAACTGAATATTCAACAGAAATATCTAGCTAATAATGTATATTCTACACAGTCCTATGAAGTTTCTCGAGCACTGAAAAAGCTTTATTGCATGACAGTTTCTTCCCATGCAATTGTATTGACATTTTCTATAAAAGTTAGCAAGGAAACACAGTACCCACGAAGAACTAGCAGAGGTAAGTTATGGGAATGGTATCACAGAGGAGATGGAGGATCTCATAGGAGGATCAGCCAGAAGACAGCAGGGAGAAGGTTGGTAGCTATGATTACCTGCCTGCCATCCAGCAGAGAAAAGGACTGACTTTGGTAGGAAGTATCCAAGTAGAATATTGCTTATGTGACTAAAACTTCTCTTCTCAAAACAGCATGTAAACATCAAGTGGCTAATTAGAAATCCATAATCCATCAATGCTATAAAGTTCAAAATTCTCTTAGGAAAAAAAACAGTAACTAGAGACTGTGAATCCTATGGACCTATTAGAAGTAGATGGAATAGCTTGGTCACCATTAACATTTCTGATACTTATTTAAGTACTCTCATATCCTACAGAAGGATCTGAGTAGAAAATAGGTATTATTTACTTTCAATATATTTTCAGTCTAGTTTTGTAGTGTCTAAGTTTTGAGTGCAATAATTACCAAACAAGCAGAAAGGTAAACTTGTAGAGAATGTAAATCTGGTATGTACTGTTCATGTTTGATAAGCATTTTCAATACTCTAAATTTTTAATCCAGTCACCTTCTCTTAAGAATTTTCCTTCTGAAGTTCTTCATAGCTTGCAAACATTTGACTAGTTTAAGTGTTATGTGACTCACTCTAAATACGACTTCTTAAAACAGTAAATTACATTTTCACCACCTTAACATGTCTTACCTGCAAAGTATATCACTTTTGCATTTAATTAAGTCAAATGGCTTCATAGATGGCAGACAGTGCAAGATTGTACCTGGGGCTCTGGAAAAAAACCTCTCGTACTCTTGTCTATCTGTAATTCATCCTAGGTCCTGCTGTATGTTTACTGACCACAACTGCCCATTTTCCTATCACCTTGATTCTCCCCATTTTGTCATCACCATCTCTATGCACTCAATAGTTCTGCTACTTTTTTGGCTCTGCTCTCCTCAAGCTTCTGACCAGAACTGATTTAAGATGCACAAATATGTACCCCTCCTGTCATGTTATTTAACCCTGGCATAACCAAGCCCTTTGGGTCTCTCTATCACCATACCCATTCCTTAGCCTGCTTCTGTCCTCTCAAGTCACCACTTCTATTCACACCTCCTTCCTCATTGTCTTTGCAGGAGCCAGCTCTATCCCTAGGGAAAAAAATGCAAAGGAAACTAGCCACCTTGCTCCTTCCACGCAACAGAGAAGTATAGTGTATTTATTTCTCAAGACTCTTCTATTTTTGTTTTGATCACAAGATGACAGTGTTTCTCCTGCTACATTCACTTTGAAGTACTATGCATGCTATTCTCTAACATACCCTTAGTACAATTCCACAGCCTAAATTTCTTTTTCAGTCCCATTTTATTAATTTGATCTACCTTTTCAGGAACTGTCACAAAGGACAGGAAAGGGGACTGCAATAGGAACATATTTTCAGACCAAATGATTGTGTATTCAAGGAGAGAGATCCCTGTAACTCATTTTCCCTAAAATGCACTGCCTGCATTAACATTCACACTAAGGGCATATGAACTGTACAGGCAGTATGTACATACCAAACAAATAAGGTACAACACCTGGACTAATGAAAAAGAACACCTATTAGCAATCAGTCTCCTCAACTGGGAACTAAAGAGATAAATCCAAAGAGTCATCCAGCACTGTGTATCATAAGGTGGAAGAGCCTGCGGACTACTGATCGACCTGACTTAAGCTGACACTCAGAAGTCTGAGAATAGGAATTTTGCTCCCATGTATGTAGAATGTATTGCAGCCAGGACAAAACACTGTATGGAAATGAAGTGGTAGAAGACATGGCCCAATTTAACTAAGCAGAAAATGTGGCATATGCCCAAGTGGGGCTCTGCCAACCAACTGCCTCTGGTCAATACCAACAGTTCCTACTGACCGTTAAAACAGAGAGGTTGACCCCAATCTCAGAAGTCATCTTGTAGGACACTTCCTATTCATGACCCGATACCCTGAGGCATCACAGCCCATCTGTTGGTGCGCCCAGGGCAGTTCAAAGATATTCATTAAAACTTGGATTAGCTATCAGCTTTCACTGAACAAAGAGTGATGGCATCATTCTTTACTAACATAAAATAAAGGGGTGGCACTGTTAATCACTACAGGTACACAATGGCTCTCCATATGCCAGGAAATGTCACACACACAGTATCCAAAGGGCAGTGCAGGAGTACATAAACCATAACAGTTACACACTTGACTTGCTGTCTGAATGCAGAAGCAAGGTTCTGAGCCAAGGAGAGAGAGAGATTTCAGCTTTATCAGCCTGGCAGTAAATGTGGATCAAAGGGCTTCTTTGTCCAGAACTGGCTGTATGCAATGATTATCTCCAGGCAATTATCATCACAACTGGAGCAAATACACTACAAGGCACCTAAAGTGTCATAAAATGTAGCTGCTCTTAAATCCATGCATGTCTCTTCTAGACAGGCTCTGAACAGATCTCTCCTTCTAGGGGAAGGTGCTCAACAGACCAAACTTCTTTTCCAATCTACACACTGCAGTAAAGTAAACCCTTCAAGTTTTAGAACAGGCTGTGGCATCACACAACACTTATAAGTGACACCTAACACTAATCTGCTACGGTGTATCAAATCCTGACTGAACAGCGGATGCTTTGCAAGTATCACCAAGAATGTCAAACTCTTGCAAGTTTATCATAGTTAAACAGACATGAAAGCTGAGTCTGAGATTTTGCAAAACAAGGAAAGACAGACACCTGCAGTTCCAGATGCTATTTTTAGGGCTCTGCTGGTGCACAGGACCCATTTGAACAGTGGTTAGGGACAACAGTTTTGCTTCAACACAGTTCCACTGGCTGCAGAAAGCAGAGGTCTCTGATGGATACAGTGACACAGGGAAACAATCAAAACTTCCTAAAGGAAACCTTCTCAGGATAAAAAGGATCTTGGGAATGCATTCACCCTTTGCTAAATGGCAATCACTTTTTCTTCATAGACACTAAAATGATATTGACATCTTTACTGTATTTGAGGAGTTCGTTTGTGCTTTAAGTAGATATTCCTGGAAGTGAATCTGTCATTCTTGTAGGAAAAAAACCTAACAATATAAACAGATCATCTTCCTTCATGGATAGGTCATCTTCAGTACCATCATACAACAGGTACAGGACAACCAGGGGATCAGGCCCAGCCAACAGGGATTTATGAAAGGCAGGTCCTGCTTGCCCAACCTGATCTACCTCTATGACCACAGGCGGATGATGGAAAGGCTGTGGATGCTGTCTAGCTGGGCTTTGCTAAAGCCTCTAACTCCATTTCTCACATTCTCCTGGTGAAACTGGCTTCCCATGGTGTGGATGGGTGCACTGTTTGCTGAGCAAAAAACTGGCTGGATGGCTGAGCCCAGAGAATGGCAGTGAATGGAGTGACATCCAGCTGTGGATTGGTCACTAGTGGGGTTCCCCAGGGCTCAGTGTTGGGGCCAGTTCTGTTTAACATCTTCACTGACAACCTGGATGAAGGAATTGAGTGCACCCTCAGCAAGTTCACAGATGACACCAAGTTGGATGGAAGTGTTGCTCTGCTGGAGGGTCAGAAGGCTCTGCAGAGGGATCTGGACAGGCTGGATTGATGGGCCCAGGCCAGCTGTATGAAGTTCAACAAGGCCAAATGCTGGGTCCTGCATTTGGGTCACAACAGGTTCATCCAGCACTACAGGCTTGGTGCAGAGTGACTGGAAAGCTGCCCAGTGGAAAAGGACCGGGGGATGCTGCTTGACAGAGGCCAAATATGAGCCAGCAGTGTCCCCAGCTGAACAAGAAGGCCAACGGAATCGTGGCCTGTATCAGCAATAGTGTGGCCAGCAGGATCAGGGCAATGATTGTCACCCTCTACTCGGAACATCTCCAGCTGCATCTTGGGGACTGTGTCCAGTTTTGGGCCCATCACTCCAAGAAGGATATTGAGATGCTGGAGTGTGTCCAGAAAATGACAACAGAACTGTTGTTGAAGGGTTTGGAGAGTAAATCATATGAGGAGCAGCAGAGGGAGCTGGGGTTGTTTAGCCTGAAGAAAAGGAGACTCGGAGACTACTGCTCTCTACAACTACCTGAAAGGAGATTATAGCCAAGTGGGTGTTGGTCTCCTCTCCCAGGCAACAACTGACAGGATGAGAGGAAATTACCTCAAGTTGTACCAAGGGAGGTTTGGATTGAATATTAGGGAAAATTTCTTCACAGAAAAGGTTGTAAAGCATTGGGAACAGACTGTCCAGTGAAGTGGTAGAGTCATAATCTCTGGAACTGTTGAAAAAACATGTGGTTATGGCTCTTGAGGACATGGTTTAATGGTGAACATAGTGGTGGTGGCAAGTTGATGGACTTGATGATCTTAAAGGTCTTTTCCAAGCTAGAAAAACTCTGTAATTCTTTTGAACAGGAACATAACAGTGACGCACCCTTGGTCACAACTGCTGTCTATACACAACTTAAAGCTTACTGAAGAAGAAAAAACTCAAAACCTGTAATGCCTTTGACATGGATAACTTGGTATTTCAGGATTCCATTAAGACACAAAAGTCAAAGTTACCACCAGAAGAAAACTTAGTAACACAAAGTGGAAAAAAAGGCCACAAAGATCTGAGCATCAATTGCAATTCTGCCACTCTAAAACCATCACAGAAACAAGCTTTCCTCCATTTCTCTGGCCTGCTGTGAAAGTCAAACCTGGGGAAGGAGATTGCAATTCAATATGGTCAATACTTCTAGTTACAGGATCTGCTGAAATACCAGGGTTCCTCTAGAAAGTGATCTGGGAAAAACAAAACATTCTCTATTAGGACTCAAAGTACTCTAAATGTGTGATACAACAGAATGTTATGCCTGTCTTGTGAGGTAAGCAGGGAAGTAGGTCCATCTACTGCTGGGGAATAAGCACATCTCCCCCAGCAAAATGGCACCAACCAAATCAGCTGCTAAAATAGCAATGCCTGTGTAAATGTGTGAATGGAATACCCATAACTGCTGAGGGGAGGGCTAATGAGGAAGATGGCCCTTCTGCCAAATTAATGGAGGGATGGGAGGTCACTCTACTTGACAGGAAGCATAAAAGAAGCCTGAACCCCTGTAACTGTGGGGAGAAAGAAAAGGCTACCAGAGCAGCAGGCAAAAAGCTGGTTTGATGCTGTCAGAAGTCACTCCAGCAGCAGCAGCACATCTCTGCCTCGGGCAGACAGAGCTGCCTCCTGGTCAGATGCCGACGGGAGCCTGTGCCCAGTTACTGGCTCCTCCCAGCCATTGCAAGGAGCAATATATGTGCCCACATCTCACTGTGCACGTGTGACCCCAGAGGTGCTTTCTACCAGCACATCAGGAAGCAGCGCAGGGATACAGACCTGGAGCACCCACGTGTCCCACAGGAGCTGTGTGTGGCTAAGGCACTGGCATTCCCAGGGAAGAAGTGTGTGCTTGTAACCCACACCTCTCAGGAGGGCACAGGCACTCAGCTGTGTAAATGGGTCTGTGGGACAAGAACCTATTGCAAAGCATACTCATGTTTCAAAGGCTGTATACAAATTTTAATGTTGTTTTAATGCTTGATTACTGCTCATTTCTTTTGAAGGACTGTAGAACACATTTTAATTACATCAGACACTGCTGCAACTGACGTCTAAAATAACAGCTTCCTTGGTTATTAAGAAACAAGATCCTATTATGAGGGGAAAAAAAGCCCATACAAAAACACCACTAGAGTATGCTTTGCCATTTCTACCTGATCCAGAGTTCATGAACATACTCATGATGTCAGCATATTTTGAAATATGGCTGGTTTGTTCTTTTGGTTTCATATTCTTAAGATGTTTAATTATTACCACATAATATATGACTCAGATAAATGTACTGCCATGAAACATAAAAGTTTAGGTCATATTTTCAAAGAATATAAAGACTACACAGATCAAAGACAGTAAAGACTATAAAGATCACATACAGCTGTAAGCAGACCTACTGTCTCAGATAAGGACTACAAAAATGATTCTCTGGTAATGTGAATCTCAAATTCAGTTTTACTTTTCTCTTATGATCTTATTTTCAAATGTCACTCTGAAAGGTGTATTTTTAAAGCACTATTTTCAAAATTGCCCTAAAAATAATTTTAAAATGTTCTTCCAGTGCACTTGTTTACAGTGCAAGCTACTCAATCAGCTGCTTCTGCTTATCAGAATTTAGAGAGTGAGCAAAGTAGGCTTGTAGGCAAAGGATACTCGTGATAAGGTTTACGGGGAAAAAAATAGAAATGTCATGAGGTTTATATATGTATATACATATACAAAGAAACATTATTCCCTGCCTAAACATAGTAGTAAAAAAGTGACATTTTAAGCTGTGGGAGGGTTTTTTTTGGTAAAATAAGGTAACCATTTTTTACTTAAGTTTGCCTGTACCTTCACAATTGGTACAAGAACTACAAATCTGGAAGACTGCTAGAACTACTAATAATTCTCTTAGACTCTAGAAGGACTTTTTCTGATTGGAAAAAAGCAGAATACAAAGACCAGGTATTGTAAGAACATGTTGAAGACCACAACATTGACATTTATTACAGGTATATTCAGCTTCACTCAAAAAGTTGATTCTTACATCAAGAATTGAGATCACTGAGATCTCATCTTCTGGAAGCACACTAATGGTTGCCAGAAACCCAAGAGTCTCTACATATGCTTTTCTAAAAAATACATTTTGTTCTCTCATTCTTCACCACTTCAAAGATCAGGAACTCACTGAGCCAGCAGTCTATAGTATTTAAGAGCCATTGATGACTTTTCTTCTATTAATTTATCCAGTTACTATTTAACTCACAAACCTTTAGCTGTTGCAGTGTTCTCTGACAACTTGTTGCAGTTAATATCAACCCTAGAGTCCTGTATTCCACAATTTCAAATATATTCAGTGCTCAAATCTTAACACTTAAATGTAATGTCTCTGCATACTCAGAAATCCCCCACAGCTACACTATGTTTTGCATGTACTATATGCACTGAACATACTTAACAATTCCTCAGTGATACAAATATAACCCAAATAATTAATAGGAACTTGGTATTATCCCTTAACAAGATACATGCAAGTCACATGAAGTCAAAACCTAGACTGTATTTGAGACAGTTAATATGAGTAAATATTTCACTTCAGAATTACCTAAGGAAGGTTAGTAGGAACTACTGATTTCCTAACTAAACTAGAAGTTCTAAAACCAACTGAAGGTAATATTGATAACATCCAAAAGTCCCATCTTATTACATACATCTAAAAACATGACTTGTATTTTCTAAGTATTTACCACATTCTAATACCTGTAGCAGGATTAATAACAATGCAACAATGGCTTAGCTAGTGACAGTACTCAGAATTAGGACCTTTTTAATATCAGCCAACTGATAACAGAAGGGTTTGACCTAAAAACTGCAAAAGTGCATCTTCCCATGACCATCTGGTCAACGTGCATGACATGCCAACGCTGTGAATCAACTCACCTGCACTTAAAATACTGTGTCCCTTCATAGCTGCCATCATGCTTTCCTCTCTGAGGATCATCCCATTCCACACCCAGCCAAATTCCTAAAAAAAAATGGTAGATACATTTTAAAATTTATGGCATCATATCCATAGAAATTATGATTGGAAGGAAACTCTGCATTTCACCCAGCACTAAAACAAGCCAGCCAGGTAAGTCACTACCTAGCAAGGTCCTGAAAATATCCAAGGAGAGAAAGATTCCAGCATTTCTGGGCAGCCTATTCCAGTGCTGCATTACTTCTGCAAAAAAAAGATTTCCCTGCTGTGGCCATTGCCCTTTATTATATAATCTAAAATTAGCAGGAAGAATTAGGCTCTGACATCTTTGTGACCACCTGCCAAATAGCTGCAGGAAGTTATGAGATGCCACTTTTTCTTCTCTTCAACACATTAACCAATCCCAGACTCCTCAACCTCTCTTCACCTGATACTAAGTCATTGATTACCACTTTTCCACTTGACAACTTTCGACCCATTTTAACAGTCTGTTCATCTGGCTGGTATTTCTCCAGCTTCTAAATAAGACACTATTAAGAGACTTAATAAAGTAAAGGAATACTATATCACTTGTTCTCCCTTGGTCCACATTCCCAGTTATGTAATCACAGAAGGTAATTAGTTTTGCCAAGCACTTGTTTTTCTTTATAAGTATCAAATATTCCCAACTACCATTTTGTCCTTCATAGGCTTGGAAATGGATTTCGAGGGAACGTGCTACATGGTTATTCCAGAAACTGAAGCTTATGAATCTACAGTTCCCTGGTCATTCTTCTCACCTCTTTTAGATCTCTATGCAACACTAGTCTCCTTCTAAGCATCAGCCATCTCCCCATACTGTCACCACAATATTTGAAAGGTGACACGTAGTGCTCTCACTATCAGACTGGTCAGACCTTTCAGCGAGCTGAGCTGAGTCTTATCTGTCCCCATAAATTTGAGAATGTGTGGTGGGTTGATCTGGGCTGGGTACCAGGTGCCCACCAAAGCCACTCTGTCACTCACCCTCCTCAACTGAACAGAGGAGAAAAAATAGAACAAAAGGCTCATGAGTTAAGGACAGGGAGAGATCACTCATGGATTGCTGTCATGGCCAAAACACTCAGCTTGGGAAATTAATTAAATTAATTACCAATCAGAGTAGGATAATGAGAAGTAAAACAAATCCTAACACCTGACCCCACAACCCTCTCTCCTTCCCAGGCTCTACCTCCTCCCTGCTAGCAGTGCAGGGACACGGGGAATGGGGGTTATGGCCAGTTCATCACAGGTTGTTTCTGCCACTGCTTCCTCCTCAGGGAGAGGAGTCCTTCCCCTGCTCCAGTGTGGGGTTTCTTCCATGGCAGATAGTACTCCAGGAACTTCTCCAATGTAAGTCCTTCCCATAGGCTACAGTGCAGTCCCTCACAAACTGCTCCAGTGCAGGACCCTTTTTCCATGGGGTGCAGTCCTTCAGGAGCAGTCTGTTCCAGGGTAAGTCCCCGACAGGGTCACAAGTCCTACCAGGAAACCTGTTCCAGTGTGGGCTCTTCTCTTCATGGGTCCACAGGTCCTGCCAGGAGCCTGATCCAGCATAGGCTTCCCATGAGGCCAACACTTTCTTTCAGGCAACTACCTGCTCCAGTTGCCTCCATGTCTCCTCCATGGGCTGCAGGTGGATCTCTGCACCCATTGACCTTCATGGGCTGCAGGGGAATCTCAGCTCTGGCTGAGTCTGGAGCACCTTCTCCCCATCCTTCACTCATCTCAGTGTCTGCCTACTTCTTCCTCTCACATATTTGTACTGTCTTCTTTGGCCACAATTACATCTGCACAATGACTTTTTTTAACTTTCCCTTCTTAAACACTCAGAGTTGTTACTACCATTGCTGATGGGCTCAGCTTTGGCCAGCGGCAGGTCTGCCCTGGGGCTGGCTAGCACTGGTTCTGTTGGACATGGAAGAAGCTTCCAGCAGCTTCCCACAGAAACCACTCCTGTAGCGCCCCGCGCCATCAAAGCCTTGTCACACAACACAATACAACATGTTTTCAAAGGAGGACCCAGTCTGTTGATCTGCTGCTGCTGCTGCCTGTCTCCCACTTTCCCTGACTATGCCAGCACTGTTCCTGAAAATTAAGAGATAAAGAAAGGCACTAAGACCTTTCTGCTGTAAGAAAAAACCGTAACACACCTCAACGCAAAGTACTTCTTATGCTCCTTTTGACAACTCTAACTTCTAAAAAAACCCCAGCAGCTTATCTCGAAGTTGCCTTGTTTACACAACAACAATGAGGAAAAGACAATTGCTGTCACGTTCTACTTGACAACGTTTCCGTTCTACTGGACAATGCTTTTCTTTAACTAAAAAGAACACAAACAGAGCCTCGAGAACAACCACTGAACACAAAGATTAGTTACTTCCGTGCCCTTTACCTGCTGTTCGAGACACGCTGCCCACATAGCGCACCGTCCCGTAGTGGGTGTCACACGAGACCCTCCGGCCCAGCGCGTCGGGAGGCACCGAGGCATCCATGCCGGGATTCCCAGAGCCGGGGATGCTCACAGGCCTGCAGGGACAGGAGCGGCGCCCTCAGCACACGCAAGTCGCTGGCTCTCAAGCCCTACCCTGAGCTGCTTTCTTCCCTCATGGTGCTACCGCCCGCCGCTCCCACACCCCACCCCACCCCATCCCGG
>JAOXXN010000446.1:44980098-44995166 GCA_026770055.1 Myrmophylax atrothorax | reverse complement strand
AATAAACACCAGTGTGAATTGCTAGAATGAACCAAAGGAGCAATAATGTAGCAGAAGTCTCAGATAATAAAGAAGTGTTATACAAAAAATAACAAAAGCTACCTCATTATGAAAGTTTGATTACTCAAAACTGTTTACATGCAGCAACCAAGCAGACATGAAATGGCACTAAGTGCACCTTGCATTGTGTTGCAGTTACAA
Source organism: Myrmophylax atrothorax (assembly GCA_026770055.1). Taxonomy (NCBI): domain Eukaryota; kingdom Metazoa; phylum Chordata; class Aves; order Passeriformes; family Thamnophilidae; genus Myrmophylax; species Myrmophylax atrothorax. Next base: position 44,994,965 of record JAOXXN010000446.1, on the reverse strand, counting down.
TATCCAAATAGGCACAAGGATACCTTTCACAAGTAAGACTAGGAGATTCCCCTGACAACAACAGCCTTTTCAGTGCTCTCCCCTATTCAGCATCAGCTGCAACAGTGCTCAGAAACTCCCAACACACGGCACAAAATAAATGTAATTTGCTGCAGATAGTATTTTCTCACAACACATTAAAATTTTACAGGCTTACTAAGCACTGTAAGTTATGAAAAAGGAATTACAATTCTCTTTCATTAACATTAAAGACACTTTTCACCAACTTGAAGCTATTCAGTCCCGAGAACCAGGTCCATTCAGTGAAAAGGCTATTATTCTGTGCCTAATCAGACAGAGATTCCTCCCCAGCATGCAGATAAAAGGGATAGGCTATCATCCACAACTACATAACATCTCTGACTGCAAGCAGCCATCCTGAATTTGTAATGTTTGATCACTTTCAAAAGAATACTAAGGCTGCCCAGGGAGGCTGTAACAGCAACCTTCTTCAGTCAGTTTTCTCAGTGAGCTGAGGCCATGGCTCTCCCTGCTTTCCAGGTACAGCAAATGAACACCTGCATGGCACTATCCTTTTGCTGCTCGAAGCCAAGTACCTCTGGCCGTTTCATGGTATGCTTGAGCCAACACCACACCTTACGGCACTCCTCCCACCTCTGATCCAAACCATTATCTCCATGCCCCAAATCAAAGCTTTATACAGCTATGAATACTGAGGGAACTGAACCTGATTAAACCAGCCCAGCCATGAAAAAACCAAACATACCTACTTACATTTTGTTCACTTTTTTCTTTATATATATTTATTCACATGTAGATAAATGAGCAGAGTGTTTTGTCACTTATCAGTCCTACCACTCAATCTTATTCTCAGTCACAGTTCTATTTTGGTTTATCTATAATTTTAAAGCTCTATTTAAGCAATTAACAAACCTGATGGAGTATTGTAGCTCGTAGAACAAGATACTGTACTTTGTTTTAGCAAAAAGTTACAGATCTTGTCTCTTTGGAGAGATCTATAACATGCCTCAAGACAGCAATTCAAAACAAGAATTAAATATGAATTATGAATAAACGTTGGAGAAGTTCCTCACTTAGGAGCAGAGATTAGAGACCTACACCAATTATAGTGTCTTAAAGTTAACTGATGCAAAGGCCTTTCCACTTCTAGTGGCAACTTACTATGTTGCTATTCACAGTTACATGTATGGGTTCTAATGCAGAGATTCCTGGCTACAACATGTTTGAAACAAAATTTCAAAATCTAAAACCAGATGATCAAAATTATTCATTGCAGAGCTCGACTCAGCAGCAAATTTTCACTTTGCTGATGTGTTGGAATCTTTTCTCTGGGGTATTTCAAAATCTTTACAAAGTCACAATTTCAGACTCAAAATGTCTTATTTGCATATAAAATGCTATTTTCATAATTCACATTCCCCTGAAAATAGCCCCAAAAACTGGATAGGATATTCACCTTAGAACTGAGTCAGCTGATCTATCTGATCTTCACAAGTCCAACAGAGAAGCATCACACAACATTTTTATGTGCATTGTGGTTGCAAGTATCTTCTTTTGTTGTTGAACATACATTTTGGTTTACCAGAGCATTGCTTGAAAATGCACAATACACACATGTCAATATAATTTAACACAGAATTTCAACCAGAAACCTACCATAGCCTGGTTAGAGACACAAGAGTTGCAGGCATGAAATAATGCCTGTAATTGTGTAAACATGACCACATTTAGATCTAAAACTTGTTTCAGTTGTAGTACATCTGCTTTAACAAAGGCAACTGTAAGCAGTTACAGTTAAAACTTTAGAAATAATAATAATAGGGTATATATTTCAATCAGCAACAAGTTGTTTTTAATAGTAATTTCTGTAACCTGGCTGCAGGAGAAAGTTTTGCATGAGACTGATTATCACAGCTCTCAGTCTGGTTATCTTTCCATTTTCAAAAAGAATTTTCATCCAAATCCAGAAGTTAAATTTTTAATTTTCAGTTTCTTTGAACATTTTGCTCAGCTGTTCAACTAGTGCTACAAGCTCAGGGTTTCCCCCGAGGGATTCAATTTGTTTATAGGCTTCTGATTCAAGCTCTTTCAATGTATTCCGAGTGTACTCAAAGGAACCAACATTTTCAAGGTAATGCACACAGTATTTTTTTATATCTATATTCTCCGTTCTTTGACGTAAAATGTTTTGCACCTGAGTGCTTTCAGGTCTTGACCAAATTGCATGAATGGTTGGGAATGAGAACTTGCCCTCAGTTAAGTCTTCACAAAAACTCTTGTTCTCACTATATTCTTTGGAGTGCAAGTTGGCATAGTCATCTCTTATTTGGAAGAAGAGACCAAGCGTGTTAAGAAGCGGCTTTAAGTCTTTTTTGTAATTTGAGAACAGCTGCATGAGGCCTACAGCTAATCCAAAGAGCCCACCTGTCTTCTGCAGTACCATGGCTTTATACTCAGCCTCCGTAGGACAGGTGTAAGTATCCCTCCAGTAAATATCCAGGCCTTGACCTTTATGGAGCTCCAAAAGTTGGCGGGTAAAAACTTTAACAGCATCTGGATGATCAAGAGTTAAAACCTTCTCTAAGCCAAGAAAATACACATAATTAGCACAGTTGATTACAGATGGAATTCCATAGATACTGTGTGCCACTGGAAAGCCCCGTCGTAGCTTTGAGTTGTCTTCAATATCATCCACAAGTAGACTTGCATTGTGCAACATCTCTGTCACTTCAATGATAACCTATTACAAGAAGAGAAAATTGTTAAGCCTGACACTGTAATTTCATCCCCAGTTTTGCAAGACCTTATTTAAAATGGATACTGTTTTGAAGAATTATATTCTTTGTCATTGAGGTTCCCCTTTAGACCACTTGCTTTTAGTAATAGTACAGATTTATGATTCTCTTCATCAGACAGTCTGCTGCAAGTGCTGGATCATGTGGTCTGCCTTTTGTGTAATGCTTTCAGACAAAGTTAACTTATTCCCTGAAGTGTTTCCACTCCCATGCTTCTCTTCATTGTTGCTAGTTCTAAACCAGCCATGGCCTGGGAGTCTGTTACTGAAAACATGATTAGGGGAAAAGAAAATAAACAGTGTTTTGAAATGTTTGATTCACTAACCTGAAGTCTCCCCAGGTCAGTTCATGAGAGAGTCAGCTATCATCCATTATCACATTCATCTCATAAACCTTGTTTTGATAAGCAGGGAGAATTCATCTTTCTTTTCCCACACTTTGTGTGGTTATCTTCAGTACTGAGGCCTTAAAGGACAGACTATGCTCTCTGAAACATCACGTGGAAAATTCTTGGCAGAAAGGCAACAGCTACAGTTTCTTTTGGGCAGCTTCCTACACACTTAGTACTTGTTACAAGGTAGGCCAGTGTGATTCACCACCTGAGGTGTGCAGTAAACTGTTCAGAACATCAGGTTTGCAGCTGACTGACTGCATTGGACTAGAAGTGAACATTAACAACTAAACAAAAAATGAAGTCTTAACACTCTGCATTGCTTTTATTGCACAGCTGCTATGCAAGCAACAGGTATATTCAGCACCTGCTTAAATGGAAATAAATTTAAGCATTTAAAACTGCACACTGTATAAACTCACAGCAAAACACATCTGATTAAGATATGATTTTAAAGCTAATGAACCAATTACACTTGCTAGCTACAAACATTGAATTCAGTCAACACTCATCAAAAAACCTGCTAAAAAATACTAAGGCCACCATAAAACAGCAGCAAGTACTTAATATGGTCCTGTAGGACAAAAAATAAGGACTCCCACCTGATGTTCTGTGATCATTGCCCCAAAGATTAAAACCCAAGACTCAGGAATTTAATTGCTTTTCCACGATATGACTGCAAGAACAACCTACTTAAGCACTCGTGACTCACCTACCAGCAAGAAGTAAGCCCTGCTTAGACCTGTAAAGATGTGCTGTTGTCTATTGACTTGAAATCAAAGCAACTTCATATACCTTTTGGTCCACTATCTCATCAGGAAACTTTCCCTGTGTTCTTTGAATTCCTTAGGTTAACAAGAGAAATGCTAGAATAGGCTTATCCATTTCATATCACTGCTGGTTTCATGACTCCTTGCAGCTTCTCTACAGTCAAGGTTTAATGGAAAGAGTGTCTCACGACTCTGTTTGGATCAAGTTTTATTGTGAACTTAGGACAGTGTCAAAAATGCTTCAAAGGTGAAACTAAGGAATAGTTCAGATGTGAAACAGTTCAGATAGCAGGAAAAGCTTATTTTATACAACACCAGGAAGCAGCCCAAGAAAATGAAGACTGCTCTTCAGAATGAAAGTTGAAGACCCTGTACAGAGTGTTGTTTTCTTACAACCTAAACTATCTAATCAGCACCTGTTGCACTATCAGTCCAACACACAGATTTTTTCTACCTCCTTATCTGCAATAGCTTTAAAATTTGCTTGACCCCATACAATGCCATTTCAGTGTCTTCTTAGGAGAAAGTTCACCTGACAAACCCCGTGTTCTCTAATGCAACAAGCTGAAGTCTCTTAGTGCAGCACCAGATGTGCACGAGAAATTCAGTAAGTGGTGGGGGTGAAGAGACCACTTGGCTGGGGAAAAAAGTAAAACAGTGGCAGTTAATTGTAAAATCAGCTGCCAAGGAACAGCAGCCTCAACTGTATAATCCGAAAAAAGGACTTAAAGACAAATAATCTAAGGTTAAAAAGGTCTCAGAATGAGTGCCAGAATTCAGATGTTTAATTAAAAAATACAAAAAGTTGGAAGGGAATCAGGCTCTTAGACAGAGGGGACATCTTAAGAAGATTATGAGAGATGCCAAAAAGATGACCAGAGGTGATCCTCTAGACCTCAACCATCTTTAGTTATTAAAGTTAGTACAAGAATGCACAAAGGCTGTAATAACTGTGTCAGGATACAGATTAAAAGATGACAGGGCCTTGGTTTTGTCCTCAAAGACCCTGAAGAATAAAAATACTAAGTTCTACCACAAACAACTTAAGTAGTAAAGGAAACATTGAAGCATTGGTTTTCTTCATAATGATAACTAAAACAAGCGGTCCAAGTTTTCAGTAACAGTCACATGAGCATCAGTTTAAACTGAGAGAACAGGTAACTTCTGTTCATACACACACACTGCAGCTTTAGTTTACTACAGCACTAAGCAAAAACGGACCACACTGTCATGGGTGCTCCCCAAAAGGGCAAGAGGCAATGGTTAAACTGCAACATAAAAATCCTAGTTGAACAGAAGGGTTTGTTATAATGGAAGGGGTTTAGCATGAGAAGACACATCCTGGCAACCTGCAGAAAGTCCTCTGTCAGATTTTCAAACTCAACCAGTCTCCCAGAAGCCTCAAGGAGCTACAGAGCCAGCTCTGCTTTAAGAAGAGGGTTGTCCAAGATAATGTCCAGGAGCTCCTTCCAATTTGAATTCTGATCTATGATATTACACTAAACCCACACATACAATACACAGGTTGCTATATGTTTTATTTGGATATGCATCTGGGCACAAAGGCTGAGATGTAGCTGAAAGACAGAATAAATATGACTGAAGAGTTAAATAGGCAGGTTGAACAATTAATAGATTATGAATGCAGCCACTTAAACCACTTTGCTACTTGAGGGCTATGAAGTGTCACTCAAGCCACCCTAACATTGACGCCTTCACAAATTCTAAAGGTACTTTCCTCCACCATTAACGAAATTACCAAGGGACCAATGAGGTAAGTGTCAAAAACCACAACTGATTATTTTCATTCCTTGTATCACCTTGGGCACAGAGAATATTTTGCACTCTCTAGATGCAGTTTAGCCAAAGTGCAGCCTAACCTAACAAAGAGGATCATTTTCATTTGACAAGCCACAGTGTTAAACACACAGCCATGCACTTTGCACAATTTGTCCAAAGCAAAAGGGAACAGGAATTCCTCATGTAATGCCTCTCATTAGAGTAAGGACTGTAATCTGTATGATATACCAGTCACAGTTTTAGCTTTGTGAAGTTGATTTAACAGCTGTCTTTGATATTCTTGTATCCAAATATCAAGATTTCATTTTCAACCACTACATTTGTGTAGTTTACAAGGTAACTGTCTAGTTTCTTTCCTAAGCCATTAAAAACTCCATGTTAATAACTGAGTTATGTTAAGTGGGTAACAGTGATAGCTGCTTATCTACAACTTCAAAAAAGGTTGAACACACTTGGAAAGAAGTAATATTCTACAGATAGAAGTAATTTCCTAAGTGTTGCATAACAGTAAAAGCTTTGCACTGAAGAAGTTTTCCTGGAAGTTTACTTTACATTCAGAAATTAGTGCAATTTTTGATTAATTTATGATACATAAGAGAATCATCTGTTATCAGTAATCTTGGAAGAAAGATAACAACCTTTTAAAAATAATTAGCCAGTACCTGTATTTTATCTTCTGGAACATTCAGCCAGTGGTTAAAGGCCTGTGACAGTTTGGTTCTCACTTGCTTACCTACAATAAAAATATTACAAGTATTTATGAAAATAACAACAACCAGAGCTGATTTGAGACCTGATTAAGAAAACTGATCAGTGTCATGAACCAAAAGTGGAAAATATGTCAGTGCATCCCTTGTTTCCTCATTGTATAAACATCAATTAGCAGCAGTTTCAATTTTAAACATTTCACAGTAATATGCAAAGCACATATTTACAGATTACTGTATTCAGCTTTGACAGGTTACTTAGTAAGGGATCCTGAGTATGCTGGTAACCTGTACAGGCCAGCTTGCTACTTCTGGAAATAAGCCCTAGTTTGCAAGGCATGTTCATTTCAAGTGTAAAACATTTTAATTATGATTCATTATTAGTAAAAGTATGGGTATTTGTTGATTCTGTGTTTCTCTCAACTTTTAGTTCTTTCTCCTGCAGTATTCTTCACTTGCTACTGAAAACTTCTAAAACAGCAAAGTGGCATTTCATATACTTAATAACTCTAAACAAAATCTAAACAGAATATTCCAAACAGAAAAGAACTTTCCAAGAATCCAGATAGTTACCTTATACCCAAGAAATCTGCCTACAAATACTAGGGTTTGGTCTGCTTTGGTTGAACCTATTTTGTTGGAGCCAGGCAGTCACCTTGTTTCATAGGAATGAAAGACAAGATCAAGTGTTCAATTTTAGTGTTAAAATAAGCAGTACTATTCAATCCAGATACAATTTACATGACAGAGTTAATTTCAAGAGAAATTAACCTCTATGCCTATAAATTACTGATATCAGTATTCTTTAATAATTGGCTAGTAATCAGGTACAAGTATTTATCCAATGTCTACTGATGTTCAATGTGAACTAAAGTCATCCCTTACCCACAGTGAGACAACTCTGCTCTGAACTTTGAGAAGCTCAGCTATCCATAAGATCTTCAAATAACTTAAAGACAGTTTTAGAAAAACAACTCTGCATATGTAGCTCATAAAGAAGGCCTTTGGAAAAAGCTTTAAATGAACTTCAAAGCAGTGCAACATAGACATAGGGTTCCACATTACTCGTCTCAAGGTCTACTGAGACATAACGATTCTGCAATATTAGTCCTCCTGTTGATACTTCCATTTTGCCTGTAGCACTGAAGAAATGTCAACATTTGAATCTTTCCCTAAGACTTCTTTACTGCTATATGGCCAGCATATACAGAACAGAGTAATAAAAATGGTTAAATTCTGCAGTGATACACCCTGAAGAAACTGGAATGAGAATTTTTCATCTTGTAATTAAGTCACCCCCAGGTAAGCAATAGCTTTGTGAGTTGGGTTGTACAGCAAGGGTGATAACCTTCCTCCCTGGATCAGAGGTCTGCAGTTTTTTGTCTCAGTTCTCAATGAGTTCCACTGCTTCCCATCACCACTATTTTTTGGCTTCTCTAGAAGAGATTAATAAAATGATCCTTTCCACCTGCCAACAGCTTTGTCCTCTGGTTCTGTCTGTCCTGTGTGAAAGAGCTTTCTTACCTGGACATACAGCCATTGGCTTGTTTTCTCCATTTTTGTTTTCTGTGCTGTTTTAAACATTTAAACACTAATGGCTTCCTGCAGAAGGGAGAGATTGTTTTGTCTCTCCTTGAGAAAAACTGATACAAACATCTGCCAAACTGTGTGGTTTGCCAGTTAAGTACTAACAAGTATTTCACTACATTCATAAAGAAAACCACTCGGAGATACTATAACATTAAGGAAGGATACCTTATCTACAGCTGTTTATTGACTTCTAAATGACACTGATACAGACAATACCTACTTTTTTTTACATTAGGCAGCTAATTCTGTTTCTCTGAATGTGTTTCCTAGAAAATATGGTTACAGAATGCTGGATGTTTAGCAACAAGCATTATTTCATCATAAGGAACTTGACTACTAGCACACAATCTAAATGGATTAGTAACATGAGGAAGTATTTAGCCACTTCAGTTCCTTAGTACAGACAGCATTTGAAGTGTTGGACTTGTGCACCTTGACTAGCCAGACCTCCTAGACACTGACTACTCAAGTGAAAACACTACCTGTATAGTGAAGCAATTAATCTTTCCTTTTACAGGTGAAGATTTGCTTGTCTTCTAAAGGATAAATGCCATTTCATTTTGTTCTGAAGTCAATCTTTCCTATTCCATGTCACAGTACAGCAATTTTCTGTTATGCACATTTTATGCCTGCAGCCATGCTATGATGGCAAAAGACCAAACCTCTCTCATACAGGTATCTAAAGTCTAGATGCAAAAGACTCCATTCCTTGCCACACCTCTCCTCTCCCCAGACTAGAGCAGACAACAATACAGGAACACTGGGATAAAACACAAATGAGCACTGCCAGAATTACCTAGTTTCTTCACTGTCACATGTCCCTGCTCTGTTAATTATTCTAAGCAGGCTATTGTAAAATTGAAGAACAGAGGTCTAAAATCCAAAATTAGACATTCCACCTACTGTATAGAGCTATAATAACAGACACCACTGCACTAAGCTTTTATTAAAGCTATGCTAGATGCATTTGGTTTAATCTGCCTAAGATTATTACCCAGCATTACCCAAATCAAACAGCAACTATGAAAAGCTTTTCTCCTTAGCAATGCTGAGTGGAAAAGGTGAGGAGAAAAAAAAAAAGAGTCAGAAAGCAAGAGATTCATTCTGACGAAATTCCTTCTACAGATAAGAATGCTAAAGCTTTATCCTTAAAGCAAATATCAAGTTAGATTAAAGGTGTACTGAGGACATTCCCTCTACCTCTTCAGATGAGATGCTTCTCATCTGGGGAAAAAAAAAAAAAAAGAAAAGAAAAAAAGTCAGCCAACTTAGTCTCTCCATACACAATTGTTCTTGAGACAGGGAAGACCCAAACCCCAGGGACCTGCAGCTGTGGACAGGCTCTCAGTTAGTATTTCTTCACTCTTGTTGCATTAAAGTAACAATAAATTATGCCCTTAAGGCAGCACCCCATTTACAGAGAAAGTACATGAAAGGCCTAGAACAGAATGGGAAAGAGCAGAGGGACTATTAAACTTACCCCATTAGAGCCTCACTAAGCTAATTCAACTCATTAGCCCAGTAGAGAACCCTCCTTTTTGCTATGTTAGCATTCTGCCAGCTTTATGTACTGAGTCAGCTTATGCAGTGGATCTGCCAGAGCCAGTACAGGGCGAGCAGCAGATGCTGAGGACCAGAGAAAGGGGGCACTGCCCTTCTGAAGGAAGCAAGCCACTGTATTACCTCAGCTTTATTGTACACTTGCACATTTAGTTGCATTCTCTGATGGATTAAAACTAAATGAATGAAGTCTCCAAGCAGACCTCCTCAAGAAGCCACAAGAACACTACAAGCAGCATAAGCAAGCTGCAGGAAGACAAAAGAGGGCAGGCATAAACACTTTTAACCTAGGCAGCCATTTGTGACAGAATAAGGTCACTGACAGAATTTTCTGCCTTAACTTCCCTGTTCAAAATGGGGTGAACCAGTCCAGTGTTGTGACCCTGATTTTTGCCTTGTTCCTTCTGACAATCCTGAATGCCAGTATCTCATGGTCACTGCAGCTGAAGGTGCCTCCAGCCTTCATGTCCTAACCAATTCTTCCTTGTTTCTAAGTGTGAAGTCCAGCATAATACCTTCTTTCATCAGCTTCTTGATCACCTGTGGTAGCAAGAGGTCATCAATGCATTCCAGAAACCACCTGGATTGCCCGTGTCCTGCTGTGTTGCTTCCTCTACCAGTGAGGTAATTGAAGTCTCTCATAAGAATTGGGGCCTGTAAATGTGAAGCACCTTGCAGTTGTCTGAAGTTTTCATCTGCTTCCTCCTGCTCAGGGAGTATAGCTATAGTAAAGACTCATTATAGTGTCCCCTATCAATCTGTCCTCTGATCTTAACTCAAACTCTTAACAGGCTCATCAGACAGTAGGACTTCATGCAATTCAGCTGCTTTTCCACATAAAAGACAACTTCCCCCCCTTGCAGTCCACATCCATCTATTGCAGTACTCTAGCTGTGTGAGTTATCACAAATTGGACACTCCAATAAAACTACCCCCCTATAACTGCATGCCAACCTCTAACTCCTGTTCATTCCCAATAACGTATGCATTTGTGTAGAGGCACTTCAGAGAGGCATCCAATCCTGCAGATTTCCCAGAAAAAGTGAGAGCTTCCCCTATCATGTTGCTCTGTTCATACTTGTCAGAGTGCTGGGATGATCTAACTTCAGCTCTGAGATTACAAGGTGCCTCTCGCTCACATCAGCCTGTACCCTTTGTTCACAACATCACTAATTCCTTACCTGACTGTGTGCAGTCATTTTCTTCTACTGTCATTTCTACTTTAGTCCCTTCTCACCACACTGCTCAGTCTGTTAGCAGAGACACTTGTGACCTGACTTGGATAGGAGGATGCGATCTCCTCATGGCAGTCCTTGCTCTGCAAAGGCCATGAGATGCAACGCTCTGCTATCACTATGAGCTGTGCAACTAACTAGTTGTTGACAGGCAGTATCTGTTTATTCCTCTTGATGGTGTGGGAAAGGAGGTTGAAGACCACAGAGAAACACCACCTGGCTTCCTGTGTTCTTGACCCTCATTTCGAAAGCCACAGTCTTGCTTGATAAGCTTAAGGCACCCCCTTGCTCTATCCACTAGTGTTCAATTAGAAGAGCTGCAAGGTTAAGTATTTTAAAGGTGAAATACACCTTGGCAGTCCTTCCCTAAGATCCAGAAACAGCAGTAATGGAGGTGTGATCCAAACTCTGTGTGACTCAAACCAGGCATGTGAAAGTGGTGTACCTGTGCAAAGTTTGCATTGAGTAACAGCTGAAGAAACAGCAAACCTCCCTAACACTCACACGTGGAAGTCTCCATCCCTTGCAAGAGTCACTGTCTCCACTACTATCACTTGCTGCTGCCCCAGGTGATGCTTAGTTGTATAAAATCATAGAATCATTTAGATCTACACAGAGCTTCCAGCCATGTGTCTCCTTTTAGTGTACTGAAACTATTTGGCAGCTGCACATCTGCTCAAGGAACAGGAGTCCTTCTCCTGGTGCCAGAAGCCATTGGTTCCCAGCCTTCACCGCTGTGGGGGCATCCATCTCCCAACCTGGTATACACAGACTATTCCTGCCTCTTCCTCAATATATCTGGAGGTTTCAGACTCTTGAATCTGCAGTGTCTTGTAATTTTTGTTATTTCTGATGCTGTACAAGCCTGCTGACCTCCTTCCACTGCTCCTCTGCTTGGTGACACACTTTTTCCACCACTACATACCTTTAGGGGCAGTGATATCACCTGCTTCTGGCCGGTGGGTGTCCCCAGGCACCCCTGCAGCTCAGAATCTAGAGAGCTGCAGCCTCCATCAGGAACTTGGCCCAAGCTGAGGCCTCTGAGGTGCCAGGTGTAGTTGTGCCAGTGGTAGGGATCGTGCCCTGTGGTGCATAACTCCTTCACCAAGCTGGTCAAGTTCAACAACCTGGCAGAAAAAGCTGAACAACAAAAGCCAGTCTTGATGTCTAGCTTGCTGAACAAGCCCAGGAAAGACTGCGGCCAAGACCAGAGGGATACGAAAGGGAAGATGCACAGTCATGAAAGGGATCAGAATCTATCCCTTTCAACAGCAAGCTGTTGACTGTATCAGTTTTACAGCAATGGAAATTCCATATACTCCTTAGTGCTTCACAAACAGCTACTGCTGTTAACTCAGACAGTCAGAAGTAAAAGATTCACCGTGTGCATCAATCAGGCCACTTTTGAAACAAACCACGATGGAATTTGTGAAAGTCAATTCTGTAACTTTACGAGACTAAATGACAGAATACTAGATTAAGCAGAACACTGCTAAAAATTAGGAAGGCAATGTTCTACTACAAAGAGATTTTACAAGAAAAGTTACGTTTCAGAACATATATTCTTCTTCCTAGCAATAATGTCTACTAAAGAAGGAATAAACATTAACTACCATACTAGCAGTTAAAATAGCAACATAGTATATACCTTAAGCAGAGTAGCTTCCCCATCCTAGTGCTGTTGGAAGAAAAGAAATAAACAGGCTTACTTTACAAATGGTCCCTAAACTGTTACAATTCAAAGTCTTATTTCAGTACTGAGAAGCAGAGTAATCAACTCCTTGTATTGAGGGGTTAATCCTTCACAATTAAAAAATTTGGGTTCTTACACTACAGACAACATTAGCAAGCACCTTCCCACCCCTCCTGCCAACCTTAATGCTGTTCCACAAACCCTTCTCATGTAAACAAAGTTAGATATGTATCTAAATTCATTCAATCATAGGTTACTAAAGTGCCTGGAGAGTTTGTTTAACTAGTCTTACAAGATAAGCAACTGGACTACTGCAGGGCTGTAAGAGTATATTTGACACTCAGCCAAGCTTTCTGCTAAAGCCCCTGAGAGCTCAAACTGATCCCACACAGAAACAGCTCCTTGTCCCTGCCCTTGTGTCAGCTCACTAACAAAACAAGAGATTAACCAAGCAAGTTTTTAACAGATTAATTGATCAGTTGTACCTAATACTTTGATTAGCAAGCTGAGAACTGGCACAAACCAAGCAGCAGGAGTACTGCCAGAAGCACTGAGGATAGAATGAAACCATCTCTTTCAGTACGAGCTTGTTAGATGAGCTCAGGGCATCACTTGGGCACCACCCTAGTTATGAACAGCACTTACATGCCCATTTTTCCCCCACTTTACCAAACATTGGTGCTGATACTGACTCCAAGGTTCACGCATGTAACTGGCTCTGACTGATTTGTACTTGGCACAGCTGATCTGAGGCAATACCAGTGTTTCAAAAACAGTAAACACCCAGCCACATGATTGTGAACGCTCACTGCTGCACCTGTTACTCAACAAAAGCTTTCCACCGGTGCCACTTTCATCTGCCTCGTTTAAGAGAAGTATTCCCTTTTGAGTCACACCTCCATTACTAAATAGAGAGAAATGTAATCTTGTCTCTCACCTTCTCCAAAACCAACTAAATTACCAAGAAGACAGCATGGTAAAGTGGACTATCAGATTTATGATTCTTTAGCAGGACAGGATATAAAACACCTGCACTGTCAGCAAGTGTAATATTACATAAGCCACCAATATAGTCATCAGGGTTGAACTCACAAAATAGAGGAATTTAGCCACAGGACTCAAGGTGGGAAGGTAAAATGTATATCCCAGATGTATCATTTAAGGTGAAAGCCAACTGAACAGATATTAGTCAATCACTTTTGCCTAAAGAAGCTGCCTTGGGCACTTTGTGCCTGTTGTACATTTCCTACTAGGATGCCAAGCCTTTTTTCCTGATACCTACAATAGCTTTAAAAATTATTAGCAGCTAAAGATGCAGAGGTGCTACAACATACCTTGGTTAATGAGATAATCTAACCAAACAAAAAGTACACTTAAAGATGGTGTTGGAGGAAAGTAAATTTCTTCAGGATCAGGTCTTAGAAAGCTCTCTGGAATACCATAGACTCATTCTCAAGGTAGTTCTCTAGAAAGACCATCACCAAGTTCAACATAAGCAAAAGGAATACACGTGAGGAAGGGAGCTTTCTGGCATTAAAAAGGCATGCAGCTGCCAAATTCTTTCCTTTTCTTAGTTTTTAACTCAGTGCTAACTGCCAAGTCAAATGAAATCACTAATGTAAGCAAGAAAATCCTGGATATTTGTAGAGATTAATAATGAATTTCATTATACACAGGTATAACGAATTAGCACCCACAGCGCCCACCCTGCTGCTATACAGGTGTTATCGCAGACGTGCAAAAGCCACTTAGTAGCATGCCTGTAATTCATAATGCTGCTTGTCTAGGCAGAAGGTCTTCTACCCTGGTCAAATATAACTTTGATCAGGATTATTTTCCTTCCTCTTTACCCATATTTTGTATCTTCCTTAATTCCACCAGTATGCAATACAAGCTGGACAGAAGGCAATCAAGTCCTAATGCAACAGTTCTAATGACAAAGTTATTCTGCCACGATCTTTACAAAGTTAGTCACTTTGATAGCTTGTATGGTCTTCCTTACACTTTAGGCATACAAGCAAAAGTCACAGCAAACAATCTGACTTTGGTCAGAGACTTGCAAGGGGCATATCCATACAGTGGCTTGCTTTCAAACTGCCTCCAGGATTCTGCCACGTAGGTACTGCTCAAGACTTTAATAAAACTTCATGTGAGTGTATTGCTGGTAACCTGATACTACACACTGCTTGAACCTCTGACAAGTGAAGCAATCCATGGGCAGCTGAAATTTGCCATAAAATCTGGCTCTACACATACCAGGAACAAGCTAATACAAAAAAACCCCAAAAACCACACCAACAATCAA